>JADLZK010007706.1:0-174801 GCA_015847255.1 Hyparrhenia diplandra
AAAGCCACCAAACCCACAGGCACTGCGCATAACAAATGCAAACGCAGAAAAGCAACAGGTAGAACTATCCCAAAGCAGCAAGACAGACTGCCTGGCTGAGCAAGCTGTGACCGAGATTGACCACTCGTACATTCATGATATCAGGATTATTCATTCAGGATTAGAAATGAAACAGATGCACAACAAGTTCAACTTGGGCCTGCTAGCAATAGCTTCTAGCTGACTATATCATGCTTCCATCGCCACTGGCGAGCCAATTCATCAGCATCGAGCGGTTTTCTCATAGCATCCTACCAAGTCCTTGGGTTTTCTCTTCTTTGGCAAGGAAGCAGGCTAGGTCATCGTTGAAGGTCACCTGTTGTGATTATGTATTTGGTGACTGGACAAACTGGGAAGGCAGGGACTCCCTCCAGCCGCTTCGGGCCAGCAGCAGCAACAACAAGGCGCGCCGGGCGGCAGGAGATCGGCGTCATCGAGGAGGATCAGCTGAAATTCTTTCCGTTTAGAAACACAAGGTATTACGGTGTGACTCCATTTTTTGGCTCCCTGAATCTGAATCATTAGTAGCGAGGGGGAATGACAGATGCCTAAAGATTTCAAGACTGGTTTATCAAATCAAATATACTGTAACTGTTTCATCAAATAGTGCAGTTGTTTTCACAAAACGTTGCGGCTGGCCTGGTGTGTCTACAAATTGATGCAGTTAATAACTGGCTGAATATGGTGAGCCCGGTTGGAATAAAGGAGCAACCATCAGGCTAGATGTTCAGTTACAACTACACTATTTGCCTAAGCGGCCTTTTGTTAGTTTAAAAGACGTTTATATGGTGGTGTTGCTTCATTTTTTTATTAATCAGTTATTTATTCTATTTAGCTGGCCCCTTTATATCCTAAAATAATAGATAAACAATAGGTGACATCTGTCTGGCGTTATATGCCACATTACATCAAGATACAAGTAACAGCGTATGAACAATGGAACTATGGATCACTGAGAGTTGTAGCTTAGGTGCGGACATGTATTTATACATACATAATACATAACATATATAATATATATACAAGTAACAGCGTATGAACAATGGAACTATGGATCACTGAGAGCTGTAGCTTAGGTGCGGACATGTATTTATACATACATAACATATATAATATATATTTAAGCATGCAGGTATAGGGCATACAACATAATCCAGAAAGTCATCTTCGAGGCACACTACATCAACAAGCTTTGTACCACAAAATTTAAGCACCGCAAGAAAAAAATGCAAAAATAAGCACAAGACTAGGTTAAATTACGAGGCATAAGAAAAATGAGAGAGAAAAAAAAGTCTTGAATGGGCAATCAACAACTCAATCATATCCCTCAGAATGACAGATCTCAACAGTGTATACACAGATATTGGATTTCCTTCAACCTCCATCAGAGTGATGAGGAGGGAGCACCAACTGAAGAGAACTCAGATTACTAAAATGTTCATCACAGGGACATACAGAAATTACATAGAAGCATACAGAGCCAAGTTAATGAGAAACTGACATCCTGCCAACATGCGACAAAATGCAACTGATTTGAACTAGTCGTATCAGCTATAGCCTATAAGCAAAAAAAATTTGAAGCAGGCAAAATGCATCTCAATCAGCTTGCTAGGAAACCTTTTCCTCGGTTGTAAATAGATAACTTCCAAAATGATAGGCCAGAATCATATGCTCTACCATGGCTAGTTGCTACCGTAGAAAAAAAGATGCCATTCAATGTTGACCCAATTGATTATGAGCAAATTAAGGTTCCACAAAATTAAAGGTACATATACTAAGAAGCAATGTTGTTTCTTTTGCTCTACCAGGAGTCTGGATCATATGCTCTACCAGGAGCAATATTGTTTTCCTGCAGGACACGCTAAGCTGCATAATACGGAGTACGTACACATATACTAAGAAGAAAACGTATGCTCTCCATCTGAACCTGCATATACTAAGAAAAAAGCATAGACCACACATGCGCATCTTGTAATTGGGAAACCAGCCATCTCATAGCAAAAGCTAAGTAAAATACTGAAAGACCAATCGATCAAGCTCACTGTAAGCTCTCCATCCATGTCAGTGTCCAGGTCCTCCTGCAAGCCATGCGAGGAAGGTTACGTTATGCCAAATATCAACACTTAAACCGCTAGTGGATGCATATGCATACTCTAATCTCTGCCACAATCCCTCCATGATCCAACTCATTATAATATAAAAACTCAATAACATACTCCAATAGAATCAAGTCTGAGGTCTGCCAACATAGGGGCAAAAACGGTAGAGTATGGTCCAGACTCCAGAAATACCTAACCACTTTCAATTTCACATTTTTATCTGAAATCAAAATCAGAAAAGTCATTTCGAAACTATTCAGGTATGTCAGGATGTCGAAAGCAGGACTATTTCTACTGCAAACATCATGTTGGTACCTATCCACAAAAAGTATTGATATTGGGGCAATGTGACCATGACTCAGAACAGAAAACTAAATATGATGGCCAAACCATATTACTATACAACCCATCGGACCCAAGCTAAAAGGAAAAAAAAAAGAAACATATAGCACAAGAGGTTCCCGCGAAAACCCTGGCACTAGAACTCAAAGTGAGGTGGCCCAATCAACCTAGCAAAAGTGCAAGACATGGGTGATGCTATCAGGCGCCTGAATTGATGCATGTATCTTAAGCCATTGGGCTGAAGGCATATCATGTTATGTATGGGTCTCTTTGAGAAGGGTATCCCACTAGAAATTCCTGGTTAAAGACAGGATACCAAAGAATCAGTCAAGAAAAAGGCTCCTACCAATTTCAACATTGCTTCCTCCTGATGGTTCCCAGTTTTGCACTGATTTTGGGTTGTTATAAAGAAACGGATACAGTTAGGAAAACAGTAAATGGGATACCCTATGCCCCCACATATTCGAAGATATCTGAAACTACAGTCGAATTGGGAAGCTAAATAAATACTCAGGAAAAAATAGCATGACTGCATCTTTCTATTGGATGGTGGCTCTGGTTGTACAACTTCATATAATAGGGAGACATAGAAGAACACTACGAAAAAAGTTGACTGATTAGTCAATTGTCCATGCAAAGCGACCAAGTAAAAGAGTCATTTCTCAAGTCAGGAAAACTGAGGTATTATTATGGAATCAAACAAAGGATTACATGTTTTTTTGTCAAATTATTATTAGTTAGACATAAAAGCAAAATGGGTTCAAGACATCATTTGGTGAACTGGTGCATGGTGTTGCAAGAAGAGGACAAATAGCAGTTTCAAAACAACCAATACTGATAGATGGTGACTTATATACCAAATTAAAAAGATAATAAGAACATATCTAGAGGGAGTTCTAAGTAGACTTTCCTTTTTAAGATAATTGAAACAAAAATATTTAGGCGAAATTGATTTAATATAAAATTCATTGTGCTAGTTCTCTAATCAACCCTACCTAAGAGGTGCTATTCAAATAAGTCAAGGTCCTTTTATATTCAAAACTACATTGGTTCTCAGGGGAGGAATTGTCTAAGGTGGTATAAAAGTTTTGGCTAGCTCACTCTTAAGGGATCTAATCATGTACACTGAAAATGACAGTACAAACAGAGAAGACTGAGAAGTGATTTGAGGAGTTGGAATAGATATTTCTGGTCCTTCATGAATGTTGAAGCATACTTCTTAAAAACTTGATGATATATAGATAAAAATAAAAAGGTTAAAACTATTGGTATGATGTGAAACCCGAAATCTATAAGACAGAAGTTTGCAACCCAACAAAAAAGTTTCTTTTACCTTGAAAAAGACCTGAGCTTGAGCTGAAGCTCTTCTGCATTTTTAGTAGTTCATTTAGTGGGTCATCTTGGGAGATTGGGCATACATCCAGAGACAATGTGCGAAGAAGGCTTGCTTTAGAGAATAAGCTTCATAAAAGGCAATGAAAACCAACCATACCCATTATAATCATCTATGCGCACAACTTTGAAGATTGGCACATATGCCATCAGTCCATTGTGCATCAGTCCACTCTTCACTTGGGATGTCTGAATTTGTAACCCATCCTGGCTCCAAATCTCGAACCTTCACCAATAATAAAAGTAATAAAAGAAAATCAGCAGTCAGCAGCAAGATGACTTTCAAAAACATAATGATGAATATCCAAGAGATAACATTCAACATTACCTCAATTTTAAGCTCTTCAAGGTTTGGGAGCTCCTCAACAAGGAGAGCAATATCAGAACGGGTTCCATGAAACCAAAGAACGTTGATATTTCCAAGCTCTTCAAGTTGTGAAATGTAAATGGAATTCTATCTATCTTAACCTCGTCCTGATTGCTCTCTTGAAATAACAAAGATGCGATGGTAAAATGAAAATATAAAAACTGAAAGCAAGTGTAGAAAGGGATGAGATTTGTAGTATTGTTTTCAAACAAGGAAGCATAAGCCCACAAAAGCACTGCAGGAATGGTACTATCAAACATTTCTCCTTTATTAAGGCAGCATTTCAGATTATTTGGTTAAGTCAAGGTAACCAAGTTTACTACTTATTATATTATGAGTACGAAACAACTACTAATGTTTCTACCTTGATCATGCCGGTTCATAAGGGTGTGGGACATGCAATTACTTAGGCGCCTTAGCTTGCTGGAGCCTCAACAAAATCTTACATTCCAGCTAATTCATATTCATACAAAATTTTAAAAGCCCACTTGCTGGAAGCCAGTTAATACAAGATTTTTAAAAGCCCACTTATTAGACTCAACTACATGCATAGCTAAGGACTCAATATCTGCTTCAATGTCTGAGGTTTCAAAGTTAAGTAGCATGTGTTATAAAACCCGCAGGATGATTTAAAAAGGTTATATATATGGACTAATATAGAAGAGCCTATATTTTTATGTTCTTCCATATGCCGCTTGACTTAAAATAGAGCATCAATAAACATAATGCACTAAAAATTATCTAATGACAGTATTCGCTGAATTTAACTGCTAAGAAAGATTGTTGGATAGGACCGAGGACTACCCAAACCTTGAATCCTTGATTTATGCCAAACAACAGAAAATGTATATGGTGATACTAGGGGAAAACAATCTACGGTGAGTAAAACTTTAGCTTCCGGACTTGAGAAACCCCTGCAAAGAACTCTAGCAAACGATGACCACCACGCTCAAAGACTGGCACATCAATATTGGCATATTGGAGGCGCGGCAACCTCCCAAATGGCCAGACATCATCATAATCCGAAGAAAATTTCAAAGTTTGGAGATTTGGCGCATCAACCACGCAATCAACCGGGGCGTACACATCCCAGAACGTAAGGACGACGCGAAGCAGGGGCGATCCACGAATAATAGCTTGCAATTCCCTCTCTCCTTCAAAGTTGACACACGATAGGTATAGCTCCTGGAGCACAGGAAAGCCGGCGAATCTAGATGGAGGGAGGGGTGGAATGCTGCAATTCTGGAGATTGAGGGACACGAGACGGTCGCAGGAGAAGATAGAGGGTGGAGGGTTAATTTTGCTAAGTGCATCCCCACTCTTTGCCGATGGAGATGGACTGGACGCTGCGGCGGGAGAGAGCGATGACCCAGTCGTCGACGCCGTCATTGTCGGCGACATAGGCCTCGAAGCAAGAGATGCTGGGTCCGGTGTAGCGGAGTAGGACGCCGGCGACGACGGAGGGGTGCGTGCCTTTGGGGAAGCAGAGGGGGCGAGGCCGGGGAGGGACTCCCAACGGCGGCGCCAAGCGCAGGAGAGCACGGAAGTACGCACGACGTCACGGAGGTCGAGGCGTGTCAAAATCTCGTCCAGCAGGTGCGCTGGGAGAGACGACAGCATGTCGGCGGCCTCCGCCGCCCGCCTCCGCCTCCGCCGGCGGCAATGGCTCCATCACCAGATGGATCGATCTGCCGATAATGGTGGGCTGTGTCAGTTTGGAATGCTAGAAATGCGAACGCAACGAGATGATGCTAGTAGGCTATACCAGTGTGGGTAGTAGGCAGCCCCGATCTGGAACATGGACGGGAACGATGTAGCAACGAGGAGGACCGCGCGGCCGCTGGATGCCGGCGGCGGCGGCGGCGCCTGGGGAGGAACTGAACTGGTAGCAAGGAATGGTGGAAAGGGGAGCAGAACGGGTGCGCGCGGTGTTATGGACTCTAGTTGGTTGGGCCCTCGGCCCATCCACACGGGCTGCTAGATGGCGCACAGTACACTCGCCGTTGGATCGTACAGCTTGTAGCGGACGACGCAGATTGCGCCACTCTAGAGTGACGACGTCGGCCTGAGCCCACCTGACCTGACCGACGTGAAGCAGCCAAGCGTGCAAGCAAGCAGGCGGCGGCGGTAATAATGGCGGCGGCTCTGCAAGCGACGCCGCTCAAAACCCTAGCCATCTCCCGCCGGCGCGTCGGCAGCGCAGGGGCGCCGCCGCGGCGGATGGCGGCAAGCTTTCGGTGCTCCGCGGCGGCGAGGAGCTACAACATCACGCTCCTCCCCGGGGATGGAATCGGCCCGGAGGTGGTCTCCGTCGCCAGGACGTGCTCTCCCTCGCCGGTGCCCTCGAAGGTAAGGCGCTTCGTCACCATCCAATGCTTGACTTAGCTCCCTGGACTCCGAGGCGCTAGCACCTAGCAAGATAATCATCCCCCTTGTTTGCTTCCTTCCGCCCGCCGCAGGGCGTCGAGCTCCGGTTCCAGGAGAAGCTGGTGGGCGGCTCGGCGCTGGACGCCACCGGCGTGCCGCTCCCCGATGAGACGCTCGACGCGGCCAAGGCTTCCGACGCCGTCCTCCTTGGCGCAATTGGAGGGTGAGCGGGTTGTTATTGTCCGTCATTTCAGCAACAAGCACAGAGCCCACAGTAGTATTGACACTGCAGCAAATTGCATCCACCCCTTTAGTTGGAATTGCTCTCCCGCGTCCCTCCCTATGAGTACTCAGATGACATTTTCGTGGTTGTAGCTACAAGTGGGATAACAATGAGAAGCACCTCAAGCCTGAGACCGGGCTGCTGCAGCTCCGTGCCGGACTCGCGGTTTTTGCCAATCTGCGACCAGCTGTAGTGTTGCCACAGGTATGAGCACGTTAGTTTCGGTACAAATTCTACAAGCACTACTATCCTCTGGGACTCACAGCTAGGTAATTGAGTTGAATTCCATCTGATTGACTCTGAATGCATTCAACGTATGATAGCATATAGTTACTTCTTAATCGCACAGAGCAAAATTAAAAGGTCATGCAAGCGTTAAACCACACTTTGAGATGGATATTCTCAGACCATTTGTTTAATTCTTCATGGTTGCAATTATGAAACTGAACTCTGATGCAAGTTTTAATTGAAACAACTGTATTTCTAGCTAATGTTACTTGACTGTCATTTTTGTAGCTACTTTTTTCTTTGACCTCATGCTCTTCGTAGTTGGTAGGCGCATCCACTCTGAAGAAAGAGGTTGCTGAAGGTGTTGACATCATGGTTGTCAGAGAGCTTACTGGAGGTAATTCTAACTGAATTATGATACAACAGACTGTGTTTTTTGTTTCAAGACCAATATAATATTTGATTGTTCATCCAAATGGAATTCGTGGCTGCAAAGAGTAATTCGTAATTTCACGTGCCAGGCATCTACTTTGGCAAACCCAGGGGTTTTGGAACAAATGACAAGGGAGAGGATATTGGGTTCAACACAGAAGTTTATTCTTCTTCTGAGGTGACTCCACCCTCATTAGCTATTCTACCATCACTCCTTGACCAAAAAAAAAAAAAATGAGATCCCATCCGTTCTGCCATCCAAGCCTTAATCAGAACCAGTTAGTAGTGATGCAGGAGAATGTCTATACTTGTATCCAGAACTCTTTATTTGATATTATTCAAATTAAGAATGCATTCATCTTTAAAATTTTGGTTTTGATGATGATGAAATTCTGTGCTTCATCTGCAGATTGATCGTATCGCACGTGTTGCATTTGAGGTTGCTCGCAAGAGAGGAGGGAAACTATGCTCGGTTGACAAAGCAAATGTGCTGGAGGTACTTTTTTTTTACTTCTCTTAAATGTATACCAAAACTTGTTTTGAAGTGATATTCTGTGTGAAATGTTACTTGACCCTGTCTTTGAATTTAAATTCTAGCTTTGGTTACAAAATTTAAAGAATTAGTGCTTCTATTTTTAGATTCTATTTTCAGTTACTGGGTATGCAATTATTTTTTTTTAGCATTATGCTGACACTAGAAAACCCCTTGAAAGGTTAAATGTATATGGTTGTGGACCCTTTCTTGTATACCAAAACATGTTTTGAAGTGATATTCTGTGTGAAATGTTACTTGACCCTGTCTTTGAATTGAAATTCTAGCTTTTGGTTACAAAATTTAAAGAATTAGTGCTTCTATTTGTAGATTCTATTTTCAGTTACTGGTATGCAATTATTTTTTAGCATTATGCTGACACTAGAAAACCCCTTGAAAGGTTAAATGTATATGGTTGTGGACCCTTTCTTATTGCACATAGTTAATACAACCCTTTTTTCTGCAATAATATTGTAGGCATCCATGCTTTGGAGGAAAAGGGTGACTGCACTAGCTTCTGAATTCCCTGACATTGAGCTCTCACACATGTATGTTGACAATGCTGCTATGCAGCTTGTTAGGAATCAAAGCAGGTTTGCTTCTCTTCTTTCCCCTTTTATCTTGACTTAATTCATTGCACCCTGGCTAAGCATCAAGAAGATGTGTTGATGATCTTAATTTCCTTTATTCCTGCAGTTTGACACAATTCTCACAAACAATATTTTTGGTGACATATTATCTGATGAAGCATCAATGATTACGGGAAGCATTGGAATGCTTCCATCTGCCAGTGTTGGTGAATCGGTAATTGAATCCTTCTGATGCTTTGGAGTTCTCTGAATGGTTTATAGATGCCGTTATATTCTGATGAAAATTTAGAAGTGCAGCTGAAAATGCCATTCTGTTTCTGTGCAGGGACCTGGTCTTTTTTGAACCTATTCATGGCTCTGCCCCTGATATAGCTGGACAGGTTGAGATGACTTCTATTTCAAGATGTTCTCTGACCCTAGATGGGTTTAAATTATGTTTGTCTGAATTTGCTTTCCCTCCTGTTATGTGTTGAGTGCAGGACAAGGCCAACCCATTAGCTACGATTCTTAGTGCAGCGATGCTATTGCGATATGGCCTAGGAGAAGAAAATGCTGCGAAGAGAATTGAAGCTGCAGTTACAGAAACACTGAACCATGGGTTTCGAACTGGGGACATATATTCTCCTGGAACAGTAAGATACATTTTCCTGCAGAACCATTATTAATGCATTACGGAGTGTTTCGTTTTAGGAATCACCTCATCCTTAGTTGAGATGGTCCATCATAAGTTCATCCCCATGATTTTGGGTGGAATGAATCCAACCTTCGGCCCTTTTGCATTGCTTAGTTGTTTTAATGAAGTTTTATTCCTACCTTCTCTATAAAAGGGTAAAACTTTTTTTAGCTTTATATTGTACATGTTTAATGTCAAGTGCTTGGTCCTCACCTAGACAAGGTATGAAGATCCGCGCTAGACAAAATATTTAGTTAGTGTAATAGTATTTTTTTTGAGGCTCTGGTTCATAGTGCTTCAAGCATATTAACTCTATGTCTCCATGGAAGATAGTGATAGCTAGCTTGTGAAGGCATGAATTGTATTTGAATTTTGGTTGATCCCATTCTGAGTGGCTTATGTTCTCAATTGGCAGACATTGGTTGGATGCAAGCGGATGGGGGAAGAAGTCTTGAAGACAGTGGAGTCACTAAAAGAAGTGGCTGCTGTAAACTGATGCATGCTGGTACTATAACCCTACAGGATGATATGTTTAAAAGGAATTTACATTTAATTAGAAGTTGAGTGTGGTGGAGAGAGCATTGCGTCTGAGTTATTGTTGCTGTTGAATTGAAGCTTTAGTGGCTGAACCGGCGGCCACATTTCATTTCTGTTGTTTGTTGGTCTCCCTGTAATTTAATTTTGTACAAGGATAAGCATGTCTTCGCTGAATAAAATGGGAAAGTTTATGCCAGTTGAATAAAAGATGGAGTTTTGTTTCAGGCTAAATCTCTTTCTGGCTATGTCCTCAATTTATATGGGATATACATATGCTGAACATTTGACATGGCTGACCTCATTAGGCCATGTCAAAAGATTATTCTGAAAAGTGGATCAATAATCTTGTTGGAGCTTGTTATCTGTTGTGCTGTTCGATACACATGACCAAAATTCTTGATGATTACACTGTGTAGTGACAACAACAACGGGACGAGCTGGCTAGTCTAAACTGAAGTAAACACCTGTGGATCAGATTGAGACTGAACCAGGGGGATAAAAATTCTACTACATCTACAGAAGCTGATACAATTGCTGGACTGGCAGTCTGGCAGAGATGATCCAGGCAGGGCAGGCAACGTCACCAGTAGTCCTTGCACGAGCAGGCGCCATGCTCAAACCTGTGGAACCTGTTGGCGTCTCTGACTACCAGCGCCCTCCTCACGACCGCCGACAGCCCCTTGAAGAACTCGTGGCAGTCGCCGCACACCCGCAGGTTCTTGTACACCCTGATCGGCTCACCGTGCCCGCCGCCGTCCACGCCGTTGCGCAGCAGCCACAGGCCGACGGCGAGCCTCTCGCTGTGAGCCCGCAGGCTCTCCGCGCGGGACTCCTCGTCGACGTCGTGCAGCGCGAACTGCGCGTCGTCGGCGCTGTACCCGAGCTGCTCCCGCATCCTCGTCTCCACGTCCCTCAGGACGCGGCGGATGTCGCCGGCCTGCGGGTGCATCTCCCGGTCGTCGCCGCCGTAGAAGAAGTGCACCTCCTTGCCGACCTCCACCCAGCTGCACCCGCCCTGCTTCTTGAGCCCCCTGCGCCTCATGGCGTCCCTCACCTTGTGGCACTCGCGCCACGCCCCGCCCCCGCGAACACGTTGGACAGCGTGACGTAGTTCACCGGGTTGTCGCCGTCGATGGCCAGGAGGACGTCGCCTGCCTCCCCGCCCACGGCGACGTCCTTGTGCACCCTGCACGCGCTCAGGAGCGTCTGCCAAACGCCGACGGTCGGCTCCATCGGCATTGTTCGGATGAGGTCCCTGGCCTCCCTGAGCTCCCCGGCGCGGCCGAGGAGGTCGACCATGCACGCGTAGTGCTCCGCCTTCGGCCTCACCGTCCGGTCCCGCCGGATGCAAGAGAAATACCGGCGGCACTCGTCGACGAGACCGCCGTGGCTGCACGCCGACAGCAGCGCCAGGTACGTCACCTCGTCGGGCTCCACGCCTCCAGCTCGCATTTCCTCGAACAAGGCGACGGCTTCACGGCCAAGCCCGTGCTTCCCGAGACCATTGATCATCGTCGTCCACGAGACGACGTTCCTCGCCGGCATCTCCCGGAACATCCGCTCCGCCTCGTCGGGCAGCCCGCACTTGAGGTACATGTCGACGATGGAGTTGCCTGCGGACACGTCCGTCCCGGCCGGGCTCTTGACTGCGTAGCAGTGCACCTGCCTGCCCTGCTCGACCAGCGCGAAGTCCGCGAGCACGCCGACGACGCTGGACACAACGTGGGCGTCGGCTCGAGCGCCGGAGCGCCAGAACCGCCGGAACAGCTCTAGCGCCTCCGTCACCTGTCCCTCCTGTGCGTGGCCGACGACCACCGTTGTCCACTGGATGGCGTTCTTCCGCTCCAACCTCTCAAACACTTGCATTGCCACTGGCAGGCGCCCGCATTTGACGTACATGTCGACCAACGCGCCGGCGAGGATAGCGTTGGAGGCCGTCGAGAAGCCGCTAGCCGCCATGGCCGCATGAACCTGCGCGCGCCCTCGCGTGTCGCGCCAAGACCGCTGCAGGCTTTGAGCAGGCTGGCAAAGGTGAACTCGTCGGGCTGATGCTGATCCTCATGCCACCGCCGCCGCATCTCCCGGAACACGAGCAGGGCGTCCCTGCCGAGGCCGGCGTGCGCGTACCCGGAGATCATGGCGTTCCAGGTGGCGAGGCCCCTCCCGAGCCCGGCGCCGTCGAACACTCGCCGCGCGTCGCCGATCTTCCCGCCCTTGGAGTAGACGAGCACCAGCGAGCTGGCGACGACGCCGTGCTCCTCGTATCCTGCCCGGACGCAGAGGCAGTGGATCCTGACGCCCGCGCCCGTGTCGCCGGCGACGCAGCATGCCTTGAGGCTCGCGGAGAGCGTGTACTCGTTCGGCGCCGCCTCGGAGGCGGCCCGCATCTCGCCGAGTAACCTGAGACAGCCCCCGGCGTCGCCGTGCTGCAGGAAGCCCACCATAAGGGCCGTCCAGGAGACCACGTTCCTGTCGCGCATTCCGCCGAACACCTCGCCTGCCATGCCCAGCTCCCCGCACTTGGCGTACATGTCGATCAGGTTGTTGCCCAGCATGGTGTCCGATCCGAACCCCAGCTTCGTCAGGGCGCCGTGCAGCTGGACGCCGCCGCGGAGCGACGAGCTTTTCGCGCTTGCCCTCAGGAGGTCGGCGATCATCTTCCGCCGCTCCATTGGATAAGCAGATACCAGCTCTGCTCGGTTTCAGTTCAGATCGGAACACTGACTGCTGCGCCCAGTGGGAGACGACACAGATAACTCCCCGCACAAGGCTGCGGCTGCTTTCTCGCTGCTGCTGCTTAAACAGCAAAAAATACTTGCCAACATGGCTTTGGAGAAGGAAATGGGTATGGACAGAAAATTCATTAGAAAATCGTAACGCAACATGGATTCCTTGAGATCTTGTGTCGTGTACGGCAACAAGTTCTGAACTCTTTACAACACAGTTAGTCAGTCAGACTACTAGTGTTCACATCAAGGACAAAACAAACTTCAGGCATCTTGATTGATGTTCAGATGATGTTGCTGCCTGGTCCCTGTGCCTTGGCAGTCATACTCTGAAGAAGCGGTGGTTAAAGAACTCTTGGACGGACAGCCGTTTCACTGAAATGTTTGCCCCAGATTATTAGTTGCTGTCACCCAAGTATCGGCTGGCTGGATGAAAGTGGTATGAAGTTAACTGGTGACAGACCTGGATTAGTGCATAGTAGCCTGGCGCATATATCAACACAATCGGGATGCAAGGTGGACGCCAGTGGTTTTGAGAACGGCAGAGATGTGCTTCTCTTGATGCACTGAAGCAGCTGAAGGGAGACAAAAACAAAGCGCATCAGAAGAGTTATTGAATTCAGACAAATTTCAGATAAGGGTAGTCTCGGACAAGAGAGCAGCGACCTGTACATTGCTTCTTCCACGGAATGGCGGGTAGCCATTCAAGAGCTCAAATAGGATCGCGCCGATACTCCACATGTCTACCTGCGCATAACAGAAGTTCAGATAGATTTTTTTTTGTACTGGTAGCAAACTTTCTGCAAGTTTAAGCACACATGCCATTCGTACCTTGTCATCGTACTTTTGAAACAGCATCACTTCTGGGGCCATGTACAAACAAGAACCACAAGCTGTGTCTGCATACTCCCCCGGTCGAAGAACTCTGCAGAGGTCGAAAGAGTAATCGTCATGACTATTCAATACCGTTGTAAATAAGTGTTCGTTCAGTTTTTATTCAAAATTCATTTTATGATCCACCGTAGGTATCTGAAAATGGGGATAGATGCACACCTTGCAAGGCCAAAATCAGATATCTTGAGGATCGCATTGCTGCTCGGAGAAGAGAGCAGGATATTCTGCAACATTGGATGAATAGCCACAGCATATCAGTTACTTGAATCGTTGATCCGACTCGGTCACAAACAGATCCGAGAAAAAGAAAAGGATTCAGGCCCTGGACCTGGGGTTTCAAGTCCCGGTGGACGACATGGTGCCGGCGCATCACTTGTAAGCCAGCTCCTGCCACAGGGGCAAGCACCATTTCTCAATCACATCCGTAGTCGTGAAGGTATTGCAGGCATGCTACTACTACTTGCTATGGGTCAAGGACTGAGTGAAATAGTCATGGATCAAGAACTGGGATTATTACCAATTTGTTTCATAAAATTTCTGGCCACGCGCTCGTCAACGCTCCCATTGCGCCGGATGAAGGCCGCCAGGTCCCCACCCTCGCATAGCTCCAGGACGAGGTAAATGCAGCTCTGGGTCTGGCAGGCCCCAAATGGAGAAGGACAACGACGATTGGTAGGGTCGCTAGAACAAGTCCCAGTCTGTAGGGACTAGGGAGAGCCAGCGACAAGGAGATGGCGCCGTGCCGTACCTGGACGACGTCGATGAGGCCGATGATGTTGGGATGTCTGACGGCGGTGAGGAAGCGGACCTCACAGTCGAGGCTGTCGCGGATGCGCGCGGGGAGGCCGGTGAGCCGCACCTGCTTCACTGCCACGGGAGCGCCGGTGGACCGCGAGACCGCTCGCCACACGGACGTGGACGGCGGATGCCCGCCCAGGCGCTCCCGCAGCTCGTAGTCACCCACCGTCGCCGGCGCCTCCGCCGTCATCGTGTCGCCGGAGCACCCCATCGCGAAAGGACGAGAAGGGCGAGGAGACCATGGCAAATCCGTTAATAGGATAACGGCCCATGATCGTTATATGGGCCCTTTCTCCTACTACATTTTCTTACGATTTTATACTTTTTTTGTATTAAAAGTTTTTTGCTAGAAGGTTTTGCCTTTTTTTTTTTATTTCACCAATCTTTTAAAAATCATAGTAAATTACAGAAAAATTATAAAATAAGAAATTCAATTTTGTTGACTCCGCATGAGGCGCAATAACACAATACGTAGTTACCGTGGCTCTTTAGTGGGTTAGGTTAGCTAGGTTTGTCGCGGCCGACCAGACGCACCGAAGCCGTGAAACCCGATGGATCCCGCCAATAAATTAAATAAAACACCTATATATCTTTATTGTGTAAATATGCTCATGTGGAGTCTAGCAAAAATTATTTTTTCAATTTTATGATTTTTTATAATTTATTATGATTTTTTAAATATTGAGCTGAAATAAATAAAAAGAAAAAAGGCAAAACCTTCATAGCAAAAATTTTATATTAAAGTATACCATATTATATATTCATTAGTGTAGCTCTACTCATGTGGAGTCCAACAAAATTGAATTTTCTATTTTATGAATTTTCTCGCGGATTTACTATGATTTTTGAAAGATTCAGCCGAAATAAATAAAAAAAAGAAAAACGAAACCACAGTTACTGTAGCAAAACCGGAGTTACTGTAGCGAAAACCACCGGCCCAAAACCGCGAGGGATCTAAATCAAGACGGTTTCAAAAGTTGAGGGACCCGCTTTGTCCGGTTTTGGAGTTGAGGGACCAAAATCTGACTTTTCGAGAAAAGTTGACCGAAGTAGACTTTTTCCTACGATTTATGCATTATGGACACCGGCCCAACTGACCAGGCCCAATGAATGTAATGACTGGTCAAACAAAACCTCATTGCTACTTTCAGATTCAGAAATGAAAACTTTGCCAGGAGATAGAATCATACAAGAGGATTCAGAAAGCATGCACGGTTCATGCAAAACAGTCAAAGCATACATTTTTTTTTTTTTCATGTCTTATACAAAAACTAAAGAGCATTTTATGCTGCTTGCAAGCCATTTTATACAAGGATACCGTGTCTTTACTCGTCCTGCTGTGTATCACGACACTTCTCCCCTATATACTACAGTATTTTTTAAGAGTATAATAATAATAATAGAAACACACACCAATCGAGCAGAATCTGAAAATTGTAGGCAAGCACCCCACATATACATATGTGACAACTGTACAAAAAAACATTCTACACTAGCAGCATCTTCGTAGTAACCAACCAACCATACCGTAGCCGCAGCGTAGTAGCCTCAGAATCTTGGATCGTGATAACCAAAGCTTTATCTATCTGTGACTATCTCTGTGCTTTTTTGTGCGCCTTTGGCTTCGAAAGTTTGTTGCTTCCCTTAGAGGCCTAAAAAGGACACAGATTTTCATCAGGCGAATATCACAGCACAGGCCATTTACCTTCGGCTAGGGGAAGGAGATGTCAGTCTTACCTGATCATGCGGTAACATGCTTTCCAGCTCTGCGGTGATCTCTGAGAAGGAGGGGCGCAGGTTAGGATTTTCAGCCCAGCACCGCTGGATCAGTTTAGACAGTTGTGGATCGACCCACGACGGGATCTCCAACCGCATTCCCTGATACATGTAAACAAGGGGCAAAAAGCTTAGTCTATTGCTGTGGTCCTCATCTTTATGCATCTACCTCGAGCTAGCAGCTCAAGTCACGGATCATTGTGAAATTACCTGCCTTACTCCCAGTGCAGCTTGCAAGGGTGTCAAATGTTCGTATGGTATCTATATACACATATATGGCACAAGTAAGGCTAAGTGATACCTTCAACCCAAATGTAAGATGCTCATATTACTCAAAACAAGTCAAAGCTCGATTCAGCACCATGATTTACCTTTGAAGTGACCAGCTCCCACAGAACGACAGCAAAGCTGAAGATGTCTGCCCTGTGATCATATGGCTTATGGTTTATTACCTGGTAAGACACATGACTCTAATAAGCATGGTGCACATATAAAAATATCCCTACTTGCACAGAAAGAACTCCCTTTGGAGACAAATGCGACAAGTAAAACTAATCTTCCTATGTCTTGTATATCTTGACAGATGAAACATAGCAAGTGGCGCTCAAAAAAAAAATAGCAAGGTAAAACATAACTGTGTACACGTACATACAGCCATGTTTTCGTGTCTGGTAAGATGCGCTTCTCATGAGCACACTAGACGAAGTCGAAGAAATCTACACACCTCAGGCGCCATCCATCTGTAGGTACCAGTTTCAGCAGTCATGTCTCCCCTCTTGAGATGGATTCCTTGAGACTCCAAAGTCTGCAATCTTCACAACCTATTTTCCCAAAAGACCATCCAATGCTTGATGAACCTTGAATTAGTAAATACAGACTCAAAACAATACACATACATAATCAGGGCCCATCAGCAAATTGGCAGTCTTCAAGTCTCGATGGATGATGTTATTTTGGTGCAAATAATCCATTCCCTTGAGATGCCGATAGCAATCCTAAGAACCGTTGTAAAGATCCAAAGTGTTTTTTAGCTTGTGAAGAAAATCATACAGATTACCTCCAGGCATATACTCTGAAAGGGACAACCAATAGCAACATTTTAATATGATCTCATGAAACAGCTGATTTATAAATGATTGTCTGAACAAAACTCTGACAGACGAAACTACATTCAACTATCTAACTAGCTCAAAAACTAGATATGTAAGCACATAAGTCAATGCATAGGGGCTTCTTTGGGATTAAAATCATGACGGTGGCAAAAGCAGTTGGAGTTGGCACGTAAAAAATACAGAAATGATGTAAAAAAACAAGTGAAATTTAGTTAGGTAACTAGCTTTATGCAAGTTTCATTTACTAATGCCTAGAAGTCTTTTAAAATGGTTCCAAGATGTCACTAAATTTCTAAGTAGCAACTGTGTCAAAGAACAATTTCCACCTACACTAGCATGATAGGATGATACAGGAACAGAAAAGTAGCAATACACATGACTAAACTGTTTCCCATTCATATTATTATCATCATCAAGGACCAGGCTACTTAAATGAAACATATATAAAAAAAAGACAAATACCACATGGTGATTCATATATGAGAATGTAAGTAAGAGCTAAATTTAGTAATAGTGTGAGTTTCCGTTTGCAATATAGCCAAAAACGGAAATGAACAATGTGTATCCACAACATAATAAAAACAGAATCGATTTTCTTCTACTGCTAGTCAATTAAGTTAAAAGCAGAAAACTCTATCTCAAGTTAAAAATAGTTCAACAATACATATCATACAGTCAAATTCGGTATCAATACAATAGATCCATTTCACTAAAAAGCCAGGTCGAGTCCACCATTAACAAAGGGACTGTTTTAGGTGATATTCAAGTTGTAGCACAAACATAAAATTGAAATTCACGAAACTGGCCACCATAAACATATAACTAATAATAAAACTCTAATTTCAAGACTTATTACACATATATAAAAGTAACTAGCAACTCATAGTCCGCTGAAGGGTGGGCACTTGGGGAAAGAGACCTGTTGATGATAGAATAAGACATCAATAATAATCTTATAGCGCAATTCTTGTACTATGTTTTGGCATGGACCAGACATTCCATATATGCTCATGTAATAAGAAAAAAATGCAATGATCCCAACCACCCTATTGTCTTTAACTCTCCTTCAAGTTCTTACCAAAATGATAGTAGACAGGAGTATGGTCAAGCATAACAAAAATCTTTAACACGTTTTTACCACATCTTTAACGCTAAATGAACCGACAGTATGGTCAAGCACGTTTTTGAAACAAGGCCAGCCCCATTTCCATTAATCGCATAACAAAATCTAGATGTTTTAAGCGAGAACAGCATTCAGAAGAGGGGATACAGACCACGATTATCTATCAACCTCAACTAAGATAAATGGTCAAGAACATGGTAGGTTAGACCTAAGAATGTGCATTACTAAATTTAGCCACTAACGTTACTCATTCTGCAAATATGCCCAAGAACAGGAGCATCAGTGACAGTGATAGCTACACAAAGCAGAAATTACGATTAGCAGTAATATTACTGTCACCTGTTACAATGACATATTTTCTCTGCTTTGTGCATGCCCCGTCTCGAGAATCGAACAACATTATCATCATTAACACTCCTGACACAAACTAAGCTGTTAGAATTATCTGAATTAGATGATTCAATATACTATTTTTTACCACAGTGACTTAATAAGAATATGCTTACTTTAGAATAATTATTTCTTGTAAGAACTCCACCTTTGATGAGTCATTAACATGTTCAGTTCTGAGGAACTTTACTGCAACATCTATACCTTGATAAGTTCCTCTAAACCTGCAGACAAGAGCACAGATACAGCTTCTAGGTTACTGAACCATCTTGAGGTTTTGCCCTGTATATATACAAAATTATGCAGCAGGATTCTCGAGTCTATGAAATAAGACCGTTCCTAGCTAATGTTTTATTGACACATCCCCATATCAAACCATTTACTTAAGGTGTAATGCATTAAAAGGGCATGAAACAGGAACTGGCAGTTAAGTTGCTGATAGTGCACCAAACAATTGGCATCCCAAATCAGAGCATTCGTTTGCAAGTGTTACTTTTCTCTTACAAGTCCCCGGAAGATCCAGATGCAATCTTCTCCCAATCTGCAGGAAACTCCTGTCAACATTTGAATCACCAATCAGCTTTTGCAGTTCCTGTATTCTTTCCGAGGTTGCAGAATTTGTTGGGTTTGATAACGAGGCCTGCATAATACATGAGACTCGAGTCTATAAGGAAAAATGTTAAGCTAATGTGTTCATTCTTTTGTCTTCTATTGTTGGGTAGAAGTACACAAGACACTGCATTGGTGTGAAAAGATAAATTACAAGTACATAGGCACATCTATCAGGCACATAATTTCAAGCATTTATGCAAAATCAATGAAGAAAGAAAGCATCATACATGATTTCGTGCCGCTGTGTCCTTGAGATGCTGTAGCAAAGTATCTGTCTCCTGCAAAACAGCATCACACAGTGTTTTCACTCAAGAAGTCCATGCAAGCAGAGTATTTAGCATGGAGCCCTGATATTTGACACATAAATAGAATCTAGATTTATAACAATGATGCTTGATAGCTCAACTAGTATGCCAGTAACCAACTTATCAAGCATAAAGTCAGAATAATTTTGGGTGCTTTTTGCCATGCAACGTAGGCATCCCAAGTTGATGAATATTTAGCATGAAACCCTTAACTGCATAACTTGGGATGCTTTGACTCTGCTAGATTCTTGGAATGAGTTATAATTTGGGATGGAGGGAGTACATCTAATCTTATCCCTAACCCTAAACCTAATGGGCCTCTAATACTACTGACCCAGTCCATAAGGCCTAGCTGACTGCCCATAACAATAACTTTGTAGACAAATTATTTATATATTCTGCAAACTATTACCTAAGAGGGACTCCTCCCCTTTTGCACCTTTTAAGAACAAAGTTGTCCGGAATAAGATGCCTTGTTCTGATATTACAGATGCATGTTGCTAAGATTTGTTAGGGACAGTGGCTAAGGGAATATAGTCTGTATAACTGTATTATTTCCCACTTGATATTATAGGCAGTTAGTTTGTCTAATTCAAAATCTCTTCTCTCCATAAAAAGGAGAATATTCAGCCGCAAGTTTCAACAGAACTCAGTCCCTACCTGAAGATCTGAAGATAATTATGTTTTCAAACCATAACGTTCAAGCGACCTAAATGGCTCCTGTAGTTTATTTCAGGAAAAAAAAACAGTTTCTACAGAACATGCTCCAGATATACACCCCATAAAAAGCTAGCACCACACAACCATTATTTGGTAGCTTACCTCTGTTTCCCAGCCATCAACAACAAATACATCCAAACAAAAGCCATCAGTTGTTGAGAAGACATGTGCTTCACGAATATTCAGTCCAATTTCAGACAGCAAAGAAGATAGCTACAAACAACAGTGTGAACAGACATTCAAATTCCAGTAACATGGTATTTCATTGATCTTAAGTCCGAATGCAAAACCACATAAATAACACAAGGATTGGTGTTCTAAGTCTTACCTGAGCAAGGAGCTTTGGCTTGTCAATGGTAGAAAAAATAATTTCATGAATATTGAGGATTTCTACATCTTTCCTGTGGATATCTGAGTGTCAGTTTCAGAAGTTCCATGAACCAGCCTAAAAACTCATAAGTCAAGCAATTTATGAGAATGATTTCCCAAAAGAAGTCCCAAATACTGCACATTGGTTGGGAATAGCAGAGAGAGAAAAAAATATAGAAGCAGGTGAGGAAGACAAGGCCAAATATTTCATAGAAATATGCTGAATTCCTAGACATATAAGTTTATGTTCATGATCAACCAAATTTTATAATCAAAACATGTCACAGCTAGCCCTGATTACATATCACTGCACTGATGGTGACTACAGATAAAAGGTACTCCAATCACATCAAAGAGCCCGGTACACAGCAAGTGGAAGCATGGTAGAAACACTCTACCACCAATCAGGCATATGGTATTATTATTCTAAACCAAGGCAGGAGTTCTGCCGTGGTCCGTGGTTGAGGCTTTATAAATCAAAATTGAAGCATATGAGCTTTTGCGGGTTAAATCGTAGTAGAGGTGGTTGTTTCAGATCAAGTCCTATGGCTGAACTCAACAAGATCATGATGCAGTACAAGGTTTCAATGATACAACTCCCGTTAAACTGAGGTAGACACAGACCTCGAAGAACTGGCCTCGTCAGAGTCATCCACAACATTTTTCACAGTTAAACTGAGGTCCTCCATTCCTTCACATGGCTCAAATTCTCTAGGCTCTGATTCTCTGTGCAGCATATATAAGCATACGTTTTAGCAAGCAAGATATAACACCGTAAAAGCGCTCATACAAGGCACAAGCTGTTTTATTGAAAAAGGCTCATCGAAACTAGAGACAAGATGTTGATTTAAGTTGCAGCAAAGGTAAAAACTCCCATGGCTTTGCAAAGTGCGTGGGTCATATATAGCCTGTACTGTACCTCAAAGTGGAAGCCTGAGAACCCCCATAATTACCGTTTTCACTCGTCGGGGAGGCTATTATCCTGTGATTCCACCGGGACCGAGGTGCACTGTTGATGCAAAGGCAGAACAAAAATCTCATTCCCTTCCTCTAATAAAAAGGAAAAATATACGATCCCAGTTGTGCTGGCGCGCTTTCGCTTTTCAGTGTGTGAGGGAGAGGCGATCGAGCAGTGGTGCTCACTTGCAAGAAGCGGACATGGAAGATGGGGCGCTTTTCAGCGTCGGCGCAGTCGTCGAGAATACCCGGTGCAGCAGCACGTCCTCCGCCTTGTCGAGGTCCACATCGATGGCGTAGTTGCAAGCACATACAGACATCAAGTGGTCTGTATCAAGTGGTGATTGGGAGGAAGCAGACGGCCTGACCTCAGCGGCAGCCGGTCGAAGTGGCGGCGGAGCTGTTCGCGGAAGAACGCTGGTTCCGCGACGGCCTCCGGGATCCCCTTCTCCAGGAGACGTTCGAACACCTCCTTCACGATGTCAGTATAGCCGTGCGAACCGCCGCCCGCCGCCGCCGGCCGAGGAGGAGGAGGCTCCCCTGGGCCGGCGGCGGCGGGGCTGGTGGTCTCGCCCACTCCGCTGGTGTCATCGTCCATCTCCCGCGGCGCCGAGGTGCCGCCTCCACCTAGGCTCCGCCATAGCGACGCCCGCCAGCCGCGTCCTACCTAGGATTATGCAGCGGCAGCGGCAGCGGCAGCGGCGGCGGCGAGATAGAGAAGGAGAGAGTCCGATGGCGACCGGCAGAATGGGCGGGGGGGGGGAATCCGAGGGGATCTTTTTGGCAGAATCTTGTGGAGGAAGGCGCTCGCCCAGTATTTATAGAAGCGACGCAGCGCGGGAGGCAGGGGCAGTTTTGGTACTTTTGCCGGTGACGTCGCCGGCGGGACTGAGAAGGGTGCCGGCGCGGCGAGGTGAGTGTCGTAGGAGTGGAAGGTGGCTTGGTTTTGGCGCCTGCTGCTTGTCCGGTTTTTCGAATCCGCCGCGCCGGGGGGGTGGTGCTGCCGGCGACGGAGGGAGGCCCCGCCCGCCCCCTTGTATCGGATTCGAAAACCGGTTTCCGGCTAGCCGGAGAGGCCCTTCGCTGGTGCATGGACGGCGGAGATGCGGCAGCGGAGGATCGGGCGGCTGGTCTTTGCCGGATCAGGAGCTTTCTTCCTTTCCGCGACTACCGGAGATTGGACAGACCAGACCTCATCAGAATCCTCCGTGGGGCCCGCGGGGTTCCTTTACCTCGGTCGCGTAGGTTTGGCCCCACAGTCCAGTGGCATGTACTACTACTTCCTGCTCGTTGGGGATTACAATCGTGGGCCCCCTGGCCGTGATTTGCTTTTCTCACACCGACCACTGTAAAATGCAATTTTTGTTTTAAATTATTATTGGATCAAGACATCAATGAAGTTTTTAACATATCTTAGAAATATTTTATGTCAAACTATAATAAGTTTGACCCAACTATATATGAAGCAAGATATCAACTATGAGGTATTCTCTTTCGATTTGATTTTTTTTTTTGTTTGTTGTTCATCCATTTATTAGTTATGTATCTAGATATAATAATATATATCTATATACACAATTAAATGGATGAACTAAAAATTCAAAGTTTACTTAGACTTTGTTTGGTTTAGGGACTTTTTAATCTCTCAAACTAAAACAAGTACCTACAAACCAAATAAGAATGAAATTTTTGCCTCTTGAAGGGTCTTTTTTTTTAAGCACCTGGGACTAGGACTTTTTAAACTAAACACCCCTTATAATTTGGATGAGAGAGTAGCTAGCTTGGTTATATATAAGCCTATTATGTACTTGCTCTTTAATTTTGCACTGCTTTGGTAGGCGACGCCCCGCCGACATGAGGCACCCGTGGTGACTTCCATGAACTTCAAGATTTGTCGGGCTCACTTCTTCGGAAGGGTGTTCATTGGGGTAGGGTTTACGACGCGTGCGTAGGTGAGCGGCGTGTGCGGTGTGTTGAGCTGGCGTTGACTGAAAATGTAATCTTAAAAAAAAAACCTTCCTTGATGAAAATGGCCCGGGGTAGCCTTCAAGTTTATCAACAATAGCAGCATAAGTAAGTTATAAAAAAAACAAGAGAGAAAGGGATGTGGACACTGAAAGATGATATTGCTTCACTCATGCCTTTCGTGGTAGCACGTACGGAATTACGTTGCTGTAGCTGAACGACGTTCGTTCATTAATAGAGTTGAATTAGATTGTGACTGTGTGTGTCGTCCAGAGGCGAGTTAGGAATACGAGCCACTCCATCCTTACATAAGAGCAGGTTCAATAAGTTTGGCTTCTACCAAGCCTGTCAAGAAGAGCCTCAAAGACAATAGTCTGCCCATACAACAATCTCATCTTTCCTTCTATTATAAATAATGTTCTTTATTCGTGTAGGACCACACAAACTTATTTCGCCGGTAGGTGCATGCATCGCGGCATGCATCGTTCGATCGCTGTACCATAGGAGATGGCGGGACCCAGAACCATGGGAGTGTAAGCGCTCGGCGCCGGCAAATACGCCAAGCCTCTCTCCCTCCCTATTCTCTTCCACATAGACATTTGCCGATGTGTCTTGGCTATAAGCCAAGCCGACGCGGTATTATTGTACCGCTTCTAAATCAACAACTTTTAGAACTATTTTTGTTAAGATCCGAATTTACCCGACTTGATTAATTAATAATAAGAGAGGAGCAAAGTATCAAAGCATCCAATTACATGCGCGAGATGTGCTCCCCAGCCTAGCCTAGGCTACGGGGCTGAAAAAGAAAAACCGACTACTCGCTAAAATGGGTAACAACTATAGGTATAGGTGGCGGCCGTTTCGCAGCTTTGCATCCCGCTAATGACTACTAGTGAGCCGTGTCTTTGATCTCCATGCCGAGGTTATGGGCTGCTCTTTTTATCCTCCCCTGAACATAATCCCGTTTCTCGGTGTCGTGATACTCCACAAGGTTAGAATTGCCGCCGCGTGTGCTCCTTACGTCCCTCCGAGAGCCAAGTTTGGTTCAAGCACTCGACGAAGCTCTTTTGAATGCGCCCAAGAGTCCTGGCCGCAGGCTTGACCGAGACTCCAAGAGGCCACAAGGCTCCATACCTAACAGGAGAATGGGCATTCGAAGAAAAAAAAGAAGGGTGTGCCGTTTCACTCACAAAGGGGCAAAAATAATTGTTTTTCCACATGTCGTTGTTGGAGCCGTGCCACAATCCATGGCCTGTTGTGGAGTAGTAGGCACATAAACAACTTGCATTTTGGTGGTCTTTTCAAGCTTTCCGGATTAATGCTAGGAAAGGAGATTGAATGGGTCCCGCTTAATTGGATTTGATATGCAAACTTAGTTGTGAAGGTGCCCGCGCTTTCAAGTGTCCACACGATCTCATCTTCTTCTCCCTCAAGGTTGAGGATGATCTCTTCAATGGCCGCCCAGAGCATAAAGAACTCATCTAGGAGGTCATGGTTCAGGTTGTGAATGATGTCTCGGGCCCAAGTTTCATTCCGAAGGGCCTTGCTAACCGCCCCGTTTCTTTTCCCGGCCGCGGCCGTGAACACCCACGGGCACAAGCTTGCCGATGTTCCGTCGTTGATCCAACTTGATGTCTAGAAGGACGCTTTCTTCCCATTCCTAACAACCACAACCGTTGAAGCATCATCCATGTCATCGACCGGAAATTCAGAACCCACCCAAGGTTGTTCCGATTATGTCCACTTGAACCAGAGCCATCGAAGTTGTAGTGCTCTACTGAATTTCTCAATGTCAATGATCCCAAGGCCCCTGAACTCAATCGGCTTGGCCACATTTGTCCAGGCAACTTTGCATTCCCCCCTGTTATTTCACTATCGCCTGTCCATAGGAAACTGCGCCTCATTTGATCTATCTCTACAATAAGTTGTTTGAGTGCTCTTAGAGAAGTCAGCAGGTAGATAGGCATGGCACTTACCAATTGCACAAGCTCCTGCCGGCCTGCTGGGTTCATTAGTCGTCCCCGCCAAGCGGCGAGTTGGCTTCTTGTTTTGTCCACTGTCCTCTGTACATGCACCAGTTTCCATCTCCCTAAAGATAGTGGTAGGTCCAAGTATGTAATAGGGAAAGAAGCTCTATGTCCTCTGAAACCCGCTAGGATATGGTCAAGATCAACCTCAAAGCATCTAATTGGGGAAAGTGTACATTTTTCTATATTAAACTTCAACCCCGTCGTTGTTCCAAAGCGTTAGTATCCCGAATAGAGTTGTTACCTCTTCTTTGACAGGGTTTAAGAAAATAACGACATCATCCGCGACTGCAGCAGTAGTAGCCCGGCATTTCTCCCTCGTTGCGAGGATAAGGTGCCGTTCTCCGTGGCCACCACCAGAATCCTATGCAAGGTGTCAATGGCGAGGATGAACAGGAATGGAGACATTGGATCCCCCTGGCGCAGTCCCCTAACATGGGCAATCTGTCTCCCTTCTACTTTGTTGAGCAGATCGGGCGAAAGTGTGAAGTTCGAAGAGTATGGTTAGCCACTCAAGCCATCTTATACCCAAAACCTCTTTGCTCTAGCAATTCCAACATGTACTCCCAGGAAATGGTGTTGAATGCCTTTGAAATATCCAATTTAAAAAGTAGAGTTGGTGTACTAAGGAGGAAACAAATGTGCGACAAAGAAGCGATAACGATCAGCGGCCCTTGCCCGAGGGGGAGTCCCCGGGCGCGGGCGCCAGAGGGCCACGGCCGACGCCTCCAAGAACTACTACCCCGTTGATGGAACACGCACGGTGGCCTCGATGGCAATGTTCGCCGAATCCTTCAAGCTCCCTCCGGAGCAGCCCACTCATCGACTCACCGCCAAGACTCCGCTGGCCACGCATGCGGTCCACGACGAGTGGACTCCCAGACAGAGCGACCGTCTTGCTGCCAAGTGCACCTTCAGAGATCCAGATCCGGAACGGCAGGCTCGTCGCATCTTGCTCAACAAGTGGGAGGGCAGGCCAGAGGGCGCCCCCTCGCAGACTATAGACTCCTCGATCCTGAAGAGGTTCCACAACCACTCGATGGAAGTCCCGTAACACAAGCGCGAGGTGCTAGATGTGCTCATTCTCTACAGGGATGAGGGCATCTAAGCTCCACCGCTGTAGTCGGTGCCTTATGTAGTGTTTCGCCTATTTGCCCTCTTTGGCAGCTCGCCATGAGGGCATCTAGGATGTAATTGAACTATCCACTTCTTTTCATGCAGTACGGGCAAAAGCCCGCTTCATGCAATGAAAAAAAAAGTTCGGGCTTCGGCTAGCTTTGTATTTTGTTGAAACTCTTCTCCTTCTTCATGCAATGATGTGCGTATTTGAAAAAAAAACAATAAATATTGATATTTTTTTCAAACTTAAAATAGTTTTATGTTAGAATAAAGTTGGACGGCTGACTTTGTTAGGCGTCTCCGATCCAATGGAAATGACAGAAGTAACCTGGCGGCCGCCGGCCAACGCTGTCCGCCAATGACTTGCTGATGACATGGACGCTGTCCGCAGGCAAGGCAATAAGCTAGGTCGTCATCTCAAACATGTCTGGCGTGTGCTTGGTCGTCGCCATCGCGTGGTGCAGCCAGATCGAGGAAGAAAAACTAATAACGTTACGTTCCTGGACGCCGTCCATTTCGTCGTCGTCAGTACGGACATGGACGGCGGCGATGTGGACAGGTATGTTGTTCCGGCGGAACGAAGACAGCAAAATGCCAGTATATTCTGCATACTTAGGTTATTGGTTGACAAGTAGTGTCATCTGCGTGGATGGATCGGAGAGATTCCCAGCAGCTGGATTCAGATACCGCTCTTGACCTCACCGGCCCATAACTACTTTATTTCCAATATCGATCTCTGTCATGCATGCATGCTCGATCTCTAGTATACTTAACTAGTATCGCTCGACTCTAAGCTAGAGCGAGCTAAGCATCTTCAATGAAACAAAAAGAGATAGTTTCTTTTGTTAAATAAACTCATCACTCTTCACATGCTCATTAATTTGCAGAGGCATTCTAATAAAAAACTGTTCTTCTAATAAAGTAGCGGTTGGGATTTCGCTGGCCTCTTGGAGCTTGTTACCATACCATGCATCATCAACACATTTTCAATCGTCGTTCCGTACGTACGCCCATGTACGTTGTTCCATTTTAATTGTTAACAAGTAAAATAAAATACGCGTTGCAGACCGGGAGAGACAAATACATTAATTGGACATTTAATTGTATAAATCACTTTTTGTCGAGATATAAAATGATAAATTGTCAAAACTGTATAGTCAATTACTCCTTGTTTTGAGTTGTAATCCAATATTATTATTCTATAATGTTTTCTCAATTTCAGATACCAAAAGTTTATCCAAAATTCATCTGCAGTCTAATCACTAATTTTCACATTAAATTTTAGTTTAGGCTCAAATTGCAAGCATGTAGTCAGTAAGAGCATCTCCAGCAGATTCTTTATTTTTCAACTTGGGAAATATTGTAATTTCCCAACTCTAAAAAACTTGCCAAGCTAAAAAAAAAGATTCCATCTCATAATTCACTACTCAAAATTAATTTTTTTCAGCTATTTAAATGCAATAATAACGAAAAAAGATAAAGGAAGCACTTTTGTAAAGTGAACATAAAACTTTTCACAAATTAATTAAGCCCATATCTGAAAAAATATTGTGCCTTGCACTTTTTTACATTTGGACCTAGCAAAGAATTTCAATTTGGATTTCTTCCCTTTCTTCTTCATGAGCAGAGTACATTACCATACACACTATACGCAACACAGTAGCAGACGCCTGGTGATCAACGCTGCCTGATAGCCATCGTCGGTCTTGCCCTCCGCGGCCATGTCTGACAGCCGTCGTCGGTCTTGCCCTTCACGGCCAACGCCGCACCACGAGCATGGCTGTCCTCCGTCTCCCTCCAGTAGCGCGACACCGCCGCATCCGCCCCGTGCTTCTGCGCTACGACGGTTCCGCGGCCTCCTGGCCCGGCGCCGCCTCTGTGTAATTGCCGAACGAGAAGGCCGACGGCAAGAGGTAGATAGAGCATGCAGAACAAGAATCACTTGCCGCGCCGCTGCTCGAGACGACCGCCTCGAGACGACCGCGTGCGATGGCGAGAGGCGAGACAACACGTCCGTTCGTAGAGGTCTTCCGGTCAGAACTGTCGGGCCTCACGGCGGGATCGCCTCGACGTGCGCCGCATCCAGGCGAGCCACGGCCTCCGAGCGCAATTCGACTTCAGGCCGAGGGCAGAGGGCGGCCTTCGGATCAGGTGCGACCAGCTGGCCGCCGGATATACATGGAGACTTCGACCGGCGCCCAGGACCAGAACTCGGACGCCGACTCGATTACAACAGGCGGGGGAAAACGGGGAGCGGACAAAAATTTGAGGGCAGATTGGCAGAAATTTTCACGTTTTATTATTAGGTATAGATACATATAGGATGTTGATGTGTTATTCCTATACGTGTGCCTAACTAGAGTTTGTACTCAAATTGTTGTATGTAGCGCAAATAAATACTGTGTATATAAGTAATAAGAAATTAAACGCACGTATGTATTACTATGTTGCAGCGGACGGCACTGCCGCACGTATGTTAGTTAACAAGATCTGCTACTCCTATAGTATAGTAAAGTCGTAGACAGTCAGATTGCGTCCAAACGGCGGGTGTGGGATCACCGGCCGCTACAGGACATGCATGGAGAACCAAAGCATCAAGTTCTGGATTCAATTCATCCATCAGTCGGGGTTCAGAAATAAATCAGACTAATATCCGGCCGTTTTTTGTTCTCAGTTTTGACTTTTGGTGCGCAATGGATCTTCCAAGCAGAAGCGGCAGTTCCAGACGACTTTGAAGCAGTACCTGATCGAACTAGTTTGACACACTCACTGACTTGTTTCATAATGGGATCTTGCAGCAGGAAGCATGCTTCTCCGATCCATTCTTGTGCCAATTGGTGCCGTTTCGATGGAGCCATGGATCGAGGAGCTTGGTCTGCTGATGGTGACCAGCAGAGGCGTAACGTAACGTACGGGATGGAAACGGAATCAGCAGCAGCAGCTAGAGCCTAGAGCTAGCTGCCGTATCAACTGCAACTGGGGCAATTGCAGCAGTCAGTGATTGCATCAGCACAGGTTGCTGTCTCCGGCGGCGTAGAAACAGACGGGCTCACGGCAGGTGGGGGCATGGTTCCATCTCTCCTGCTTGTCACGCCAGATGCCACACTCTCTCTACTACACTGTCTGGAACGTCTGAAACCGACGAACGTTACATGCGTACTGCTTCAGTACCAACAGATCTTCCGCCTCATCTCATCTAACCTGAGGATTCGAGTGGCTGTGGAGGTGGATCCGGCCCAGGGAAAGATATCGAAATATGCCTGCACTTCACTTCGTGTGCCTCAACCACCGTACCATTGAGGGATCGCGTGTGCACACCAAAGCAGAATTATGATGCATCTCACTCGCCTTTATGGTTTGTGCTGATGCTATACCCAGGTTAATTTCTACTGGGTTTTCTTCTTCATGTATGTATAAAAAGTACATAATGACTAGTCCTGTATATATTCCATAATAACTAATTCCTTAAAACACACAACTACTGTCAACTGAAAGTCTGAAACTTCCTCCCCCTTTGTGGTAGTGGACGAGAACCCAGGCAAGTGTTGTACTCCAGATGTGTAATCAGCACATCGTAGAAACTGCACTAACACTAGCTGCTCCACTGATTGGTTGACTACATCACATCACATTCACATTACATATACACATGTAGCAGCAAGTTGTTGAGTAGTGACAGAGCACGTACGCACATCGTGCCGCCGACGGCCTCCCATTTTAAAGCCAGGCGAGCCTCTGGCACGGCATGGTCATGGTGACACCGACTGCATGCCATGCTTATTGTATTGTTTCGTCTTGAACAAGGGTGATGGTGATGGACGACGGGGCTTTGACGGCGGAGATGCATTGAGGAGGCGGCGAATTATGTAAAGTGGTTAAAGCTAGCTAATGTCCACTGCGCTGCAAACACTCTTATTTTTGCTTCTGGTAGACGAGTTGAATTGGTTGAACGCAACACAACACTGCATTGCTCGGCGCTCCACTCTGCTGCAAATGGCCGCCTGCCCCACCTTGGCAGGCAACGAGTAGCGAACAGAAGCAGCGACAGGACGCCAGGCACAACACCAAACAACTGAGAAACGAACGCCGCGCCAGTTCCAGGCTTCCGGCTTTGCCCAAACCAACCAAAGCCGCCAACGAGAAACCCAAAAGGAAGCCAACATTTGCTTGCCAACCAAAACGGATCAGGAACCTCCCTCCCTTGATGTGACAATCGCACCAAGTTACCAATTCAAGCATAGCCTCTCTCAATCAAGAGAAAAAAAAAGATTCAACATGAGCCAAACTTTCTAAATTTTGAAAAAGTCTATAAATCTAATCTAAATATGTTGTGAAATGTAAAGTCAAGTCAAGGCTCAAAAGCACTTGCAAGCAACGGCATGTACCAATGAAAGAAGCAAAGCAGCGCAATCTTCCAAGGCAATTATCAAGTGGGCAAATCGGACATGAGCACCAACTGCTGGCTGCTGATCGGAAAGAATCCCGTGTCGAGTCATTTCCGGTTAGATTATTATTGTCATGCTATGTGCATCTGCTTCGGTCTCATCCACATCCACCCTGCACTAGCCACCTGCATCTGACCAATCCCAGCTCCATGAGCTCAGTGCTTGCAACCGAAAGAAACATGGAAAGTGAATACAGATGAACGGTAAAAAGACACCACAGTGGACAATGACATTATGGATGGTATCAGCTAGATTACGTTACACAAGGAACTCAATCACCATGCCAGGATCCAAAATAACACCCAGAATGTCTTTTAGATTCTATCAGGGCTCGCAAAGATTCTGCTCTCATTCATCACTGTCACCACATCCACTTTCTATTTGACAATAGTGTCCAAACATAATGCACAAACAACCCACGCAAAAAGAATAACAAGGCACACAAAAAGTGCATAAGCAATTGCCTCAGCAAATACCAACTTCTTTTTGCTATCAGTTCCCGTTGTTTCCAACTCCAAGCCACTCAAGTCAAAATACATCTCTACATATATAATACATACATTCGGCTTTCACTTTGTAATAACAACAATAACAACAACATGAGGCAATCAGTAATATTAGTACTTTGATCACTCTATTGGTCTGTTAGGCAACAAGGGGCATCAACAGACAGCTTTTAGCCACCAGGCCACCAAGACCGTATACCATCCATTTGATACATGATTTATACCATTTGGTACATAATTCATACCATAAACAACAGACAATACAGACGCTCAAAATTAATGGCTCAAATGACAGAATATCACAAATGATCGACGATACTTGCTAGAGGCATTTCTACAATGCAAGCTTTGTATATTTCCAGCTAAATTTTCATTCACTGCGAAAGCATGAAGGTTGGAAGTTCTGAGTCAATGAAAATGATAAGCAGCATGTGGCAACACAGCAATGACATTGAAATGTTTCTTGCTCATATCAGTGCATCTTGCCAGTTTTTTTTCCCCTATCAAAAACAAAATGGCATATTGATACACAGATAGGTGAAGACCAATAGTGATAGCAGTGGAACATGTCCATGCCACCCCAACCACTGCAAGTTTGCAACAAGTTCACCAATAAACAAGCAACATATTACTAAAGAAATAGTGGAACATAGCCATGCAAGCGAAGGAGCAAAAAATGTGGAGCCCTAGCAGTGACTATTTTTCAGATGGTTGGCTATCAGCCAAGAGCCTACAAGGCACTTTCATCTTTCTCATAAACCATGGTTGCACAAACAAAAAGTTCAAAAAAATCCCCAAAGATTTCATAGGCCAGACTAATCTTTTTAATCAAATTCAGCTCAAAAAAAAAAAAAAAAGTTGAGAATAACATCAACGTACCAACAGTGTTCTAGAAAATTCAAAGATTAATGTGCAATTGACAAGTTCTCCCTTCATTCTAAGCAATGAGTTTGTTTTGACTTTTCCAATTCCATAGTTTTTACTATGCATCTAGACATTGCGTATATCTAGGCGCATAGCAAAGCCAAAAACGATCTATAATTTGGGATCGAGTGAGTAACAAATTTGAACCCAAACCAAGACCAAGACCTAGACAAAGACTCACAAACAAGAGTGACTGCTGATATCTAGACCCCAATAGTTATGTCTCATAGGGGCATTCCATTAGTTACTTTTGAAAAACACAGGTAAAGAAAAGGATCAGGAAACGCTACATCCCTTTACTAATTGCTGGTTCTTGGCCTTACTGGCCTGCTCCGTCCCATTATTCCTCTGTTCTCCTTCCTTCCCTCTCTTCTGCTGACATTAGGTCATGGCGACATGGACACCCTGATTTCCAGCACGCTCTATCGCTTTTAGGCGTGCCTTAAAAGTCAAAAACATGGCTAAAACTACTGGTAGCCCTAGGATAAGTATCAACACCCCTGACAACCCAGTAACTCACAGCTTAAGCAATGGTTGTCAGTTCACATGAAGTTAAAGGCAACGGGTAACAAAGTTAATAGTTAATACTACTACATTTTTGAAAGCAAACATCTGATGGACAGCATTGGCATATCACAGTATAATAACGATGTGCCTACCCCATATAACACTGTAAAATTTGACACTACCAAACTATCAAAGTAACCTTTCAAGTTTTTCAACAAGTAAATAAAGAATGGTCCACAGAAAAGAATTATGTGAAATGAACAAGAGCTAGCGCTGAAAGCTAGACCCAAGAAATTATATCTAGTAGGGGCATTCTATTAGCTACTTCGAAAATTGCAGGTCTTAAAAAATCATTGCATAAAGTCAGTAGTTAACTTTACTCATGGTTCATATTAGAGGTAAAGAAAAGATTCTAGCATTAGGATAGAAAAATGGTTCATCCCGTCTCAGTTACATCAATAACTGTTGTGCTCCATCAAAGTAGCAGATTGGGAATAGGATACACTACAACCTGTTGCTAATACCCCCAAGGCTCCCCAACTCACGTAATCATTACCAAACTAACCACCTTAATACTTATATATCCGATCAACTAGAGCTAATCAAAGGCCAAAACCACAGTTAATATTACATGAAATAGGCATCCAGTTGAGAAGAATAACAGGAAGGAAACATGAAGCCATGTATCACCGTAAGATACAATGCAAGTGTTAGGCTAACACCATTACTAGCCGTAGAATATGTAATCAAAACCACTGATAACTGAGCAACTCAATTGTAATGGTGATCAGTTCAGTTGAACTTAAATGAAACTGGTAACAAAGTTAGCCCTACTGCATTTTGAAGCAAACATCAGATGAACAACATTGACATATCAAGGTATTATGATTATGTTTCTACCTTGCATCTGATCAAGCAGGGAAAAGCACAAAGTCAGTAGTTAACTTTACTATACTTGGTCAGAAAAGATTCTAGCATTACGATAGATAAATGGGTCATCGGTCTCAGTTACATCAATAACTGTTGTGCTCCATCAAAGTGGCGGATTGGGAATAGGATACACTACAACCTCTTACTAATATCCCAAGGCTCCCCAATTCACGTAATCATTATCAAACTAACCACCTCAATACTTATATATTGATCAACTAGAGCTAATCAAAGGCCAAATAAATAGTTAATATTACACGAAATGGGCATCCAGTTGAGAGCGAATAGCAGGGAAGGAAACATGAAGCCTTGTGTCACCGTAAGATGCAATGCAAGTGTGAGGCTAACGCCATTACTAGCCCTAGAATAGGTATCAAAACCACTGATAACCAAGTAACTAACTGTAATGGTGATCAGTTCAGTTGAACTTAAATGAAACTGGTAACAAAGTTAGCCCTACAGCATTATGAAGCAAACATCAGATGAACAGCATTGACATATCAAATGGCAAAAATTGTGACACTATCAAAGCAACATTTCATGTTTTTTTACAAGTAAATAAAGGAAATTCTACAGAATTTAATTGTCTGAAACAAGCACCTTACTCATCTTTTCCATTCATCAAGTACAACAACTAGAGTTCTCATCATTCTAAACACTGTAAATAAAATGTGTGGGCATAACACATCCATGGATGCGATAGATAGCTGTCCTGGGTCAAATAAAACCTCAATTTGAGCACACTTAGCAACGCACCAGACTGTGATGTGTTTTCCATGTGCATCAAGGAATCGCTGTGAACCCACCATCAAACACAAATCCCACGGTATACACCATCACCATAACCAGGAACACCATCCACCCAGTCCCACTTGCCACCGCTCCCCATCTCATCTTCCTCCCACATTGCAAGCTTCCCCGCGCACTCGCTTACCAGCAAACCACACCTTCCCATCGCCTCCAAAAACCTTGACCTTATTGTTTCCCCGGCAGCAGCAGCGGGCATGGTGTTGCCCTGTGAAGCAGCCTCGCAGAGGCCAGTGAAGCAGCGGTACATATTGGGCGGCATACGGCCAGCTTCGTCCCACTCCATGGTAGCCAGATCCAGGCGGAGTATGAGCACCGTTGAGCACGGCGCGTCCATGGCGAAGGAGGACCTGAGGCCGCCGATCATAAGGACCCGGCGGCCACCGGCCCCGGCAAGGAGACGGGGACGCTTGAGGACCTCGAAGACGTCTCCCCACGCTGCTCGCTCCACGGGCGCCCAGCCCCGGTGAGCATGGAAAGCGGGCATGAGAAGAGCTTCCACTGGCTGCGCCACGGCGTGCCGACGTCGCAGAGAGCGAAGACGGCTGCGGCGGCGGAGGCCAGTATGGGGCTCCGCGGCTTGGACGGCAGAGAGAGGGGATGCTTCATCCACTTGCCCGATCCGGAGGGGGTGTAGGACAGCGCGGCGAGCTCGGTGAGGACGAGCACGGTGCCGCCGGGGCCGGCGAGGACGGTGCCGTGGCGTGCCCAGGCGGATCCGAGCTGGGGCAGGAGGCGGTACGTGTGCCGGCGAAGGGGTTGCAGACGGCGAGCGATTTGGCCGGGTGCGCGGGCGCGCCAGAGGCGGAGGAGGAGGAAGACGAGGAGGTGGACGGGAGGGGCTAGGGGCGAGGTGGAGGAGGAGGTCTCGACCCAGAGGTAGAGGAGCGACGTGGATGAGGCGACGGGGAGAAGGACTGGTAGGGGAGGAAGTGCGCGAAGGGAGGCGGAGCCAGGAGCGGCGCGCGGGGTCGAAGGCGTGGAGGCAGCCGCCGCCGTCGGGGCGCGGGTGGCGGAGGAGGAGGAGGCGCAGGGTCGGGAGCAGCGCGAGGAGTTGCGGCGAGAGGGTCTCGTGGAAGAGGCGCGAGGCGAGGCGGCACACGACGGCGTCGCGCAGCTGCAGGCGGAGCAGAACGTTGTGAGCGCGTCAGGCGGCAGGTGGTGGATCGGCGGCAGGGGCTGCGGCACTTCCGCGGCCGGGTCGGCGCCGGAGCCGGCGGCCATGGTGGATTCGGGGTGGTGGGGTTAGGTGGGGAACACACGGATGAGACCACACCGGGGAGTGGGGGAGAAGAAGAAGGAGGAGGCCCGGCGCGGGGGTAGTTCCGTCACTTCACGTTCACTCTGTGGATTCCGTTTCCGTAGAACGACCCGCCCGCCCACTGTTGTGCTCTATGCATGTGGGTCCTCCACTCTCGATGCAGGGCGGCCCGGATGTCAGCGAGAGGGAGGCGCGGAAATCCGGTGGTGTGCTTTGGAGCGGCGCTTCCGTTCAGTTCCTCACAAAATAAAAAAAATAATAATAAGGAGTGGCTGGAGGCTGTTGCTCTACGCACATAGGTGTACAAGTCCATGGAGATTGGGACCCACTTCAGTGGGCCACATGTGTCATGGAGAGACTGCTTCAAGGTCCAGGGTGGCAGCGGAGGAACGGGGGCCAGAAAATCGCAAGCGACGCGGAAAAGGTTGGCGTGCAGCTCACTTGGCCTGGGCAAGTGGGGCAAGAATATGAGTGCGGCTGTGCCAGGACCCAGCTGTCTGCCGCGTTGAGTAATAAAATACCCGACGCCGCAAATGGACGGTGGTTCCTGGCCGGCTCACCTGTCGGCAGAGCGGTTCTCCGTCACGACAAGAATGGTGGGCTAGGGCCTCAAGGCCCATGGGCTTTAATTATGGGTAACATAGATTCTAATCGATTGGGTTACGTCCAAAAAAAAAAAAAAAAAAACTATTGATAAATCCTCGTCTACATTTTCTCAAACATTGAAACCGAGAAACTCTTAAAACATTCTAATCAATGTATCATCGTGTTTTTAAAGCCTTTCACCATTGTTGTAAAAATATCAGGCTGTAGCGATATTATAGTGACTTCGGATAGCTGCTGTTTATGGCCACTATTGATATTTTTATTTTCATTTTTAGAGGTAAACCTATTTTAAGCTTCTAGATATTTTGTTCATGAGCTCTAAATATTCCAATTTTTTGGGTTGTAAAGTCCAAAATATCTCTAGGATTTTTTTTTGGAATTTAATATGATTATAGATAGTTTTCTTGGAATTTTATAATCTTATAGATATTGTAGTTGTCAAGTTTTTATTTGAATTTATTTAGAGTCCTGCTTCAGTTTCTTCCAAAATAAAAAATGTGGAATTTCCATAAAATAATCTTTAATTTTCATATGGTTCTTAATACCAAAGTTGTAGTGCTCAACCTGATCTATAAGTTTGTTGTCGATAAGCTTTTTTTTTTTTTTATTTGAAGTTTTTAGATTTCAAATATAGAACTTTCTATAGCAAAAATCTACATAGTTGGAAAGATTAAAACTTTAAATTGAAAACTGTTTTTTATTTCAAATTATTTAGTAGAGAAAACAATAGAAAATGACGACAAGTTGATAATAACGTTAGCTACGTATATATATAGTCCATTGAACAGGGTGTGGTATTTGATAAACAAGACTACTATTTGATAGAGTCCGTGAAAAACCTCAGTCTTTAAAAATATTTTTGTGGCACGTACTCAGCCTATGTCCAGGAAACCAATCAGAGACCGTAAAAGGGCCGACGAGCAACGGCCGTCATTAGCAGTATGTGTTAATGCCTGAAAGACCGGTCCACCATTTGTTGATTTTTTTTTCTCCTCTAAAACCACTGTACTTTTATCCCATCAATAAAAAAAAAGGAAAAGAGAAGTAGGTCAAGAAGGAAGGAAAGGAAAGGAGTCCCGACCCAATAATGTCATGATGAGAAACGGTTATATATTGTAGAAAATGATAAGGTCGTTGACTGACTCTGCATGGAGCACCAAGGGGGTCGAGACTTGTAAAAAACAAACAAAAGGGATCAATTGGTGCGATATCGTCGCCTCGTCGGTAGCCAGCTAGGGTCAAACATGCCCAGCTCATGTGTAGTGTAGAGGAAGAATTAGGCCACGTTTGGTTTTAGGTAAGGTGGAATATAATGGAGTGGTGATGTCTTAATTTGTTTAGGTGGAACCACACTATCTCTATTTGGTTAGATGGGTTAATGATAAGACCATTTTTAATGTTTAGCTGTGATGATGCCCTTAAATTGGTCCTGGAGCGACGACGCTTGAGTAGGCTATCCATGGGACGTGAGCCCATGCAACAACACCGCTCTAGAGCCCCCCCCCACCTTGTTTGTTGATCAGGGAGCCCGTCCCCACACTACCATGGCGGCCATGTCCTTGTACTTGGCGGCGTTTATCTCGATCTATCATATGACTAGAGATGAAAACCGATTCCTGTAGGCAAAGTCTCCGATAAGGTGGGCGAGGACAACACTAAATTAACCCTCGTAGTCGCAGGGAACTAAACGGGGCAAAATCAAGGAAGGGAAGGAAACAAGAGTGTTCCCTAGGCCTGCCCAATAAAGCCTTGATAAACTAGCTCAAGTTCAATATGCTCCATATCCACTCCATTTTATCCATCTAGTTTTCCAACTCCCCTAACCCACGCTCCCACCCCGTATACCTCAGCTCAAACCTCTGGTCTTCCCTGTCTAAAAGTCATCTCTTGTGCTGCAACCATAGCCCCCCTAGCTTTCGCCCATCCCTCCCCCTTTGTTCCACTGCGGTGCTCAACTAAGCGCACCAAGTACAAAAACGCAACAAAGTCCCAACACACGTCCGCTGGCTGGGTGGATGGCTCAACCGCCCTCTCCATCTCCACCTCGTCGGTGTATGAGGAGGACTGGCCATTCGTGACGTTAGGAGTTCCACATGCGTAGAGCCATAGAGTTAATCTCGTACACATAAAAGGACACCAACAACGTTCATGTGATCTTTCTCTCTTCCTATCGAGCATATTGTAGCATCTGCATGCCCCGACTTCTGGGGACAGGTCCTCGTCGGGTATGGTATCCCCATGCGTGACGAGGATGGTAGGAAGCCTCCCTCATGAGATTTAATGGGTACAGGGGGAATTCTCCAATCCGCCCTGCAAGGATGATGATGATGTGTAGGCATGTCTTGGTAGAGTTTTTTCTTTCGTTGCCATCCTAGCCATGACCATCTCACATCCTCGGCTCCAGAGAGGCCCTGCCATGACCGTCGCAACAACGCACGTGAGAAACGGAAAGCACACACATGCCATACATGAGGGACGATGCTGGGCGTGTAAAACCTATCTTTTTTTGTTAATGATGACGAAACATGTGTTGTGCACGTTCTAGAAAAAAATGAGTTCGTCGTCCTCCTTCCGATTTTGGAATACTCTTTTTTTTTTTAGAAGGGCCCAACAACCCGCGATTTCTAGACGAAAAAAGAAAAGGCCCCCCTCTTTTTGTTTGTCGGAAAAAACCATCGAGGAGGGCCCTACTCCCCAAACACTACCATGGCGGCCATGTCCTTCGCCCAGGGGCGCGTTTATCTCGGGATCCCCCAACTCATATGACCTGCAGTATACAAGAGGGACCTCGGTTGGATTGGGTCATCAACCGCGAGGGCTCTCCAAACTCTCGATTAAGGACGTCGAGCACGGAACAACACTAAATTAACCCTCGTGGTGGGAGAGAACTAATCTGTCAAAGCGGGTGCGGCAAAAAAGCTGGCTGCAAGTTCGAGCATCAACTGAAACTCCTCCACCGGCCATTGCCCCAAGCTGCACAACAATCGTCGATCCCCGGCTCGGCCAGCGTCGTGAAAAGTCCGTCCGCGACAAGCCCAGCGGCCCGGCAACTGTCGTGGGGCCTCCATATCCACTCCATTTTATCCGGGACTCAGATATCTGGTTTCCAACTCCCAGAGCTCCACCGCTATACCGGCACCGAGATCACCACCACATTGGTCTCCGGCACCCATGGGCCCTCTAAACAGGACGTGTGCACCACCCGGCCCTGCGGCCTTACGGAACAGCACCACCAGCCCACCACCACCCTTGCCACAAACTTCATGCTGGAGTCTCAAGATGCGGCGCCTCAAGGAGAGGAACGCCCATGGCGCTCCCCCGATCTTTGTTCAGGGGAATTTGGGTTTCTCCACGAGAATCGCGCTGCCGGGACATTTGCCCGAATGGTGCCCCCAACGGGGAACGAGACGCCCCAAGGCCACCGTCCTTTGTGGCTCAGGTGGATGGCTCCGCCCCTCTCCATGCCTGCGCAAATCAAACGGTCTTACGCCCGCTACGGAAAAAAGAGCCCGGCCATTCGGCCACTACGGCACCAGATTGGGCCCCAGCCCCACCAAGGGGACGCTGCACCAAGGTTGCAGTCGAGGGATAAGCCATTATCATCCCGGGGCAAGGACCCCTCCGGCCCCCAAGCCAGAAGGCCATGGCGGACCGTGCGCCCGCCCGGCCGCGGAGAGGGCCGCAGCTAACACCCCGCCACCCGCCGCCGCTGTCGGACCGCGCCCGGGCTCGCCGCGGCCATGGCTGCCATCACGCCACCCGCTCCCAGAGCCGAAATCCCAGCACGCGCCCCGGGCACCACCACGGGATCCGGCGGCAGCAGCCCTCACCGCTGCAGGGGGCCTGGCGGGTGCCGCCCGTGACCGCCGGAGAAGAGAGGGGGAAGCCACGCCGCCACCCTCCCCACGGACCGCCCGAAGCTCGCGGTCCATCCGTTAGCGGCGCGGCGCGGGGAAGCCGGTCTTGAGGGCGGCGGCTAGGGTTGGGACGCCTCCCGCCGCCCGCCAAGACGGGCGGCGGCGAGCGGGGGCTGAATCTAAGAGAATACTCTCGTCTTCCAAAATATGTCAATCAATCAAATACCGCAACGAAGTGAAATATATCACCTGGATCGTCCCTATCCTTGTCTCGAACCAATGCAAACGCAAGGGAAGACGAAGCAGCAAGGAAGACAGCGATGGGTGATGCTGGCCGGCCGGCGGCCCACCAAGTCACTCCAGCTAGAGCGGCGTAAAGTGTGGCAGCAAATCAAGTGAGTGAAAACGAAAAGGTAGAGGCGATAAGATAAAAGAATGATTAGGGTGGTGGCTTTCGTGTGGCGCGCATGCTTATCCCCCACTCCCCTCTGCATTTTTAACTCCCAATCCCCAGGCTAATCAAATTATAATCCTCCCTCTCGTAGCTAGCTTTAGATCACCTGAATTTCATCACCTGCAGTGCCTGCCGATTCAGCACTCACTCAGAGGCAGAGCCGCTGGTGGCTTCTACTGTTCTCCATCGTCTCCCCGGCCCGACACACATGCAAATAATTCCCCGGCCCGGCCGGCCGTCCGCCCGCCATTGTCTCCTCATCCGATCCTCCGAGCGCCATGCACTACGCAAAGCTGCTGCCGCCGGCCGCGACGCGGCTGCATGCAGCATGCCCTCGACGTCAGATCATCACCATGCATGGTTCCAATTCCAATTCCATTCCATTCCATTATTCATCATAATGGAGATCGTATCATCTCCCTCGCTTCCGGCCGGCCGGCGGCCTCTCGGCGTACCTAAACTTTCGACCTACTTTTCCGCTCGCAATCCATCGATAAGTCGACCGATCGCGGCAAAGTACATACTAGCATAGCTACTCGATCGATGATCTGATGCATGTCCGCATATATGGGTCGTCCAGTAACAATCAACCAAAGCAAGCTTTATTTGTGACTGTCCATAGATGCTGGTGCTGGCTGGCTACCTCTACCAGTGTTGTGTGTCTCTCTTGTCTCTTGCATCTTCTCCCCTTTCCCTCCAAAGCTTGTGTCCACTCTTTATTTCCGTGGTTTCTTTTCGATCGTTTTGGTTTTTCCCAAAAAGATGAAAAAAAAAGAAAAAAACAGTCACCGCGACAGGGATATATATGCAATGTATATATTGTCCTTGCATGAATTAACTGCCGTAGGTAATTTTTATTCTTTGTCACACACTCAGATCTATGTGCCGTTGCTCCTCTTCTTTAACTTTGCAAACAAAGGACTGATAAAACTGACTACTACCTTGAAAAATAGGCATAATAGCTAGCAACTTATTAAAAGCTGTTGGATTCTTGTTGACAAGCCACAACGGGTGAGCAGTAGATGCGCATGCATGCATATGCTCTAGATGCCATTCGAAATACTTAACCATTATATGTTCTATTATTCAAAAAAAAAACAATCACGCCTTTTCTTTTAATTTGTTTGGCACTCTATCTAGCTAGGCGCCCAAGGCGTTACTCTCGCTCTAAATAAATAAATAAAGAGAGAGGATCGGAGCTACTGTCTGAGATTATCAGCTCATGGCAGAGCCTGGCGACATAATCAATTTGGTCTAAATTCGTCGCCATGAGGAGATCATCTTTCGTTATTTCCTGTCTCACTTACTATCATTACTAATAAGTTCAGGACAAAAAAAGACAAAAGGGGATTCGATATGATGGTATACAGACGTCAGTTCATATATATGTGTAATCCAACAAGCTAGCTGTGCCACACATTGCCATTCTTGGTTTGGTGGCCGGTTCTTCGGTTCTTGACGTCTCCCAGCTACCTTCCTAGCTAGTGTGTCGTACTATTCAACTAGCTAGCTAGCGACAGGATTATCTCTGCTGTGTCGTGGCAACCTTCTTTTTCAAAAGCAAGAAAAGGAGAATCGTTTTTAGCTAACTTGAGTATCGTTATGTCACGTTTAACGACCTGTTTGTATGGCCAGCTTTCCACCACTCTAGTGCATCCCCGAGCTCAATGTTTTCTCAGCCACCCGATCACGAACCGACGGCTCACTTTTTCTTTCCTTCCTCTTACCACTACTTCTTCCACTAGCCTGCTTGTTGCCACTCTAGTGAGAGTGTAATAGGGGTAGATCGATCACAATCAACCCAAAAGAGGTTATATGGTCTCTTATAATTGGGCTAAGCTAACTCCAAACTTACTTATGGACTAAATGATGCACTACCATTGCTACATGTTTCAATGTTTCATGTGCTTTCTCTAAAACCGCCTAAGCTTCACCCCACCTCATCAATAACAACCCTTCCTACCACCAGATTAGCTTGTGTAGCCAATGCCTTCCTTACAAAAACCCTACTAGATTCCTATGAAACCCAGTATGATAAGCCAACCTAGCCTAAACCTTGGTTGAGCTCTAAGCTCGTTATTAAAGCTATTACCCACTTTACTTTAAAGAAATGAGACCTGGATAAAGTTTCTGATTGATACCCGTTAGGTTTCTCAAAAACTGCTCAATCACTTGTTAGCTTCTCCTTAAGCAAGCTTACGATCAAGCACTCACATTAGTGTTTCTGTAAAATTCTCCATCGTCTTTAGGTTTCTTAAAAAACTAGTCAACACCAGTTAACTTTTATGTAAACTTCTTGATCGAGCAATTTTTAGGTTTCTTTAAAACTGCTTGAGCACTCGATACATTTCTAAAAAATTGAACAACCACTTGTTAGCTTCTTCCTAAACTGATCGTGCCAACACTTGTAGTGTTTCCATAAAATGCTCAAGAAGACGATATGTTTGAATGTTTCATATGCTTGGCTTGGCGTGGCGTGGCTTGTAGCCACTACCTTCCTTATCACAACCCCTTCTACCGCTAGGCTTGGCTTGTAGCCACTACCTTCCTTATCAAAGCTACTCGATTCCTATGAACTCCAATGCTAGCTAATCCAACCCCCTTAAACCTTGACTAAGACCTAAGCTCGCTAGAGATATCACCCACGTTCAAGGAAAGGAGCTTGGATAAAATCTGATGGTTATTATACTTATACACAATACTCAAACAACATGAAACGCTCGAGCACTCGTTAGGTTTCTTTAAAACTGCTTGAGCACTCGATACATTTCTCAAAAACTAATCAACCACTTGTTAGCTTCTTCATAAGCTGATCGAGCTAGCACTTGTAGTGTTTCCATAAAATGCTCAAGCAACTGATATGTTTGAATGTTTCATATGCTTGGCTTGTAGCCACTACCTTCCTTATCACTACTCCCTTCTACCACTAGGCTTGCCTTGTACTCACTACCTTCCTTATCAAAGCTACTCGATTCCTTTGAACTCCAATGCTATCTAATCCAACCCCTTAAACCCTGACTTAGACCTAAGCTCGCTAGAGATATCACCCACGTTCAAGAAAAGGAGCTTGGATAAAATCTGATGGACATTATACTTATACACGGTACTCAAACAACATGAAACACTCAAGCACTTGTTAGGTTTCTTTAAAACTGCTTGAGCACTCGATACATTTCTCAAAGCTCATCAAGCACTTTTTAGCTTCTTCATAAGATGATCAAGCCAACACTTGTAGTGTTTCCATAAAATGTTCAAGCAACTGATATGTTTGAATGTTTCATACGCTTGGCTTGTAGCCATTACCTTCCTTATCACAACTCCCTTCTACCACTAGTCTTGGTTTGTACCCACTACCTTCCTTATGAAAGCTACTCGATTCCTTTGAACTCCAATGCTAGCTAATCCAACTCATTAAACCCGAACTTAGACCTAAGCTTGCTAGAGATATCTCCCATGTTCAAGAAAAGGAGCTTGGATAAAATCTGATGGACATTATACTTATACACGGTACTCAAGCAACATGAAACGCTCGAGCACTCATTAGGTTTCTCAAAACCACTCGAGCACTTTTGAGCTTCTCCATAAGCAAGGTTTCGATCAGGCAGACACATAAGCGTTTCCGTAAAATTCGCCAGAAGTCTTTAGGTTTCTCAAAAACCACTCGAGCACTTTTGAGCTTCTCCATAAGCAAGGTTTCGATCAGGCAGACACATAAGCGTTTCCGTAAAATTCGCCAGAAGTCTTTAGGTTTCTCAAAAACTGGTCTAGCACTAGTTATCTTCTACGTAAGCTGCTTGGTCTAGAACTTGTTAGGTTTCTTTAAAACTGCTCAATGACTCATTAGCTTTTTCGTAATCTACTTAGCATTTCCCGCAAAACGCTCGAGTACCTTCTCCGTAAATTGCTCGATTGAGCACTTGGTAGCATCTCTGTAACTTATCATGTACTCGATACCATTTTCCGCAAAATGCTCGGTGGATAATTCACAACGTCTGCACGAAATGCTTGAGCACTCGTTAGTTAGCTTCTATGCAAATCAGTGATCAGGTTTTCTTCTTGCTAATTGTAACTTCTCTCCAAGTGATAATAAAGGTAGCAAGCTTCACTGTCACCATCTGCACGGTTCCAAATCAACATATATGCTCTTTCTTCCAAGTTAGTCCTTTATATGGTGGCCATGCATGTGATCATCACCGGCCGTCGTCACACAATATATATATGTAGTGTAAACGGTGAACAAAGCTAGATACATTTTGGAGTAGCATTTTTCCTGGCTATATATGAGGACAACAAATGGATGTCAAGCTAGCAGTAGCACGCACACTAGCCCCGGCCCGTTATAGAAACTTGCAAGGTGCCATAAGTAGATATATATGCAGACACACAGACCATACTAGTCCGAAGAATAAGATGATGATGCCCAACAATATAATGAAATATGCAAGTAACCTAAGAGAATAATAAGATACGATGGCGCTCTGCTACTTCGATCTCCTCCCGATGCATCACCCACTACGTACTACTAGCTGTAAGACGATCACGAAAACGATATGTGGCGCAATATGCATGCAAGGACATGACCCCTTAATTTCCCAAATGTGGCATCTTGTTCATCCGGCGAATAGGCCGGAAATTGTCAAGAGGCAAGCTCATGGCCGGTTTGGACATACTATGATGTGCTAGCCCGCTTTTGCAATCCATGGTCGTCGTCGTGGATGCGCATATATACAATCGGCAAGCACGAGCAGCTTTAGTGTGTGTGTCAAATGGGCAGGCACGGTGGCCACCGGAGAGCGATGCCGGAGGAGAGCCGGGAAAAAAGAGCTTTTTTTTTTGCAGCAAAGGAAGCAGTGGATCCCCCACTATCTGGCTCGCATTTGCATTGGCAGCACGCAACAAATTAAACAAGAAACCAAGCTCTCCTGATGACCTGTGAGGCCTCACCGGCCTTGAGTTCGTCTTCTTCTATAAAACGGGGCACGAGCTGGCGTGTGTCCGCCACACTACTGCTACTCATCCCGATCGAGCCACTCCTCCGATCCGCTCAACATACACACACGTACACATCGCCATGGCCATGACGAGCAGCATGGACGGAGCAGGCAGCAACATCGGCAAGGTGGCCGATGCGGAGAACCCGGCGGCCACCATCGTCGTTGGCCCGCCGTGCGCGGCGATGGACTCTGACTCCGACGACGACGACCTGTCGCAGCGCGGCAACTGGCTGCGCGCGGCGGTCCTTGGCGCGAACGACGGGCTGGTGTCGACGGCGTCGCTGATGCTGGGCGTGGGCGCCGTGAAGGCGGACGCGCGCGCCATGGTGATCTCCGGGTTCGCGGGCCTGCTGGCGGGCGCGTGCAGCATGGCCATCGGCGAGTTCGTGTCCGTGTGCTCCCAGCGCGACGTGGAGCTGGCGCGGCTGGACCGCGACGGCAAGCGCGGCGGCGACGAGGAGAAGGCGCTGCCCAGCCCCGTGCAGGCCGCCGCGGCGTCCGCGCTGGCTTTCTCCGTGGGCGCGCTCCTGCCGCTGCTTGCCGCCGGGTTCATCGCCGACTATAGGCTGCGGATCGGGGTGGTGGCCGCCGTGGCCACCGCGACGCTGGCCGCGTTCGGCTGCGTGGGCGCCGTGCTGGGGCGCGCCCCCGTGGCGAGGTCGTGCGCGCGCGTCGTCGTCGGCGGCTGGGTCGCCATGGCCGTCACCTTCGGCCTTATGAGGCTCTTCAAGGCCAGCGGCATATGAAGGCCAGGGATCGGTCGATCGGAGGCGTGGCAGGGCGGGCCGCATGCCATCCTTCACGCGTCTGGTGTGTCCATCTGGTCGGTCGGTTGTTGGGTTGGGCCTTATTTCCTTTGTCCGAACCATGTCTTCCATGCGTGCATCTCCTTGCTAACCATGCATCATAATCATAATATTACCTACTATGCTTAGTAGTAACTAGTATATATGATATATGTGATGCACGCGCGCATGCGTGTGCTTGATCAATCTCCTTGCTACCTACTTGCATGCATCTCGGCTATGCGTTGCGTTGCCCACCTGCATGTGCTGCTGTTGAACACCGATCGAAGCTATGCAGATCATCAGCTAGCTAGGTTTTGAGCTAATGTAATACCATATATATATATATATCATGCTTTGTACTGGCCTAGCAACTCCGGTGATCAGGCATGCATGTGTAAACATCTCTATATATAATATATGTATTTTCTGATTTTGTTTATGTCTTGCAAATTAATTTTAAAGTAAGTTTGCCACTGGCTGGGTGATCATCATCTCAAGGTAAGTGAGTGAGTGCTGACAAAGATGAGATATAGATGCGGCCGCATTCCCTGTCGTCTCGTCTCGACTGCTGGCTGGGCTGGCTCCACACTCCACTACTCGCTGCTGTTGTCTGTATTCACCATTGACAAAAGTAACCTTTTGGACCTAGCTATAACCAATCATCATGCCGTGTGCCACCTACTCCCCTGTCCCATAGAGTTCGTCGTTTTTACTTTTGAACTTCACGCCAATTCATCCGTCTTATTAAAAAATATTTACGCAAATCATAAAATAAATTAATCAATATTGAAGTTTCTTCGTTGATAAAATAAGTTGTAACAAAATAAATTATATTTATATAAAAATTTGAATAAGATGAAGCATCGAATAAGATGGCACGGAATCAGGGGTGACAAACTCAGTGGGACGGAGGGAGTAGCTAGCTTACTAGCTACCTGGCTTTTTCGGCCAACATAGGCACTCCACGTTGTATTATGTATTATGTATAATATAATTGTCTTCATTTTATTATCCCGTATTTTTTTAAAAAATTCTTTTTGCTATTAGTAAATTTTAAAATACTCACTTTAGAAATGTCGTAATTGTCACAACGTACCTTGATTTAAAGGTATTAGATTTTATATATGTATATTCCAAGTTTTTTTTATTTCTGAAAAAGTTGCCAGTTTCAAGTTTCTTTGATTGCTTTGTAAAAGACACTTTTGACCCAAGAGGTTAATTATGTCATCTTTTATTGTTTCTCATAGACACCAAAGGACTAGACCGTACAAATAAACCGCACGATCCGAAAATCCAAGCCAACAAAAGCAAACTCAATTATAGAGAATAGGCCGGCGTCGCCGTCAATGAGCTAGCTGCGGGCGTCTATAAATCGAATAGTACGTGGCTCTTCTATGTAGTGGTGCTAGTGCACCAACCTCATCCTACATACATATACTGGGTTCAGATTGTTTGCCCATCTATCCATCCATTTTCGGCGCCACACATGCATATTGACATAGACAAGGATGGTTACAGCAAGTGAAGAGGGGGGTTTTTCCCACTGCATCTCCAAAAGCGAGAGTGAGCATGGAGAGGAAAAAGAAGAGGGTGCAGGGCTCTGATCCCCTTCAATTCTCCACTCTTTGTCAAGCCCTAACACAAAATGGGATTCTAATGTTTCTCAAACATATCTATTACGTATTAGTTAAGCCATGATGTATAACTTTTGCAGTTGGTTAATTCTAAGTTTATAGGCATCATGCATTCCATATACACTATACTATAGCCTACAGTTAATCACTAAGATCATAAATGGGTAAGCTAAAGTTGCCTAGTGTGTAGTGTACGTATTCAAGTGGGGAAGAGGTGAATCTGATGATGAGGAACTCAATTTGGGTTGAAGGAGACTTCAATCTAGAGAAATGAACTTGCTATCTGTGAAGCGGAATGAAATAGTCACCAGCTCTGGCATGGTGCACTAACCTCATTGCTACCCGTTGGGCTCCAATTGTTTGTCCACCTGTTCATCGGCTTTTGGTGTACACACATGCTAACACAAACAAAATGGATCTAGCATATAGTTGGCCAACGGGCGGGCCAGTCCGCCGCGACGACACGCACAGGTTAGACACGACACGTAGGTTGTCGGGCCGAACGGCACGCCGAGCCCCCTGGGCCAACGCCCGGCCCTCGGCCCAGACACGACACTACGGGCTGAAATTCGTGTCGTGCTGGCCTGTGAAGCACAACCTTTTCTACCGTGCCAGGCCGGCCCGAGGCCCACAAGTAGACAGAGATAGTAGGAGGGAAGGGGAGGAAGCACGAGTTCGGAGATGGTCGTGGACAGTGGCCGCCGCTCGCCGCCTGCCCGTGATCTTGCCATAGGTGGCGGGGTGGAGCTCGGGACCGGGGCGCTCAACTGTCGGCATCGAGGCGGAGCTCGGGGCTGTCACGCTCGGCTATCGGCGTGGGGGAAGAGGGGCTGAAGGGCCCCTTCCCCATTGCGGGTTCAATTAGAGAAAAGCAACTCAACTTTGGTGTTAGCCTTTGGGATTTTAGTTACCAAAAAGCTGCAAATTGCCTTTTGTGATGAGGACTTCCTCCACTATTACCCAATGGCAAAGGCACAACAAAAAGGGGCCAAGTGACCTAGTTGTAGTCATGTGGCGACCGTGTGAGCCTCTCGAATAATCCCACCTTTCTTAGCTTGGGAGGAGGAAGCCACCTTAAAAGGGAGAATCATCTTTCGCCTATTGGACTAATATTTTAGGAGATTGAGCCTTTCCTCAGTGGGTGTGTCTAAAGAACTGTTGGGGTCCGGGCAACCTTAAGTTATTGGGCATCAGCCAATCCTTGAGCTTGCATTGGGTATTTGAATTATATATATGATATATGATTATTTTTAATATACTTATATAAGAGTATTGTCCATGTTTTCATAACAAAAAGTGCTTGCCAAGGTTGTGATTTGAAGATTGCGTCAACAACACAATGTCAATTATTTGTGATTGGAGAAAGTACCCTCAATGTTTTTTTGTTTGTGACAAATGGATGGTACCCCCTCCTTGTTGTATTTTCTCCTCACCTCGCCACTGCCGTAAGATCCAACGTTCTAGAACCAGTGCAAAACATATATGAATTGATGAAAGAACATCAACAGTTACATCGTTGGGTACAACATAGGATTCATATTTAGAATCTCAATTCTTGATTTTCTCTCCATAACCATTTACGATGAGATCGATGACTCAGAGTAACTTTCCTCATTGAGAATGCCCAGGGTGACCCTTCCCTTGCAAATAATGGCCCCAAATTTGTCGTCTATCAATGAAATCGATGTATGTAGCGGCAATCTCATCATGATGGTCGCTGCATATAAAATTGTGGAAAAACCGTGATGGGTCCCCTCTCCTTCCTAGCACCGTCAGACGCACCGAAGAGGAAGAAGGAGAGGGCCCTAGACGAAGGTGAAGGGCAACAGCTTTTCTATTGGCGGCAGTGGCGGCCTGTCAAACAAGCAGCGGAGTTTTCATGTCTAAGCCAACATCTCTTATGCTTGTCAAACAAGCAGCGGAGTTTTCATGGTTGGTCAAACCACTATGACACGATTGGTAAAGGAGGATTACATATATTTATGTTGTTGTTATATATTTAGTGTATGTATCGTGTTACCTGTAAATCGAATAGTTTCTCTAATGCAGTGAGTAGTTGACGACCTTTTCCTAAATGTAGCCCTGTACATCACCTGTTGGTTGTGAGTTGGACAAGTTCATACCTCAGAGATAATAAACACGTACAATAGGCATATGTGTGTGAAGCCACACCCTCTGACTCTTTCTCCTCCTCCTTAGGCTTGTCTCAATGGGGATTTCATGAGTGTTTCATGCACATTAAATGCAACGCCACATCAACAAAATTTCACCTTTTGCATGAAACACCTAGGAGAGAGAAGGAAAAAGTTTTACAATGGTGAAACCCTTGGGCACTGTTTCACATGCGTTGGAAACGGGGTGAAACCCCCATTGAGACAGAAATAGAGTTTCACCATGAAACTATGCAATTAAACCATGCAATGAGAGAGAGGATGTGGGACCCTTAAGCCTATGAAACTGTGCATTGAGGGAGACTCCTATTTCATGTCAAAGTTTCACATCTTGGAAACCGGGAGGTGAAACTCTCCATTGAGACTGGCCTTATTTCACGTGGTCAATGCAAGCCGTGCTTGCATGCAGTTGCCTGTCGGGTGTCGATGCCAATATATAATCTGGTCGAGTCTGGTGCACTGCCACACTGGTGCGTCCATCATCGTGCCTGTTCTTGCAAGCTGCCTCTCGATCAATCGCCGCGTGCCCTCTTATAAGTATACATAGCAAGAAGCAAAACTACCATGGAGGATTATCTTGGCGACGAGGTGGTGCCCGGTGGTGTGCGACAACGGGATAGGCATGGTGAAGGTTGGGTTTTCCGGAGACGGCGGCGCCGCGGCGGTGTTCACGAGCATGGTTGGTCATCCGCCGCACCGGGGCACGATGGTGGGGATGGGCCACAACGAGGCGTACATGGGCGACGAGGCGTAGTCAAAGCTTGGCGTGCTGACGCTTCATACGGTACACGATCCAACATGGTGTGGTTACCGACTGGGATGACATGGAGCTCATCGGGTGGTACACCTTCAAGAATGAGCTGCGCGTAGAAGGCCGGAGGAGCACCCGGTTCGCTCACCGAGGCGCCGCTCAACCCCAAGGCCAACTGCGAGCGGATGACGCACATCATGTTCGAGACCTTCGATGTGCCGGCCATGCACGTCTCCATCCAGGTTGTGTTATCGCTCTACGCCAGCGGCAGACCACGGGGGTGGTGCGACTCGGCCGGCGGCATCACATACACCCGTGCCCATCTACGAGGGATTCTCCATGTTGCACACCATTGGCCGCCTCAACCTTGCCGGCCGCGACCTCACCGACTACCTCATGACCATCCTTAGCCACGACTACTCCTTCGCCACCACGGTACAACACGAGATTGTTAGGGATGTCAAGGAGAAGCTCGCTTCACGTTTGCCTCGACTTTGGCGCCGAGCTTTCACCGATTCAGCGGACAAGCGGCACCGACAAAGACCAGCGACTCACGAGCTACCCAACGGGTAGGTGATCACAGTGGTTGCGGAGCAGCTTTGGTGCCCCGAGGTGTTGTTCTGGCCGTCTCTGGTTGGGATGGAGTCGCCCGGGATCCACATGACCACCCATAGTTCCATCACCAAGTGCGACGTGGACATCCGCAGGGAGCTCTACGGCAACGTGGTGCTCAAAGGCGGCACCACCATGTTCCCTGGCATCACGGAGCGCATTAGCATCGAAATCGCCGCGCTTGCCGTCGTCGGTTTATCGGCGATAGTCTAGGGGGTATGCCCGGCTAGTAGATTGAGCGGTTAGGGATGCGCGAGGCGGCTAATCGAGATGTTAAGCAAAATGAGCGAAGGACAAAACACACGGGTTTTACCCAGGTTCGGCCGCCTTGATGGCGTAAAACCTACGTCCTGCTTAGTTGTATTGATTGATTGAGAAAATCTGTCTCTCGGGGGGGGATCCCTGCTCTCCTTATATAGTCCGGGAGCAGGGTTACGGTCGGATCTGTCCCGACAAGAGCTATCCCGATCGGTTACAATAGGAAAGTGTATAGTGATTACGATTGAACTATACTAGGAAACTATCTTGACGACCAAGTTTAGGCCGTAATCTCGATAATCTCGGTCTTCTATCGCCAAGGGCTTCGATGCCGTCTGGGCTGGCCCGAGAGGCCTAACCCAAAGTGACCCGTGAGGGGATAGGGGTTTATCCCCCCCACGGCTAGTCCCCGAAAGCACGCTGTATGCTGCGGTGAAAGAGTCTTGACGCTCGATCATCGGGAGGTGTTGTCGACCGGTCTTCATACGGTGTCGACCCGGACTAGTTGAACGCCGACTAGCAGGGGACAGCTCTCGACCAGCCACTTGTTGTCAGTAGCTCCTTTCCTTTGCTTCCGACCAGCCTAGTCTTGACGAGTCCGCCCTTGCTGGATCTTTGGGTGCTCTAATGAAAAAATCTTTTTCTTTTCGGGCGAAGTGTGCCCACGTGTAGTGGATAAACACCTGTAAAAATGTAAGTACCAAAAAATTGAGCACGATTCACCGTAGGTGAAGTGTGCCCACTTAGTCCCCGAGCCTAGGAGTAAGTCAGTAATCACGTACTACTAGGGTCAAAAGAAAAAATATGAGCAAATAGTCCCCGAGTAATCGGAAACCTAACTGGCGCATTTACCGTACTCCAATGTGGAGCGTACGCTCAGGAGTCCCCGAGCGGTATATATCACGCTTCAAACGTAGGGTGCTCATGCACCATGCATGGGTCGAGGCACGCATGCAGTGCCATCCCAAAGAATATCCAGGCCGTGTCAGGAAATCTGGATAACCCGTGCATCAAGGAAGCTTCGTCAAGAAGATAGGGCCGCTCAGTTCCCAGTAAACGGCAAGATATCTGGTCAATTAATATCCCAGATCATGTAGGAGAACAGACCGGCGCGAGAATTGAGGAGATAGGACGCGTGGCAGCGCCACAACGCGCGCTCCCTGGAAAGGGTAATGATGGCAACCGACGCCGCCGCTGCCGCGACGCACTCAACCCGGAAATGAGGAGGCACGGGGCCCGGCTACAAGATCACGGTTGCCCGCGCCCTTCGTCGCATCCGCCTGGTCGCCCCCTTCCTCTTCTCGAGTCCTTAGCCTTCCTCCGCTACAAAGGAGCACCGGCTAGGGGTTTGCGGCAGCGCCGACGCTACGCCTCTTCACCGACGCCTCCAACGATTGCAAGAGGTAAGTACCTTGTGGATCCGTCAATGCGCCGTTACTTAGCCCCCGATGCAATTGATTTGGGCACGGATTTGGTTCGATTTGGTTGCCAATACTGTTCATTTTCTTGGAGTGTAGAACCGCTTTGAGGTGGGATGGACCGCCATGCTCGCGGAGGTCGCCGGGGCCGTGGTGCGGGCGCGCCGGAGGGCGCGGGGCGGAGTTGCTGCCGGACGCGGAGGCGCGGCCGCCGCCTGACGCGACGGAGGCTTGTGCCGCCGCGGCGGCGGATCCCGTAATCCCGATGGATAGGGAATGGCGAGGCTCTTCGTCCACCGAGGCGACACGATGAGGGAGCTGGTGGATGCCCGTTCTGCCGGAGAGGGTTATCGGCGGTTGGAGGGTGCCGAAGCGGAGCCGCCTGGCGCCGTAGACGGATGAAGTGGTGGTCTTTGAGAGGCACTTCCGGGCGCGGATTCGGGATGCCTACAAGACTGTTCCCGCTGGAGCTCCCGGTGCTCTACGGCCTCCGGCTGCCGCCACCGCCACCGAACGCCATCCTTGACATCGCCATCTTCATTACGCTTTGTGAGTGTTGCCTCGGCATTCTCCCCAACCTTAGCTTGTGGAAGTACTTCTTCTATGTTGGGATGAAGGGAGATTCGGGATCACGGGTAGCCGGTGGCGTGTTTGTGAAACTCCGGGGCAACCGAGCAAGCCAGTTTCCGTCGACACCGCTGCCAACAAATGTGCCTCGTTGGTATACGCGGTGGTTTTACCTGCCGCAGTCGGAGGTGCCAATTCCGGCCGATCCCACCCGTGTCCCGGTGAGACGGGCAAGCTGGAATGAAGAGCCCGCCGCCGCCGACATGCCGCGTGTGAGGGAGCTGCTGGCGATGATGAATGACCTGCATGTGGACGGCATCGACCTTGCTCACGTGTTCGTGGAACGCCGGATCCAGCCACTCAAGCGGAGGGATCATCCCGGGTTTCAGTACACCGGGCTAAATGATCCCACTCGCGAGTCGGCGGAGTTCCTACCGTCGGCCGAGGTCCAAGAGCGGGTATCAAAGATTCTGCTGACGGCCGGGGCACCGCACGATGCGCGCACGGTGCCCACCTTCTCAAGGCCGGGAACCCGCCACCACCTGGTAAGTGTAGTTCAAATTGTGTTGTTGTGCACCGCTATAGATTGCAACCGTCTTTATCGCCGATGATTGCTGCAGATCCATGGGATGACACGCTAGCCGGTATTTCAACTGTCACCCGAGGAGAGTGCTCGGGCTCGCGGCAAGCGTCCTCTGGAGAGCCCGTCGGAACCGGAGGTCGTCCGGCAGAAGGTGACAGCAGGACGGCCACCCCGTCGTGACACAGCTCTGTATGATGATGATTTTCTTGCCGATGAAGAACTTCAAGCCTTTGTTGAGTCGACCGCCTTTGTAAGTATCCTTCGAGTGTTACCCAGTCCCCGTGTAAGGGTATATCGACTGATCGTCACATTGTTGAGTGCAACAACCTGTGGGAGATAGAACACCGATTGTTCAGGTTGATCTACCAAGGGAGCCAGCCGGACCACACGGTGACGTATCAGCGCCACGGAGTGGAGGAGGCCGCAGTGGCGGTAGCTCTGGAGGTCGCCTCCGTGGTCTGCGCTTTGCCAATGTGTAAGTGCATTTACTGTCGTGCATGATCGCTCATATTGTCGGTGCATGTTTGTGTGAATCATATTGTCGGTGCAGGGGGCCCGTCATCGAGCCCGTGCAGATGCCGGTTGCTGCGGACGCCCCGCGGCAAGACGAGCCAGCCGCATCGGTGCAGCCTCAGGGAGTCCCCGAGCGGGACGTGCCAGTCCAAGACGCTCCAGCACCGGAGGAGTCGCAAGAGATGGCAGGGCACCCGGTGCACCAAGAGCCGGTCGAAGACGCGCCAGAACCAGTGGTGCCGAGACCTGAGGCCGCGCCCATGGTCATCCACCACGAATCCCCCTGGACGACATCCAAATCTTGGATGGTGATCAAGAGATGGAAGAGGCGGACGGCCGGGTAATGGCTGCCGGGCTCCGGTGCCCCATGTGGAGCGGGGATCGGCCTGAAGTCGAAGAGGAAGACGAGCCGACCCGCATAGCCCGCCAAGTAGAGGAGGGAGCCAGCCGCCTGCGCGTAAGTACTCGACCACCTTGTTTTGCACTGTGATCCTGTCATAGACATCCTGTGATTGCATGTTGTTGTGTAGCATATCCGTAATGAGGAAATCCGCCAATTGCGCGAAAGAGTGGAGCAGTGCTGGGGGCCCGTTTGAGGCCGACAGCGCGGATGAGCTCTCCCGTGAGCGCGACCGTCTTGCTGAGGAGCGAGCGGTGCTCGCGATCGAGAGGGACCGCCTGTTGGCCGGCAACAGCGACGCCAGCGCCACGCCTTTGCACAGGAGAGAACAAAGACCGGGCGCCGGCGTGAAGTCCTTGAGGTGGAGCGAACCCGTGCGGGATCGTGAAGCCGCCCGGATTGCCTTCAGGGAGGGTAAGGCTCTTGAAGAGGGATGCTTTTGACTTGCCGCCGACCGCAGCGCCCGGAGGAGGAGCGCGTGGAACTCATCGCGACAGAGCGGCCGGGCACGCCATGAGGCCCAAACCCATATACTTGGTATGTGCAATGGTTGCTTGAATAGTTGATCCGTAGACATCTTTGCACGAACGATTAGTGATAAAAACGATTAAAATGGCGATTTTATGATACCGCAGAGCATGAAGCGTCCATTGAGACCACAACGGCAACGGGTGATGGCGAACCAATCGACGAGTGAGCTGCTTGAGGAGCTTCGAACACCACCGCCCGATCGTGATGGTATGTCCTTACGCCGTAGAATAATACCGCTCAAAAACTATTTGAACGATTTGTGCTTACCGTATATTTTTGGCGGCTGACGTGCAGCCCTCTAGTTATCGGATTCGCTGACCGAGGCTGGATATGCTCTATGGAGGAATCGCACACAAAGTCTCCTACAAGGTGTCGGGCACCCCCTCGACGCCATCCATGGCTACGCGGTTGGCGGGCCAATCCGAGGAGCGCCGCCAACCGACGCCCGTAACATGGAGCAACGCAGCGGGCGGCCCGGGCAAACTTCATGGAGTTCACCCGCCAAGCTACTCGCGACACGGCTCGACATGGTCCGGGCGGTGGCGCGCCTCCCATCATCCCGAGGTGCGCTTTGAGCTGGCCCGCCTAGGCTACGCACTCGGGACAACGGAGGCCTGGTGCGCTAAACCGCGCTGAGGCGGACGAGGCGGCGACAACACTTGCCGATGAGATGAATCCACCCCGTGGAGCCGCTTGAAAGGTGAAGTCTCGGGTGAAGTTGCCCTGTGCATGATACTTTGCTTCTTTGGCCGTAGCAAGAAACGATTAGTGAAAAAAAATAGTAAAAACACTTGGGAATTTAGCCGAGCCACGCCCCGGATGTGGATGGCATAAGTAGCTTAATACTTTGCTTTTATTTCACAATCGTTTTAGCATGCATACGATCATGGTAGATGATGAAGTGTAGATTGTAGACGAAGAATGTTGTCACTTATGGTAGACACCAATCCTAGCCTTATCGTGCGGCAGATAGCCGCGGCAAGGAGACGCGATGCTCGGGCAAGCTATTGGGCTGTATGTCGACTACGGTAAGGAGTCATCGCGATCGTCGGTCTATGCGGGGAGTACACCAGTCACGCATACTGCAAAACGACCAAGTACAGAGACGGCTCTAGGGGGTCCAGTGACTTATGAGTGTAGTCGAGCATGGAAATAAGTTGTTACGTCGGTCGAAAGAAAATATAACCATGTCAACATACTCGAATAAACTTTATTAATATGCGACAGCAGAAAGTAAGAAACGATACAAGCTGGCTTACAGAGTCCCCGAGATTACCGGAAAAATCGTCGCAGGTGCTCAATGTTCCAGGAGTTGGGGATGTCGACATCTTCCATGGTCATCAACCGGTATGGTCCGGCGGGTAACCTCTTTAACTTTGAAAGGGCCTTCCCAATGAGATCCCAGCTTGTGCACGCTCTTACGCTTCCTTCGAGGACCAGGTCGCCAACCGCAAAGGCTCTTCCACGCACGTTGCGATTGTAATATCTTGAACGCCCTCAAGGTATTTAGCGTTCAGCGTGCGCAAAGATTGCGGGCGGGTTTCCTCCCAGCCGACAGGCTCATCTTCTCGAGTAGCGTCCGAAGTTTCTTCATTATAATTCTCGACGCGAGGGGAGCGAAGGCGATGTCGGGGGGAGGACCGCTTCGATCCAAATACCATGAAGTGCGGGAAACACCATGCTGGCGGCTAGGTTGAGTTCGAGTCCCCGGATAACGGCGGGTAACTCTTTAAGCCATCGACCGGGGTATTTCCCATCCGCCGGAAGAGTCGCTTCCGCAATGCTTCTAATATCATGTCGTTTGCTCGCTTCGGCCCGCCCGCTAGCACGAGGATGGGCAATGCAGACACATATTTCACCGGATGCCTTTGTCTTCGCAATAATCCCAAAATGACGCCCGTAAGCGTCTTTGCCCGGTCGGTAATGATGGAGTTGGGGATGCGAAACGATGGACCACCTCATCCAACATCTCGGCGGCTTTGTATTGGTTGGCGTCGACTGAGGGAGATATTCGATCCACTTGGAGAACTTGTCGACCATAACGAATATCCACTTGAAGCCACCGAGCTGCTTTGAGCGGACCGAGAAGCGTCAAGTCCCCAAAGACGAAAAAGGCCATGCCTTGCCGGTATAGTGCGGAGCTCATGTGTAATGGCACGCGCGTGCGCTGCGAAGAATTGACACTTCTCACAATGCCGTACGTGTGTTACGCATCGGCCGACGCCGTCGGCCGTAGAATCTCTGCCTCTAACGCCTTTCCCCGACTAGGGTGCGAGAAGCCGCGTGATTGCCCGCGAGATCCCACCATGGATTTCGTCGAGCAGCTTTATACCATCTTCTTCGAAATGCACTTTTGCGGGACCGGTCTCCGATACTCTTTCCGCATGAGAAAACCGCCGACTAGGACATAATTCTTGCCCGATAAGTCGTTGCTATTCCGCCCCGTCTTTCGCACGAGAGCCTCCTGCAGATATTTGATTATCGGGACTCGCCGGTCTTCATCAATGGTATTGGATAGGGTGGCGACGATGTGCTCACCGTGTCTCAAGTGGAGGGCGGGCGCAGGATCACCGATGGTCGGTTTCCACAAATCTTCGACGAAGACACCGGCCGTATCTTTGCCCGAGAAGAGCCGAGCTTGGAAAGTTCATCTACGCTTGGTTGTAGTCGAACCACGTGATCAAAACTGAGCCCGTAGAACTTGCCTTCCAACTTTTCGTATGGCGCTACATACGCATCCATCTTCTCACTCTTGCAATCCCAATCTTTGTTGACCTCGCTTGATTACCAATGCCGAGTCACGAATACTTGCGTCGGCGAATCCCGAAGTGAGCGAAGAATACGGAGGCCGTGAAGAGCAACCTCGTACTCGCGGCATTGTTGGATGCGGGGAAGTGGATCCGGAGAACATACGGAGCGTATCCGGGAAGGTGATATAATATAGACGCTTGACTCGGGCCCATCGATGTTCAATGAACCGCCGAAGTACATTGTCTAGCGTTCACGGTTGGTGTCTTCAAGGGGAGTCTCCGGATCCGTCCACTTTCAAAAGCGAAGTCCGCCAATGCTTGTGACTTGATGGTACTCCTATTCTTGTAGTCAATGGTGAGCGGCCGAGCTCGATACGCCCACTTGCATATCGACCATTGGCGTCCTTATTGCGCAGGACGTCGCCCAATGGGTAGTCCGACACCCGGTGATCGGGTGAAGGTCGGTAATGGCGTAGCTTGCGAGGCGTGATGAGGATCTGTAGAGCAATTTCCGTATGTGAAGGTACCTTTGTTTGGAGTCGTTGAGTACCTCGCCCGACAAAGTAGACCGAATTTGTTGGGCCGGGGTATACGTGCCCTTCTTCCGCGGCGCTTCGACAACTAAAGGCGTGCTAACCACCCGGTTAGTCGCGGCGATGTAAGCGAGGATCGTTTCAGCGTCGTTCGGGGCCACCAACACTAGGGGTGTGGTAAGAAACTTCTTGAAGCCGCCGAAGGCCTCTTGAGCCTCGTTGGTCCACGAAAGCTTCTCCCGCGCGAAGGAGTTTGAAGAACGGTAGTCCCTTCTCGCCCGAGCCGTCGCGGCGAATCATTTCGGCGCCGCCATGCATCGATCAATTTCTGAACATCCTTGACGTTTTGGGGCGCTTTCATCCGCATGATGGCGCTGATTTTCTACGGGTTTGGCTCGATGCCATGCCGGCTAACAATGTTGCCGAGCAAGTTACCGGAGGGGGCGAAAAACACACTTTCGGATTAAGTTTCCATTGGTACTTGTTGAGCTTGGCGAAGACCCTTGCAAGATCGTCGACTAGGGAGAGAGCTCGGGTCTTCACCACAATGTCGTCGACATAAGCCTGACCGAGGGTGGGGATAAGGTTCCCTAAGCAGCCTCAGTATAGCCCGCCGGTAGGTGGCTCAGGCATTCTTAAGCCCGAGCGACATGGTAGTATAGCGTGGCGCCAAAGCGGAGTGATGAAGGAAGTCTTCTCACGGTCTTTCGACCGTGAGGGCAATCGATGATAGCCGAATAGGAATCGAGCAGCTAAGGAGCTTCGCAACTGCGGTGGAGTCGACAACGATCGATACGTGGAAGACCAAAGGGGTCTTTAGGGCAAGCCCTATTGAGATCGGTATAATCAACGCACATCCTTCATTCATTATTTTTCTTTCTTACAAGGACCGGATTAGCTATCCGGTCGAGGATGATACACTTTAGCGGATAAAGCCAGCAGCCTAGCAATCTAGTTATACGCTTTAATGGCGGCGAACTTTTCTTTATTAAAGCGGCGTATTTTCGGGCGACGGGCGGGCCGTCGGCTTGACGCGTGGCGGTGCTCGATCCGGCTCCGAGGTACTCCGGGCATATCGGCGGGTTTCCACGCGAAAATGCTTACGTTATCCCTCGGGAACCGGACGGCGCGTCTTCCTATTTCGGGTCAAGATTCACGCCTATCTTCGTCGTCTTGGGCGGGTCTCCTTCCGCCCGGTTGGATGTCTTTGGTATCCGATGGCTTGGTGGTCTTCTTCGTCCGCTCTTCCTCGGGTATCTCGAGGTCGGAGGGGTTCATCTTCTTTGCGTTCTTGATCACCTCCTCTTGCCGGACCGACTGGAGGATGAACTCCCGCTTGTCGAGGCCCTCCTTCTCGCAGACATAGGCCATATGTACATTGGCCCGCATGTGAGGATCCCCTTCTCCGTGGGGATCTTGAGGATGAGGTAGCCGTAGTCTTGGGACCGCCATGAGCTTGGTCAATCCGGCCGTCCGATGATGGCATGGTGCGATGACTTCGAAGTCGGCGGCGGCGAAATTCATATCTTGGATGCGATGGTGCTTAGCGTCACCGAGGCGCACACGGCGTCACCCGCCGAGAGGGGTTGGCGACTCTCGGGGAGGATCCCGAAGCGGGTGCTCGTATGGCTTGAGGTCGCCCCGGGATGTCGGGGCTTTCATCGAGCTCGAGCGGCATGTTGAGGCGCTCCCTCCGTCGATGAGGACCTTCTCGAAGCGCAGCGCCCGATCACCAGTCGAGGACGGGGAATCGCCCGGTGCGGGTTGTTACACCATTGGTCGTCGTGGATGAAGGTTATGACCCGCTTCGAAAGAAGGTAGCCATATCGGGTCCGTGACCCCCTCGTTTGAAGTCTTTTGATCGGGACATTGCGGGCGGAGATCTTGCGATCTCGCCCCACCTCGCGGCCGTGGTGCCCGCCCATGATCGTATGAGCGGCGGCGTCGGCGCGACGCGATAGCGGTGCACAGGATCGGCGTCCTCGTCGGGTCTTCTTCCGGTTGTTGCGGCGATTTTGGGTGCTTCCTCACGGCTGCTCGTCGGCGATCTTGAGCTTTTGCATTCGCTCTCATACTCGGCATTAAAGTGCCGACACTCCACCGAACTATGGTTCAAGTCCGGTGTCGGGGCACTTGCCATGTAGGAGCTTTTGGATCGGGTCCCGCCAATTGAGCGCCTTCTTCTTGCCACCGGCCTTGGCGTTGTTGATGCCGCCTCCCCGCCGGTTCGATCCACGGCGGGCTCGCGATAATTGCCGCGCCCCTCTTCGGCGAACCACGCCGCGGAGTCGTCGAGGCGGCCGGTTATCGTGGCGCTTCGTCGCGCCGTTTGTCGCCACGGGAGCCTCGCGTCGGGGAATATTCTCGGCGAGGGCGAGTAGCCGTAATCTTTATGGAAGACGTACTCGGCCTCATCTTGCCCGGCGAACCTCTGCGCCACATCCGGCGGCTTGGACATGGTGGTGATTTTGGATCTGTGAAGCTTTTTCCGCAACTCTTGGGGCGGCGTTACCATTAGAGATGAGGTCCTTGGTGAATGCGCCCGACGCACTCCTCGTCGGTGATATCCGGGATCGTCGGGCGCACCTCGGAGAAGCGGCGGATGTACTCGGGCGGCTTCGTTGCGGCCCGGCGAACCGCTCAGTGTCGTACTTTGTATCGGATTGCTTGCACGTGGACTTGTAGGTGCTGATGAAGATATCTTTGACATCTTGCCACGTCGCGTAGCCTCCCGCCGGGGAGGGCGAGGACTGGCGGTTGGTCGCTGGTCGAGGCTGATCGGGAAGTAGTTTGCCATGGCGTCTTCCCGCCTCCGGCCGACCTGATCGCAATTTCGTAGATCATGACCCAGGCCTCGGGATCTTGGTCGCCCGGTGTACTTTGAGAGGCGTTGGTGCCTTTGAAGCCTAGCGACCCACAGGACCCGACGAGATCGGGTGGTAGGGCTGGATGGATCGTAGTGATCGTGAGGTTCCCGGTCGGGTTCCGTACATCATGTTGTACTCTTCACGCCGTTGGATCACCGGCATCTTGGCGAGCCTGGCGGCTGGTGGTGATGCGGCGGCGAGCATCTCGGGCAATCTCGATGTTCTTTGCGGAGGTGGGGGGCGGTTTTCGATCTGAAGGCGGGGCGCCGGGGTGGTAGTCCACCGCGCCACCAGGCGGAGACCACCGCGCACAACCCCCACCACGCTTTGCTGACCATCTTGGCCAGCGTTTTGCCCGCCCGGATGTGCTGCGCCGAGGTGCCTCCGTCGCGCCGCCCGGTTTGCCCCCTTTGCATGGAGGATGCCTCTTCCTCGCCTTGGGTGTTCGCGACTCCTCGGCGATGATGCCGGTGAATGACCGGCGAGGAAGCGAATGAACTTCGAGGCGGGATTAAGGTGGCGTGGGTGGCGTAGATGTATCCCCGAGGCGTCTTGATAGTGGCGTTACGCCGCGGCGGGGAAGCGGCTGCCCGTGGCGATGTTACGCTCCGGCGTCTTGTGAACGGGATTCCCGCCACCTCGTCGAATTGAGGCGTAGATTCGGGAGAGTCCCGGGCTAACGGGAAGCCCGGGTGGTACCCGCCGGTGAGCACGGCGGCGACATCTGCTCCGCTTTGCCCCGTGGCGCTCGATCGGCGTTGCGTCCTTCCCGCAGCAACGCTGGCTCTTGATTTCCCCTCTAGGGGGCGAATCCTCGCCGGCGAAGATCCCCCGCCCGTAGGTCTCGGGGGAGCGATACCACAGTCGAGCGGCGGGTAGTCATAGCCGATCTCGAACTCCCCGGGTCTGGAGCATAGTAGTGGTGGCGTCGGATGAAGTCGGGGAGGCGATGACGGCCATCGCGGGCTCGGTACTCTCCTCTCTCCCTTGGCGCCCTCGGGATCGGGAGGCTTAGCCATGCGGGCGTGGTCGCGGGTTGTCGGCAAGCACCGCCAGCGGTACGTTGGTGCGTCGATGAAGTCGTAAGTCGGGGCGATCCTCCGGCCGATCCGAGCCCGGCGCTTGACCTCCCAGCGGACGATGAGAAGCGGGCGACCCCCTCGGGAGTAGAAGTAGCGACCGGACCCGGCGAGGCGGGTGGCCCTCGACCAGATCATTTCTTCAGGGGCGTCGGGCAGCCGAGGTCGTCGGGTCGACGTTGTTCTGGCGGAGGCGACATGGTTGAATCAACCAAAGGGGAAGACTCACTTGTACCGATCTTGAATTTGTCGAAGTCGCCGAGTAGATTGTCGACGTCATGGACGGCGCGCGCGTGTACGGCACGAACGGATGGGTGAGCCGATCGGGTCCGAGCGCCCCCGCCCGGTTGAGATCGATCGCCGGTGCCGTAGCGGCGGATCTGGCGCAGCATTGAATCGAAGGCGGTCAGAGTTGTTGACGCCGGCGTGGCGCCGTTGTTCGCATTTAGCGCCCCGGGTGGATGTCCTCCATCGGTCGACCGCCATGGAATCGGGAAGATCACCATCTTGTTAGCCATGGCGTCTTCGGCACACACCCCCTACCCGGGCGCCAGCAACCGCCGTCGGTTTACGGCGATAGTCTAGCGGGGTATGCCCGCTAGTAGATTGAGCGGTTCGATGCGCGAGACGGCTAATCGAGATGTTAAGCGAACGAGCGAAGGACAAAACACACGGGTTTTACCCGGGTTCGCCGCCTTGATGGCGTAAAACCTACGTCCCCGCTTAGTTGTATTGATTGATTGAGAAAAATGTCTCTCGGGGGGATCCCCTGCTCTCCTTATATAGTCAGGGGAGCGAGGGTTCTGGGGTCGGATCTGTCGACAAGAGCTATCCCGATCGGTTACAATAGGAAAGTGTATAGTGATTACGATTGAACTATACTAGGAAACTATCTTGACGACCAAGTTTAGGCCGTAATCTCCGATAATCTCGGTCTTCTATCGCCAAGGGCTTGATCCGCCCGTCTTGCCCGGGCGGCCCGAGAGGCTAACCCAAAGTGACCCGTGAGGGGATAGGGGTTTATCCCCACACTTGCACCACCGGCATGAAGATCAAGGTGGTGGCACCGCCGAGAGGAAGTATAAGCGTCTAGATTGGTGGCTCCATCCTTTGCCTCTCGCTCAAAGACGTTCTAGGAGGTAGTAAGCCCAAATGCCACCCTACACTATGCGTTGAATAATTTGATCCATGGATGCGAATGCGACACAATATTATTTTTAATCAGGTATCTAATTTTGTGCATATACATGCATGCGGATGTGGATCTCTAGGGAAGAGTATGACGAGACATGCCCGGGATCATGCACCGCAAGTCCTTCTAGCAATTCTTAAAAAAGTTTCTATCTATATATTTCTCCATTTGTTTGCCTGTTTGTTCAAGTTTGTAACTAAGGCGAGCCCTTCAGTTTGTCGCATTGTTTTGTTTGTCCTCCTACAATCTTATGATTTGATACTAAGCGAGAAATCCCCTTATTTTGCAATCAAGATCCCCTTAATTTGATGAAGCCAATGGTGCTACTATGTTGGGACAACAGAGTGTTTACATACCCATATATAATGAACCTAAATTGAGAAAAAATGTTACCAATAGGGAAAAAGTTAATTATGGAGTGACAACATCTTCATGCAATCCATTGGAAATAACCGACAAACAAAGCGAAAAATATAGTTGGGATGATAATGAATTAAACAACGCCAACGATTAGATGAACAATAGCACGACACAACATAATCAAGAACACCGTCGCTACTGATCTTGGGTAGGAGGAGGATGAGCTGTTGATCACCGGCGGTAGCGGCGCCCGCCCGTCACTCTTGATGAGTGCTAGTTCCTCGTCTCGTCATCGTCTTCCCGCATCCACGACCAACATTCTTGCATGGATCTCATCTTTCTTACCTTGGAGCTCATCAATATCCTTTTCTATCAAGATCATCGGCCTCCTGTGAGCGATGCGAGGTGGAGCCTCCTTCCTCGGCTCTTCAATCTTCTCATCTAGTTTAGCCACCTACATCAAATTCAATCACAAATATTAATATTAGCATAGGGAGGCTACTCGATGTAGTTGTCTAAAATCTCTCTTTTTTATTTTTTTGGAAAAAACATAGACCATGATGTATTGTGCCAATGATCAAACTAGCACATGCGAGGATATATACAATGGAATAGTTGAACTGAATTGATTACCTTGCTTGCGAGGCCATATGTAGTGGCGCTTTGTGTTTGGCTTTGGCGGCCGGGGTCCCATGTTGTTCACGAGATGGTACCTCGGCGACTCGAGGATGGACTGGTGCAAATGGAGGAGGATCCTTCTTTTCTATTAGACCCTTTGCATGCATCATCTACCATGTGAGGATAGATAAAAAAATGCTTGCATATATATAGTTGAACACATACATATATGTATAGTTGTTGATCACTTACACAAAGGCGACTCATATGGTTTCTTAGTTGTCAAGCTTCGGTGATGCGTTGGCGACCATCTTCTTCTTGGGAGGCGGCAAGTTCAGGTTGGTACCATTGCCCTTGTACCCACTAAGTCGACCGACGCGATGACGACCCAAAGATGTGGTTAGCGGCGGGCACATGAGTACCGGCGATAGTTGTAGAGAATCACCGCCACAAACATATTCTTTATTCTTGCCGGCCCGAGGCGAGGAGGAGGCAGAGGCATGTCGTAACCAGCACTGGGGATGTTCTCAGTGTCAAAGGTCATCCCATTGGGTTGTGCAGCCACAAATCCCTTGCTTTGTTGTTCTTCTACATAAATGAACATGTATGATACATGATCCAGTAGTTGGTAAGTAGCGAGAGCTAGCAACAATAATATAGAGGTTTTGTTTTTACCTACTTATATAAGTCAAGGTACAAATGCGGTTAATATTATACACACATATTTCCTATTGGTCAACAAAAATTCTGAATATATTCTAAAATAATGTTAGGCGTATGTAGATGACATTAGGTTAATGGACCAATAGAACCAAAACCAATCGAGCTAAAGCTAGTATAGGTTGTTGTCTCTTCTCTCAGCCTTGGGAAATGATCAAGCTTCTAGGTGATAGGCTTAGCGAGTGGGCCCACTACCAAGTCACCGCACGGGGGCTCAAGAAGAAGCCTCATGTGCTCCCGACCTAGGATGTATGGACCCAACCAAGTGAATATTAACAATCATATACTTCAACTGTATCGTTCAATCTATGCTTCCCATCTTGAATGAAGAGAGGAATCTTCTTATGAAGTATGATAAATGCTCTAAGCATGATAGGAGAGCTATAGGGAGATAGACCCTATTGGGGTTCTATCTCCTTACCCCAGCAGGTAGTGTCGTCCACTCAAGGTTTAGGGTCACGTTTGGGGCATGACACAATGTGACATATGGATCTACATGTGACAAACATGGAGATATATGAGCTGCCACTTATCGTCTCCCTGCATGAGCCTACTCCCCGGCGTGCAAAAAAATGCCCCAAGAAGGACAAGCCCATACAAGGCACAATAACAACCACGGCCGGCGTTTAGGCTGCGGGGCTTTAGTAGAGGATATCGGGGAAGATTCATTGATGGCGGCGAGTGCCTGTCACCATCAACAACCTAAATCGAGGACACCAAAAACCGGTGCTCCCCGGGATGCCAGGGAGCCTCCCAAACTAGATCTCCCACGTACTTTCGCCTCACTCTCCGACCTATAAGGTAGAGTAGGGGCTCTTGTAGAGGGGTTGATCAAACAAATGGAACAAACTATCTCTCTCTATATTCTTGTAAGAACTTCGATTGAGCATTCTAATATGAAGAACAACATCGACATTGCCCATTGTTTTCTCTACTCATCATAGCTCGAAAGTGCACATACTTGGGCATGACATAATCACAAGCTTTGTTGTTGTTGTCCATCTCCCTATCTCGAGTAAAAATGCAACTCTAATTTATTTAATGTGTGGTATGGTATGCATACCTATCATAGTTGAAGTATTCAACCATGGCGATGTTGATGTAGTCACTCCTTTCAACTCCTTGCTACCACATGGTGCCATCTGAATAACATGTAATGGTGCTTTTGCATGGATGTTGTTGTACTGAAGTTGTAAGTCAAGGTTCAACTCTCCATTTCTTTGGTGGTGCCATTCCTTGCAAAAACTCGCTATGGGAATGCAAAAAGGGTTTCAAAGTAGCATCGTGTTCATTAGGTTGGCGTGAGTAGGGGTAGTCAAAGGTAAACTAGGAAAATATGTTCTTATCGTCTAAAATTGGAATAATGTATTCTTTGATCTCCCTCGTTGGCAGATTGTAAAAGATCCCATTGAAAGACAACTAAATGTGGAGCAATGGTTGGATCTAGCGAATTAAGAATGAAGATTTCATTGTCATCGAGGTAAGGGTGAAGGGAGTAGAGGCGGATGAGGGGCCATAACTTGAAACAAATTCTATGACTACTTCTAAGGAAAGATAGTAAGAATTGTTAGCTCATGCATCTTTAAATCCTTGAGTAATGACATTCCTTTTTAGTTTTTATTGGCATACTACCCGTGGTGGGCTGAGCATGTAGTACAGAGATAGGTCCAAGACTACTTTGAAATTTGGCCCAATAGACTCCTAGTTATAATTTCAAAACATATATGATGAAAAGCCCCATAAAGGCCTGCCTCACACCATCTTGACTCCCATGCTTAATATGCCTCATCTGCCGTCATCGAGCCTTGACTCAGTTGTGTCATTGTGGATGGAAGTCTCGAGAGTACCTCCAGGCTCTACAAGGCTCTTTGCAAGACCCTAGGGGCGCTAAACCATCACCAACCTCCTAGCTCCCTCTAACCTCTGCTTTGGACTAGTTTTCTTCTCTCTTGAATCCCGTCATGGCTATGTCTTCTTGTCCATCGGCTTGTAGTCTTGACTAGGGATCTAGCCAGGGATGGTAGGCGGCATCCGCCAACTCATAGATTCGAGTGGTGTACCGACATTGGCTGCTATGTGGCATGCGCCTGTCAGCCTATGCATCTGCCACTTGCTCGGCTAAAGCCTTGAGTCTTGACTGGTGATTTACTATCTCCCTGTATGCTAAACGGATTGGCGATTGGGCCTTAGGGGCATATTCACGATAGATGCATTTTTTTTCTTGTTTTGTTTTATATGTTGACAAATTGTCAAATTGGTTGACCGAGAAGCATGAAGAACAAAAGCGATAGTTTTTCTAGAAAGACCTTATATTACATTTGAACAATTTATATTGTTAAACTTAGTTGTTAAATCTAAGGAACTAATAGCTTTTAAGGAGTATTTTTTTATTTATACCGTATAGGAGGATACATTTTTAATCAGGCCTAACTTGAATTCAAACAATATGTGTCATGAACGAATTGGGCCAGACGAGAGTGGCTAATTGGGCCAAGCGCGACGGCCGCCGGGGGGGGGGGGACTTGGGCTTGTATGTGGGGGGGGCCGGCCCCTACCGCCGCCGCTTCCCCCTCTCGTACGACTCGAGTTTGCTTCGCTTTCAAGTTAGGATTATCTTAGGTAATTTTTGATGTGCAGGGGGCTATCTCATCTATAAGGGAGACCCTTATTAGGAAATAATAAAATAGGAAATTGCTTGTAAAAAGGTATCCCATCGTATAAGGGAACCTTATAGAGATTGCTTAAATTACAAGTCCCACTAGTCGGGCTATATAAGCAAGAGGCATGTAATCTCTAGGGGATAAGCAAGAAAATAAAACATATCTATCGTTTTCAGCTCTTGGCCTCCTCCTCTCCGCCCCGCACACGCGCCGCGCCCCCGTCCAGCGCCGCCGCCATCTCCCCCCGGGGCACCACCCCCCCTCCACGCCACGGCTCCTCCCCTCCCATTTGTTGCTCGTCTGCTTTCGTCGCCGCCGGCGCGAGACCGCAGCCCCGTCGCGCCTTCTTTGGAGCTTCAGCGGTCGACGAACACGTGTCAATTCGGCCCAATCTGGCCGGAATATGACGGTGGTATCCGGAGACCGGGGCGATTCCACCACCCATGGCTTCGAGATGACGGAGTTCACACATGGCGGCAAGGCGCTCCTCAACGACAATCGCGCCCGGATCAGCAAAGCGCCGGCGACATGGAGGATCGCCTCCGTCATTATGGAGCACGTCTACACCGCCGAGGACCCCGTGTACGCGGCGACCAAGGCGGAGGACAGGGACGGCCAGTGGCCGCCGCCGCCGCCCGGCCGCGGCCCTGCCCCGGGCGCGCACCCCGGCGCCGCCCCCCCCCCGCCTCGGCCCTCGGCGGCTTCGAGGAGGAAGATGCCGCTGTACATGACGCTCCAGCCATCATCAATGTCATCTCGGCGACACGCCGGCAAGACCGCTGCCCTCTCCTCTCCATCGACACCTACGACCGCGCGGGGACTCTCTGACGAGAGATGGCGTCACCAGCGGCGCCCTGCCCCCTTCCCGGGCGCCACGCGGCGCCTCACAGGCTTGACAGCGCCACGCGGCGCCAAAGACACGTGCTGCCACCAGCGGCAAAGACACCCCTCCCCGCTAAATCACGCCCGCAAGTCCGGGAGTTTGGACGGAGCAGGCGACCCGACCTCACGGATTCGCAAGCCGGAGCTCTTCTTCGAGCTCAACTTGGACATCGACCGGACTACTACTACGTGAGTTCTGGCTGCCTTCCACCTCATGGTCTTGCTGCGATCCCGGTACATCGACCTGTCAAGAAGAAGTCCCTTTCGAGTGGGATGAGTTCACCGGCGTCTGCGACATCACTTCCGGGCCACCTCCGCACCTCGGCGTCATGGGAGCACACGGCGCCCGCCCCGGGGGGCAAGCGGGACGACTACATCAACGCCTTCGAAGTCTATGCTTCACGCATGGATTTTTTGAGGGGACGCCACCGCCACAGCGTCGACCTCTTACCGTCGAAGGCTTACGCACCTCGCCACGGGGCGACACTCAAGTGGTTCGAGCCCGTTCGATGGAGGAGGCCATCGACCTGCGCCGCCCGATAACGACGACGCGAGCCGGACGACGCCCGAGCGAGCGCCGCCAACGGCGCGGCAACGCCGCCATCACGGCTACACCGGCAACATTGGCGGCGACATCATGGCCGCCCCGGTTGATCACATACCGGGCCAGCGGCGTCTTTGTTGCTATGGGCGACATCGGCGGCGGCGTCGAACGACATGATCCGCAGAGCTGCACCTGGCCACGGCGACAAACAAGGAGCTTCGGGATCATCTCCAACGCCATAGAGCTGCGGGCTCTGGCGCCCGAGTGGATCCTCCACTATGGCATCGTGAGGTACTTCCACCGCTACTACATCCCGGCGCCCGAGCTTCTCTAGGACATCTGGGGGGGAGCGTCCCATTTGCATGGCGTAGCAATGGGCTTCCACCTCCCCAATCATCCTCGGGAGGATCGGCGTTCCGGCAAGCGTCCTTCTTCTCGGCCACGCCCGACGAGCGGATTGAGGGTGCCACCGTCCTCCTCGCCGACAACAACGGCGATGTCTTCTTCCACATTGGGAGCGTCACCGCCGGTGCGGCATGGACACGGGAGATCCAAGCTGGGGCGGCCCGTGAGCACGCCCGGCGACCTCCTCTCACGGCTGCCTCCTCGACTTAGCCTCCTCCGCTTCCCGCGTCGATCCGTCCGTCTACTACGGCAGCTCCATGCTAAGGTGACGAAGCGGCGACGACCTACACACACGTCTCCCCGCCGACCGACCCGCCCGGATGATCGGTACATGCGGGACCCTCGGCGCCTCCGTCATGCGTCGTGCATGGGCGGAACGTCCCTTCGTGCAACCCCCAGCTGAGCTTCAAGTTCAGCATATACCGATGACCTCCACCTCGACTTCTCCTTCACCGACAAGGGCGCCCGGTTAACAGCTTGGCGGCGACAACGACAAGTGCGGTCCTCTCGTCTTCTACTTTGGGCCTGGGGTGGTCACCTCCCGATCGGTCCGCCCTTCAGCCCCTACGTGGTGGGTTGGGCGGCACGTGGGACGCGCCGCCTCGTCGAGCGGTGGGAAGATGTCATGAACCAAAAATTGGGCCAGCCCGAGTGGCTAATTGGGCCAAACGCGGCGCTGCCGGCCCGGGGGGAGGGGCTGCTAGCGAGGACCACGCCCTCGCCCCCGCCGTCCCCCTCTCTCGTGCGACTCGAAGTTTGCTTTCGCTTTCAAATTAGGATTATCTTAGGTAATTTTTGGTGTGCAAGGGGGCTATCTCATCTATAAGGGAGACCCTTATTAGGAAATAATAAAATAGGAAATTGCTTGTAAAAGGTATCCCGGTCGTATAAGGGAACCTTATAGAGATTGCTTAGATTACAAGTTCCACTAGTCGGGCTATATAAGCAAGAGGCATGTAATCTCTAGGGGATGAGCAAGAAAATAAAACATATCTATCGTTTTCAGCTCTTGGCCTCCTCCTCTCCCCGCCCCGCACCCGCCCGCCCGCCCGTCCGCCCGCCCGGCGCGGCGCGCGCCGCCCGGGCGCCGCCCCCCTCCACGCCACGGCTCCTCCCTCCCCTGTTGCTCGCTTTGCTTTGCTGCTCGCCGCCCGGGCGAGACCGCAGCCCCCCGACGCCTTTTCGAGCTTCAGCGGTCGGCGAACACGTGTCAATTCGGCCCAATCTAGCCGGAATCGACAATATGGTATTGAAACATGTTTATATTTTCCATTCTTTTTATTTACTTTTTTACATGCTGTTAGTAGTACTTGAATGTCTCCAGTAGTACATTGTAGTAAAATGCCATATCTTTAACTCACTGTACACCCAATTCTAGTGGCAATGACTTGGCGGGTAGATGAGAGATTCTCTTTTGTTTAACTTAAAGTTTGTGTGTTCAATACCATGCAGAGTTGATACTAGCTTATAATATGTGAAAACAAGCATGATTATTTAAAATGGTTGTTTTCATGAACATTTTATGTCATCTAGTGGCCATGAAAATGGAAGATTTTGTTTTCATATATTTTTAAAAAATATTCAACAACTTAACTCATACAACGTTTCCTATTTTTTATAAGCCCTCTAGTTTTCAACATTTTGGCCTATTTTTGCATGATATGCACTAGTGTGTTCATGCCTTGCTCACAAAAAAGAACAAACAAAAGAAAGTGATGCGGAACTTGCATTCCGCTCCTAGGTTTTGTTAGCAAAAGGCTATGTTGGGCCATAGAAGGTCTAGTTCATTTCAAAGTATGCTTCAGCGCCTAAAATGGACCTAATAAAACTAGCCCATGTTAATGAAATTTTTTTTTTTTTCAAAAGGTAACATCCCTCAACTATTAGGTAAACAATTTGCTACAATATTGCTTTTTTTATAAGAGGCAAGCCCTCTCCCCTGTTCTTGTAAAGAAATATATAGAAGGCAAGTTTTAGATAATATGCTATAACTATGCTATATTATATCCTAATAACATAACCCTTCCTAAAATAACTTATAAAGGTGAATATAAGAGATTAATATTGGAGTTTCTCTTAGGATGAGACAAAGGTTAAAGAAAGCTATATTTTTATGAACATATATAAACCTGAGCACAAAGCACATGGCACGGTGGCCCGACACGGAGCCCGATTTTCTTGGCCTGGCCCGACCCGAAAGCTACCATGCCTGGGCTGGCTCGGTGCCGGTGTGTGGGCCGTGCTGGGCCGACCCCGTGCACGCGGGCTGCACGGCACGGGTCGAAAATTAGGCGAGGCCCGATGAAGGCCCGGTACGAGGCTCCACGGGACGACAGCCCAAGAGTCTTCCCTAAAAAAAAAAAAAAAAAAAAAGAAAAACAGCCCAACAAACACACAAGGCCCACTAGTCCACACACAAGCCCACCGGTCCACCACCCTACCTTAACCCTAACACTACATCCGACATAGCCGACGCCGCAAACTCGTTGGCCTCCTCCTTTCCACGTCTCTCTCCCTAAAGGAGCTCGCTCTGTGTCTCCTTGGCGCCGTCGGTCGCCTTTGCGGGCATCAGCCCTGACCTCCCGAGCACATCGGACGGCACCGAGCACATCAGCGGCACCGAGCACGAAGCCTCGTCGTTGATCTCTCCCGCGAGGCAGCCAAAGTCGCCCGATCTGCCGAGGCCGAGGTCAGTCGGAGGCATCCACCACCTCTTGCTTGGCCGGATCTCGGGAGAGCATGGTGTCAGCCCCTTCAATCGCCGCCATCACGGATCAGCGTCAAGCAAGCTAGTGGCCCGCTCCATCCTCCCGCCGGGCGGCTGGGTAGGTGGCGACCTCTCTCCTCCTCATTTCTCTAGGCCTCAGGCAAGACGGTGGTGATTTTGGGCCCGTTCTGGTGGGCGGCCCAACCGGAATTTGGCTCACTTGCTGTGCCTGGACCAACCCCCAGGCACGATAGCCTGCTTTGGCATGGCCCGGTGGCCCGATGGGCCAAACAGGCCCGTGCTGACCGGGCCATGTCGGGCCAGTCCGATGCACATGATTAAACTACATACTCAGTCTCGTTATCAGGACTCAAGACTATGAAACCATGCAAAAAAACTTTTTGGTCTATATCTATTTTTATTTACCGAATACGATGTGAGGCTCATGCAAGCTAGAGGCAGTGCTCTGCACACAATGGCCAACGTTTGCCACAAACTCGACCGATCAATTTTAAAGTGGAATTAATCAAGGTTACATGCTTACACCATCTAAATCATTGTTTCACGCTTACACCATCTATATAAAGGTTACACATTTACATAGTAATCATTCATAGATTTTTTTTTTGTGAAAAAAATATAGGCGATTTGGTCTCGGCCAATCTATGGGCCAAGATAATCTTCTTGGGCTTCCTTTTGTTGTTGCTCGTCTTGGTCCATGGGTGTATTATATGTTTTTTATCCCTTAAAGCACTCAAAGCTTATCTATCTAATATCTATATCTATATCTATATCTCTTATAAAGCTAATCCTCTACAAGTATATCTCAACACGCAAACTATCCAAATCATATTTTTCTATAATAGCCATGTCATTCTACTAACTTCCGATATCTTAATTACAAGCTATTGACACTATCTCCACTTTATTTTTAATCCAAATTCTTGCAATCCCAGCAACGACATGCAAGATACCTTCTAGTTTTTAAGGATAGGGTCCATAATTTTCTTTTCAATATTCAGACACCATACGTAGGGGCGAACCAACATAAACAGTTCACGAAAATCGGCTAAAAAGTTTGATCAGTATTTTATTTTTAGTGAAAACTGGCTAAAATTTGAAAAGATAAACAAAATGGAATCAAAATTACCAATATGTATATTTACTAGAGGCCATCAAATAGAATAAGTGAAAATTGGCAAAATTTCTAAACTTGCCCCCATTCGTCCTCCTTGGTGACCTTAGCTCCAAGTTCATCATGGACCAAACCAATGTGTCCTACCTGGTCACTTTTCTAATGTGAAGATCTCCAATTAAGAGCTCACCCTCTATTTGAACCTTTCGATCATTGAGGAAAGAAGAGAAGAGAAAGAGAGAAAAAAGAAAATTCTACTACTTCAACGATGAGTGGGTCCCAGATGTGAGTGTCCAGTAAAATGAATTGAGGTCCCTAATTTATTGGTTACTACTAGAGATGACATGACACCTAAAGTAAAGGGAGCCTTTATATTAGAAAAAAATATGATCTCGGATCCTGCCCTGGAGTTGCTCTAATAGTGTGAGGTAGTATTAAACTCTTCCTCTGTATAAAAATGTAATAAACAATACTAGCATATATATATAGAGTTTTGTGTGTGTTTTGATGGATTGAATGGCAACCTAGTTTCACAGAATTAATGAAACTAATCCGATGTGAAGTTTTGTTTGTTGGTAAATAATTTTAGAATTGCCTAGACACCCCCTCTAGGAGACACAAAGGGTCCTTTCATATAGAATCCTATAAATATATATTATGCTCGTAGTCCTAGAAGACAATAAAAGGTACTTGAAAATAAACAAAAATAGGAATGTACTATAGAATAACAAAACCGAGTACACACTTGGAATAAAAATGAGTAGGATCAGTCATGTACCGTGAGCTTTTGCGCAGTCACGTTGGCTCGGCTGGCGGAGTGGGAGAAAAACATCATCATCCTCATGTTGCATCCGAGGAGCATCGTCATCGACATCAATGACATCAGTCGCCCTAGGAACAATAGTTGGGGTGGCAACACGGGCATTGTTGTTGTTTATGTTCATGTGGCAGTAATCCCAAAAGAAGTCCGGAATCTCATGGTCTCGTCACCATTAGCAGCAGGGTCGACGCCGCCTTGGTTGTGGACGGCTTCTTGGTCGGCATCCACGACGAGGGGAGGATGAGATCGCGGAGGCTCCATGAATCACGATGGCTAGGGTCGGGGCAAGGGCTAGGTAGGACCAAGAAAGGGACCGAAAGATTGTCGTTGTACAAGAATGAGTAGGGAGGGCAGGCAACTAGCCACGACGAGATATATCTCAGTGGTTCTATGGTCATCTAAAAAGGCAGGCCTCCCTCGTTGCCGCTTATTGTTCTGGTTGGCATTGATATTGCCTATCAATTGTAGGCCTGCAGGAGACTAGGGCGGCGCAATGGCTAGGTTGAGAGAACATGCGCGACGTGACCAAGGGATCAATGCACGAGCAGCTTTTGGTGACGCTCACGGCCATCTGGCAGACGGGGAGAGCCTAGAGCCTGGAAGACAACGACCATAGATTGGATATATGCAGATGTAGTTCTCATCACTCATCACTTGTCGGGAAGTGGACTGTCACGACCCATCACCACGGCAGCGAGCCTGACATCCAGTCCAGGCAAGGAAAGCGGGCCAGGATCAAAAGCTCTCGTGTTTCCGGCCCACAGTGGGTGTGCAAAGCCTGTGAGGTCCAGCCCAAGACTGTGTGAGATCTATATCTAGCAGGAGAGTAGAAAGAGTTGGCATCCATTCATCAAACAAACTATTGTATTTCCTTTCTTTCATTACAAGTAATAGACATCGTAGCGTACTTTAGCTGTGTTCTGGTTGTCTTCTTAGTCTCGGTTAGCGCCGGCAGCGGGCGCTAACACCGGTATCAGCTCCTTCCTTCCACGGCCCGCGTGGCTGGACACCGATCCGGCCCCCACTCCCACTACACCCGCCACCAGCGGCGCTAGGGCGCGATGGAGAATAACACCGCCGGGACATTGAGCAGATGCTGCAGCAAATCGAAGACCTCGACACCCGCTTATTGAAAGGCTGAGGCCTTCTCGAGCGCCCGCGTCGACACCCTCGAGGCGGATCGAGCCGAGCAGCGGCCCGTCGTGCGTATGCGTGGACGACCGCGTCAGCGTAGCTTGGGAGCGTAACGTCGGCGTCTGGCCTTTCGGTGGCGGTCATCGCCGGCTAAGGGGCCACCTCGACGCGGCGCATCCACGACCTCGGCAGCGCGCATGACCGGCGCCGAGCTTTCGTCGACACTCGCTGGAGATCGCCCGGCGGCGGGACGATCGGGTGGAGGCTGCGGAAACCGGCGTCCGCGACACGGAGATTCGGCGCGGACAAGTGGATCGTTCCCTCCGAGCCTCCTCGCACACATCCGAGCCTCGTCCCGACTGCCGGAGTTCGCGCCGACCACACTCGGCACGGCGGCGTTCTCGGGCATGGTCGCGGCGCGCCCATCTGCCCGAACAAGCGACGAGCGACCCGACGACGGCACCGCGTGGGGGGGCTCGCGGCGGCGTCGCGCCATAGCCCACCCTTCTCCCGAGTGCGTTTCAATTCACCCTTCCCCTCCACCACGGATCCCAATCTCGTCAACCCCGGTTCATCCTAATCCCCCTCCTTCCGATCCCAATTCCGTATACCCACCTCGCCCAAATCCTCCACCACGACCCATACCCCCAATTGCCACCAATTCCACCCAATTACCAGCCCCTTTCTCCATATGATCATCACCAGTTCTACAATCCAACCCGCCCTGCCCCAATTCCCCACAACTACACTCACAATTCACCATACCCACCACCAACCACCAATCTCCAGTCTCCCCAAGGGTACTATCACCAACAATTTCACCACACCTTCCATTCACCTTATCACAATAGTAACCCACCTAACAACCCTCATCTTGGCCAGCTGCCTAAGATATCCTTCCCAAGTTTTGATGGTTCAAATCCCCGGCTATGGATAACCCGCGCCCAATCCTATTTCAGAATGTACAATGTCCACCCATCAGTTTGGTTGAGCATCTCTACACACCATTTCACCGATCTTTGCTGCACGTTGGCTGTAGTCGGTCGAACACCAGTTGGTTCACAGTTCATGGGAAGCATTCCGCGCTATGCTCCCGGAACGATTTAACCGTGATCAGCATGAGACCCTGCCGCCAACATATACACATCCACCAATCATCTTCTGTCGCAGACTATGTTGAGCGTTATGTCGCTTTGGCCGAGCAACTTTCAGCCTATCACCCAAAACCTGACCAACGCACCCTGACAACTAAATTTGTGGATGGTCTCTCTGATCCTTATCGTGCTGCTGTGATGATGCAACGCCCAGTCGATTTGGATACTGCTTGTTCCCTCGCGTTATTGCAGGAGGAAGCCCAGGGCGGCCCAAAGCCAAAGGAGTCCAGGAAGTCTGATTACACCTCAAGACCATGGCAATTCAAGCCGGGCTCTCAGTTTCCTGCTCCACAAGTCAAGACTGGTGCTGTACCTGATGACAAGAAAATACAGGATGTGCATCGTCAATTTGGGCCTTGTTGAAGACAAATTATGCGCCTGCGTTCTTATCGCCGTGCCCAGGGGCTATGTATGCGTTGTGGTGATAAATGGGTTCACGGCCACAAGTGTTCCCCCCAAGTTCAACTACACGCAATGCAGGAAGTTTGGACCATTTGTGAGCCACATATGAGTGAGGACGAGGTTGAGTCTGCAGTTGTTACTCCTGAACCATCCTCCTCATCCATGGAAGTTTACGTGATCACATCTCGAGGCGACCAACTCGGCAGTCCATCCCCTTCCACCATTTTCTTTGCAAGGATACATCGGGGAGTTGCTGTCAAGATTCTTGTGGATTCGGGCAGCTCACATTCCTTTGTTAATACTCTTTGTGTCAGCTAAATTGGATGGTCTTGACCCCGCGCGAACGCACCATGCGTCGTCTGGCGATGGCGGTATTGTCTCTGTCGGGATTCTTTCCATCTGTTGAGTGGACTACTAATGGCTACAAGTTTCATTCAGCATTCAAAGTGCTTCCTCTGGGTTCTTATGACATAATCTTGGGAATGGATTGGTTATAAGCTTTCTCTCCTATGAAGGTACATTGGGGCCACAAATGGTTAGCTATCACTTTTGGTACCTCTTGATAATTGCGGGGAGTCCGACCGAGCGACCATCTCCTGTTGTGGCACACATCTGCCAGATTTCTTCTGCTGTGGACAGTGTCTCCAACCTTGCATTGCCAGCTGAAATTGAGTCTCTGCTAGAGCAATACAAGCATCTCTTTGCCGAGCCGTCCTCGTTACCTCCTCGCAGAGATTGCGATCACTCCATACCGCTGGTACCAGGAGCACAGCCAATCTCAATTCGCCAGTATCGCTATTCCCCGGTACTTAAATCTGAGATTGAGAAGCAAGTCTCTGAGCTGCTTGAGTCTGGGTTCATTCGGCCAAGTGCAAGTCCATTCTCTTCTCCTGTGCTGCTCGTTAAGAAGAAGGACCACACGTGGCGCATGTGTGTCGACTACCGGATGCTTAATGCTCTGACAGTTAAAAGTAAGTTCCCCATTCCAGTCATCGATGAAGCGCTTGATGAACTCTCTTCTGCTCGGTGGTTTTCCTCGTTGGATCTTCGTGCCGGGTTCAATCAAATCCACTTGGCACCCGGAGAAGAATACAAGACTGCGTTTCAAACTCAGCGGGGGCGGTTTGAATACAGTGATGTCTTTCGGTTTGGCCGGAGCACCTAACTTCGTTTCAAGGTGCCATGAACGGACATTGAAATCTCTGCTGCGGAAATGTGTCATTGTCTTCTTTGATGACATCCTAATTTCTGATTCCACATATGAAGAGCATCTCCGGCATTTGCGGCAAGTTTTTTGAGCTTCTCTCACGGGACCAATGGCTGGTAAAGATGAGCAAGTGCCAATTAAGCCCGAAATCTATTTCTTATCTCGGACACATCATCACTGAAGATGGCGTTGCCACAGACCCGTCCAAGATAGACTCTGTCAAGCAGTGGCCAACCCCACGGGATGTCAAAGAACTTCGAAGCTTTTTGGGCCTCGCTGGGTTTTACAGGAAGTTCGTACGCAATTTTGCGGTCATTGCTCGTCCCCTCCACGACTTATTGAAGAAAGGGACTTTGTTTGTATGGACACCAGCTCATCAGTCTTCCTTCGAGGCACTCAAGGATTCTCTGATCACAGCACCAGTCCTGTCATTGCCGGATTTCAGCAAGGAATTTCAGCTCCAAACCGATGCACGTGACAAGGGAGTCGGTGCAGTCTGCTACTGACAAGGCCATCCCTTGGCTTTTGTCGGTAGGGCATTGGGCCCTCGGACTCAAGGACTCTCCACTTACGAGAAGGAGTATCTTGCTATATTGGTTGCGGTCGGCGGTGGCGACCTTATTTGCAAAGCATAGCACCTTCACTATATTCTCGACCACGGAAGCTTGATGCACTTATCCGGCGGCGACTCCACACACCTTGGCAATTGAAGATGTATACCAAATCGGTTTGGGCTTCAATACAAGATTGTGTATCGTCCAGGTAATTCTAATCAAGCGGCGGACGCCTTGTCTCGCCACCCCAGCCCACCTCTACAGCTCCATGCAATCTCTTCTCCAACACCAGCCTGGCTATCGGAGGTGGCTGCTGGTTACCCCTCTGATCCAGTGGCTATGAAGCTCATTCAAGAACTTACAGTGGCTCCATCTTCCCATCCGCCATACTCGTTTCAGCACGGTATTCTTCGGTACAATGATCGAGTCTGGGTAGGTGACAATCCAGCATTACAGTTGAAGATCATACAGGCTCTCCATGATTCTGCTATTGGGGGCCACTCGGGCTTCCCTGTGTCTTACGCTCGGATCAGAAAACTCTTTGCCTGGAAAGGCCTAAAGCGAGCTGTCAAAGAGTTTGTTTCTTCATGCGTCGTCTGTGTCCAAGCCAAGCCTGACCGCGCTGCATATCCCGGGCTTCTCTCTCCATTACCAGTTCCAACCGAGTCATGGCAAGTACTTACGATGGATTTCATCGAAGGCCTCCCAACTTCAGGCACAGCAAATTGCATCATTGTTGTTGTGGACAAGTTCAGTAAATATGCTCACTTCTTGCCATTACAGCATCCATTTACAGCTCCTGAAGTAGCGCAGTTGTTCTTTGATCAAGTATACCGTCTGCATGGCTTGCCCGAGTACATTGTCTCAGATCGAGATAAAATCTTTACAAGCTTGTTCTGGAGTGAATTATTTTGCTGGCGGATGTGCGGTGAATGTGAGTTCATCTTACCATCCTGAATCTGATGGCCAGACCGAGCGAGTCAACCAGTGTCTCGAGACCTTTCTCCGTTGCTTTGTTCACTCCTGCCCACGCAAATGGAGCAAGTGGTTAACTCAAGCCGAGTTCTGGTATAACTCCAGTCGTCATTCAGCCACTAATATGTCACCATTTGAGGTCCTCTATGGTCGAGCTCCACGGCACTTTGGCCTCTCTTCCTCTACTATGTCACCTGTTCCTGATGTGCAGTCCATGATATCTGAACGTGCTGCAATGCTTGCTTCAGTCCGGTTGCACCTTCTACGGGCTCAACAACGCATGAAGCATCAAGGCGACAAGAACCGTTACGGCGTTCTTTCAATGTTGGTGACATGGTATTCTTGAAATTGCAGCCATATGTCCGGTCATCGGTGGCTCCACGGGCTCATCAAAAGTTGTCATTCAAATACTTTGGCCCCTACAAGATCCTGTCCAAGATTGGGTCGGTTGCATACAAGTTGGAGTTACCTCCGTCTTCTTCAGTACATCCGGTGTTTCACGTCTCACTTCTAAAGCCTGCCCCACCAGCTAAGTCTCCTGTCTCTCCCGCTCTCCCGGATCACGATGATGAGTTCCGGTTTCACGAAGCTATTCTCCGGCGCCGCCTCCATGAGCGCCGAGATGGATCTGTTTCCCAGGTTTTGGTAAAGTGGTCGGGCATGGATCCAGCCACGGCAACTGGGAGGACACGAAGCCTTCTTGCAGCGTTTCCCCAACGCCCGGCATGGGGACATGCCGGTTCTCAAGCGGAGGGGAATGTCACGACCCATCACCACGGCAGCGAGCCTGACATCCAGTCCAGGCAAGGGAAGCGGGCCAGGATCAAAAGCTCTCGTGTTTCCGGCCCACAGTGGGTGTGCAAAGCCTGTGAGGTCCAGCCCAAGACTGTGTGAGATCTATATCTAGCAGGAGAGTAGAAAGAGTTGGCATCCATTCATCAAACAAACTATTGTATTTCCTTTCTTTCATTACAAGTAATAGACATCGTAGCGTACTTTAGCTGTGTTCTGGTTGTCTTCTTCGTCTCCGGTTAGCGCCGGCAACGGGGCGCTAACATGGACACTTCAACACTTGTGGCCAAGATAGAACGAATCGAAGGTCAGTACACTTGCCTTATGACTATGATAATTTAGTTGCAACTGTGGTGAAAATTCAATTATAGTATTAGGCTTTTGATTTTTCTTAGCCATGGGATTTGCCACTACTTGACACTCAGACTCAACACAATATAGCAACACGATGGTCCCCACTAAATTTTTCCTAAGGTTAAGCGCTAAATGACGCGTAGGCAACAAGGTCATGTAAATGCGTGTTTGGACCACAATGAGACCCAAACCAATTTTAGGGACACAAAAATGCATTCTGTAACTTTGGTTACCTTTATGACACCCGCAGACAACTCCAATGACATTTAGTGAATTTTACACTTTTCAGTTTGAACAAATCAAGCAAAATGCGACTTTTCTAGCAAGTGGGTGCTACCAAAGTACTTTTTGTCTTGTCTTATCACTCATAGTAACATAATTAATAGGGAATGGATGGCAGAAAGACTAGCGATAAAATCGGTGGCTAGACAATAATGTGTGTGCTAGATTGTTCTCCGTAGATGTAACTATTTTGTGGGTTGGGCTAGCAAAAAAACCCGGTTGATTTTGGACCTAAAACCCATGCATGTCTAGTAGATGTAACTAGCAAAAAGCCTGGTTAATTTCGGGCCTAAAACCCATGCCTATCTAGTAACTTTTCATGATTTGTCCACTAATTTCTAGTATGAAAATAATTAAATTTATTACTTGTTGCTAAAAAAATAAATTTATTACTTCTGGCCAAGCTAGGGGTTTATAATTTTTCTTGGGTTCATGTTTCCTTTTCCACAACATATTGAATAAGTTTTGTAGGTCGATCCTAAAATGCCCAGATCTATTTAGCAATAAGCAACAACATACTACCTATGGCGACTTGCCATTACGGTAAGTTGTGCCGCGTGTGTTTCATAGTTTGAATATCTTTAATGCCTAGCTCCATTCCTTTTGTTCTTACATAGTATTTCCCATTTGACAAGATGATATCTCCTCGATCTTGTCTTCATCCTTTCTAAAATGAAGTCCTTCTCTTTATCTATCTAGTTTCTCAAATTATAGTTTTTACTGACACATCTACGTAGACATGTGATATATAAAGGAGTTAGATAAACTTCTGTTGATTAGGTTGTACTTCTTGGAGTGACCATAGAACCTCCTCACCAAACCACCTTTTTTACATTTCTTTCTTCCAAAGGAATCCAATCAACCAGATGTATTCTACTAGGGCTTACTAAAAAAGCCCTATGTTTGGTTTTGGTAATTTAGGCAACTAGTGGACTAACCTTTTGCTATGTGTGTGATGATTAATCTAGAATAGGTTCACACCAAGATGAAGAGCAAGACTTGGAGATGGTTGAAGGGTGAATTGGAGAATGTTCTTACTTGGAAAAGAAGACAGATAAAAATAAAACTCTATGGAGTGAAGGCAAAGGTATTGCTAGGGCTTTTGTTTTGCTTATCAAGACATAAGGTTTAGGGTACATATGATATAGTCTTACTGTAAAGAGGGAGCTCTAAAGTCTAATCGGTTATCTAAGTGCTAGTAGGTGTGAAAATACATTGCATATGCATTTATACCTAGTAGAGGCGTGGTGAGAAGCAAGTGAAAACCCTTTGAAAAATGTTTGTGAAAAAACTAACTCACTTACACATACATATAGGAGTTAGCACATTTGAAAATAGGGTTGAAAAGGAGCTGAATGTGGCCTCTGTGTGACCAGCGGATTGTACCTATGGGTCCGAACAGTGACCATCGAAGCATAGTATGTAGAGATCGAGGAGTTTAACACTGCCTAGTGTTTTTGGCATCGAACTGATCCAATTGTCAATCCTCGGGCACCATCGTATATCCTTTCTAGAACGCTCTACGTAGCAATCAGATTGTTGCAATAGTTGACCATGAACATAGGCATCGGAGTATATATGCGTTACACTAGTCGTGAGGGAGTTACTGACGGTACGTCGATCTGCGTGCGTGAACTATGAAGCCATAGATGGTGTTTGTCACAGCGGGCATCAGATTATGCGCTACGACACCACGGTGCATAATCTAATGGCGGCTGCTTGTAGGCGACGTGACAATCTGATGCCTATATATGCAGATTGTTGACATGCATATTGAGCTAGCTAGTCTCTCTGACCATGGCGTGCGGCGCCGGCGGCATGGGGAAGGTGCTCGGCTGCTCGCTGCCGATGGACCTGATGCTCGTCGTCGTATTCGCGGCCGGATTCTATTCGCCCTCCTACCCACGCCACGACGCCGTCACACCGGCTGCTTCGGCGCCGCGGGCGTCCATCGATCCGCGCGGGCTAAACCGAGAACCACCCACAACGGAAAATCTATCTCGCACTAAGTCGCGGCAAAAGGAATTCTGGACAAGCACAAACTGGCCGTATTCATATCATGACATGTCGATCTTTGTGCTGGGAGCCTGGGATTTGGACCATGCATATATATAAACTCAATTGTAAAATTGCAGTAACGAAATATGTGAGGAAACAACGACAAATATTACTGGTGAGGTCTGATGACATGACATCCGATCTAGCCTACTACAACACCTACAGAGAAAATTAAAACATCGATCGATCATAAGATGGGGAATGGAGAGAATAACATGATGGCGAATATATAAATCGCTCGCATACAGATCGAAACATCTAGCGCAATGAAATCCAGCCGCGGCCAGCTCGTTGTTGCTGCGCTAGTCGCTGGCGCCGGTGTCGGCAGGCGGATTAGGGGCGGCGCCGCCATGACCCATCTCCATTCCCAGGTTCTGGCGCTGGAACTTCTGGAACGCCCGCTCTCTTTTGGCGCGGACCTTGTCGAGCTCGGCGGAGCGGAGAACACGGCGAGCCTTGTGGCTGGGAGATGATCTCCTTCAGCAAGCCTGAGCAGGAGGAGATCTTCTCCAGCTCACTGTTGAGATGGAGCTCGAGTTTGCCAATCTTCGCGTCTAGAACCCTAATCTGCAAGCAGACGGCGAGAGAAAACAATATTAAACTCATCATAATAAGTAGCGCACCACCTAATGCAATCGAGAAGGGACAACAAACGTGATCGAGCTCGATCGTACGTACTTCACGCGAGACGTCGCGTTCGTACACAATCGTCGTCTTGCGTTCCCGAGCAGGGGCGGGGGGGAGGTCGTTTTCCTGGAGTGGAACGGCGGCCATGGCTTCTAGCTGCGGATAACCCTAAACCCTTTCGAGCTTGCCTTTGGATCTGCCCTATGGAAGGCTAATATATGCCTTCTAGGATTCTTACGGACCAGTTCTTCGTCCTGATCTACCAGGAATGACTATGCGCTTATGCTGCTAGCTGTGGAGGAAATGGAGGTGGCCGGGGTTTATATATAGTGTGAGGAGGACTAAGGACTCTCAGGAGAGGATCCATGGACATGGACCAAGAGGCCGGCCGGCGCGTCTCGTACCCTAGCCTACCTACCCCACCCCTAGGCTCCGATCCGATCCACGACGACGTGTTTCGTTCTCTACTCGATCCGCTGACCTGTGTTTTTTTGGAGTGGCAAGCATTAATGTTTTCAGCTGTTTCCATCCTACGAATATTCGGCCGCCGCCAGATTTCTAACATTAATGCATACCTGTTTTACATACCTTGCTGGATTCAAAAAAAAAAAACAGTAGTATTTCTCATTCACATATTTCAATCCGAACGTTGAGATAGATCGACTTCAGAGAGAGCGCTAAGGTCATGGGCCCAATATATACATCGCTCAAACACAACTAACAGTGTAGCCTTTTGCTCAAAAAAAAAAAAAGTGTAGCCTTTCTTTCTTTTTTCTTTTTTGAACCGAGGGACCTTCCCCTTTTTCCATTGCATGATCAACAGAAATACAACGGTCTTAGGCGGTTTGTTTAGAGGGACTAAAGACTAACACACAATAAAAATTAGTCCCTACCCCCTCCCAAGAGTCTATTGAACTAGCTAGGGACTAAATGAGACTACAAATTAGTCCTTAATCCTCTTGTTTGGTAATTTAGGGACCAAATGAGACTCAAAATTTAGTCCCTAGTCTCTAGTCCCATAGGAACCAAACCGGGCCTTAGACTGTTTCAGAAAGAAAAAGATAACACCAAGCCAAGGCACTACCGCTCCGCTACCTGACTGGGACAAAAGTTACCAAAGATCAACTAGAAGAGTACAGATCACAACCAGGTGGTACGGGCACCATGAAACTAAGCAAACAAAACGCCAACAGATTACAGCCAGGGTTCGTTTCCACACACACCATTTTTCATTGATAACCGGCATGTTGACACCAAGAAGAAGAACATCACACATGTCGCAGCCGCCGTGCAGGCTTCATTAGAGCGTTACTTGTCTTCCTGAGGTCCTTCCAGCTGCATCTTGGGGTCTCCTCTTCTTGAGCACCAGCTTGGAGGTGATCTTCAGTAGCGTGTCAATACCCTCATGTAGCGCGTCAAAAATGCCTCCCGACCCACCCGACCCTCTGCTTCCGCCCATTGGCGGCGGCTCCGCCGCCCGGGCGCTGCCATCGGCGCCGCCCTCAACCACCTCCCCGGCCAGCCCCATCGCAGATCCATGCCCCCCCCTCAGCCGATCTATCCATCCTTGGTGTTGGGGAGGCGCTCCCGCACTCACCAGGCGTCGAGACGCCTCTCCGGAAGGTAACTCCCCCGGCCCGGCTTGTCGGCGGCGGTGATTGCGCCGGGACCTCCTCCGCTGCGGGGCGCGGCGCATGCCGCCCACCGCGCCCGCGCTGCCGGGAGTGCCGCAGCCGGGGGGAGTGGCGTGTCCCGCCGGGGGGGAGCTTTGCCCGCCCCCCGAGGGCGGCCAAAGAAAGCGCCGAGCTGGATGGCGCGGCTATGACCTCCCGGTGGCTAGGCGGCCAAGGCACGCGACCTCCTGCCGCGGCCCCACCGCACCACGCCGGTGACTGCGGTCGCGGGCGCCGCTGCCACCCTCCTGCTCTACCGTCAACCAGGGGAGCCGCTGCGGGTGACGCCGAAGGGCCGTGCCGCTGCCACAGCGAGGATGTCGCTCCCGGGCCGTGGATGCCGCGGAGGAGAGCTCGTGGGCGGCGCCTACCCCCACGGTCTCCGCTCCCGTGCTCGGCGCCCCCCGTCGTTGGGGACAATGGTGGTGCTCGGCGTCCGCTCGATCCCGTCGCCGCCTCCGTCGCCCCATTTGCCGGCGACTCGGCTCGCACACTACTCCGGCCTCCGTCGGACGTCCCAAGGGATGCGGTGGGTGGGACGCCTCCTTCTCGACCTCTCGGACAGCGAGGAGGAGTTCGCCGAGCCTGAGGCCCCCCATCGTCAAAGACGCTTGTCCATCCCCTCCAGCTCGCCATGCTCTGCGGCTGCCGTGGCGGTGCGGCGCCGTGCTGTGGACTCCGCCAAGGGCGTTGAGTCGGCTCGGGACTCGGCCATCTTGGTGTCTGTCGACGGCGGCGTGCACACCCGGCCACTTTCGCAAAGCGCCCACGATGCACGCGGGCCCGTCCGGCGGCGCACCACAGGGGACACTCGCGGGCCTTGCGGCGGTTTGCCGTTCCTTCCGCTGGCCGCGGCTCACCGCCGTCTCGGCCCACGCCGCCCGAGCTCACCAACGTCTTGGGCCCGTCACGGCAACCTTGGCCGGATTGCCGGGCGGCCAGCGTCCCTACACACGCCGAGACCGCGTCCCGCTCGCCCAGCGTGCCGCCGACCTGGCCTACCTAGTGGGGAGGCTTCAGTAGCAGGCGTCAGATCACGTCGGCGCGTTTGTCTACCGCCGCCAGCGCCTCCTTCGATGCGCGGGTCACCGGGCCCGTATCGCATCAGCGGACGCTGAAGCTCGTCGACCAGCCCCTCCCACGCCTTAACCCGATTTCTCGGGCGCCGCTTCAACGTCGCCGCCCAAGCCTACGCCAGCCCCCTCACGTGGGCGCCATTCGGCGGAGTTTCGTGTAGCCTCCACCGGATGTTCGAGGATCAGCTGTCCCACGAGTTTCCGCCGTGGGCGCCGCCCTGCCGACTTGGTCAAACATACAACGATTTTGGCTTTTCCGTGGATGAGCCTCGACAAAAGAAGCTGCAGACCGCCGACTCGGGCCCACTAATCTCGGTATTGAGCCGCCTCGCCTCTGCGCGTATGGTCGCGCTTACAGGGGCGCAGGCGGAATATCGGAAGTAGCGGAAACATCACCTCGCGTCGGCCCGGCCCGGCCCTCGGCGTCGAGGGGTGTGGGGTCAGCCCTGGTGGAGGGCGGAGATGGCGCAAAGCCGGTGTACACCACTGGTCCCGTTCCACCAAGCGGAGGTGTTGGAGGTGGCGGCGATTCGCGGCCGTCATCGACGCCGACTTTGACGCCGGGGGCCTGCCAAGGTTTCGTCGGCGGCGGCGGGTACGCCCGTAGCGACGGCTGGGCCGCAAAAGCGCCTTCCGCGAGGCCGGCGGAGAAAGCGCCGGCGTGTCCAGTCAACAAGTGGGTATGCGCCTTGTGCCTACCCCGACCTGTCGATCGCCGGGTTCCATGGAGAGCTCAGGGGATGTGCGTCCTCCTTCCAAAGGGAGAAGCGTGCTAAATCTCGGCGCCCATTGCGCGGGATGAGTGCGGGCGTTCCAACGCGTACGCGGTGCTCCCGCCTCACAGCGTCCACCCGGGGAGATGCGTCGACACCGGGGACCTTCTGCGAAGCCCGTACGGGCCCACGGCTGCCTACGTCGAGGACTTCTGGCGTCGCTCACGCCCGGGCCGAGGAGCCTATCCTAGGGCGGCCAGCCCACCCTCCGCTCGCCCAAGATCGCGATGATGAGTGGTCGTGCGGCGAACCCGGCAAGCGGGGAAGCATGAGAGGCACGATCCGGCTCAGGAAGGCGTTATTGGTGCTGCTCGGCAAGCTTGAGGGACGCCCGTCGACACGGCGTCGAACACCCCGCCCCCGAAGCTACGAGCAGGTTCCACCAGCACCGCCGACGGCGGTTCTTCCGCAGCGGCGGGCTGCGCGAGATCTTCCCCATGCTGAGGGCTGGTGCGTTGGCAGCACCGGTGGGAGACCCCGACCTCGAGCCGTAGCCTAGGACGCGCGCCGGTCTCCTCCGTCGCGCACTAGTTTTACTTTTAGTACATCCATTTGGCGCCACCGTTGAAGCCGGTGATTCTTGTCGATGTACTTTTCGTGCGCGCCGGCCAATCCTTTTGGCTAAGGTGTGCGGCGATGTAAAACTCTAATTTCTCTTAATAGAATACGTGCCAATGGTACGGTTTCGAAAAAAAAAACCTCATGTAGCGCCTCCTTGTCGCTATACAAGTCTGCCCAATAACCCATTAGCATACACGCGTAGCACACAATATATGCAGGATCAGTGATTATTTTTTCTTCAAAACATACAACATTTCGGCTTTTCTAGATAGCCCAAAGAACTGCAGAACTAACAGCGTAGCCTAGTGGTTGACGTCTCTATTTTTTACGCTTATAATATAAAAAGGTTGAGAGATCAAACCCTGGCTAACATTCTCCGACACACTGTTTGTTTGCGCAGAGTAAAATCAATTTCACACACTATATGGGCCCGTACCCACCCTTAGAACTCTCTGCATATACCAGGGATTTTTTTTTTTCTTGGAATTTTGAGTTTGCCATTCCTTTGGAAAGGAATTTTGTCATTGCGTTTGGAACACAAGAAAGCCAACTTCTATTAAAGAGGGAAGAAACATAGCCATCCCTTATATAAGGGTCCGTTTGGGTATGGGTGGAAAAGGACCTCTAATTTAAGCTAGCAAGCAAATTTAAGGATCGGGCGGATTAGGATCATACCATTTAAAATTATACAAATTTTGAACAAAAATAGATAGGGTCGAGTGAAATTTTGAAAGATGAATAAGGGCGGATCCATTACGACCTAATGGAAAAAAAAGCAACCACTCGGAACCAAGGGAAAATGTTTGGTTCAGTGATAGTGTGTGCGAGTGTGGCAATATATTGAGTAGCAGACCTCTCCAATAATTTATGCATAATGAAATATATTAAAAAAACTGTCTTCAGTCATGCATGGTGCAAAAGCCTAATAAGCGGTAGCTTATAACAGAGATACATACATGAGCATATGGGTGCAAATGAGGAGTAGTACTCTTTTTTTCACGGATATGCATGCCCAATGTAATAATACCAAGCGACACCAAGTTGTTGACCATACACTGCAATGCATATGCAAAGCGGTGGCCTACAACTAAATTTATTATATCAACGACATGAAGTTGCAGTAGGTATCCATCCTTTCACTGCTCAACTTTTTCCATTCATCCAGCATCTTGGTTCTCTTCACACGGTCTCTTTTGAGGGACATGTTCTTCTCCAGCTTTTCAATCTTGCGGTCCAAAGCACCAATCTGTACAGAATGTAGCCGCATATATACGGTTAGGCGTCAGATGACATAATGACATGTCTTAACTGCTAGCTGATCGATTGTTGAAGATTAATATATACGTATATACCTTCCTAGAAGGCCATCGCTGGATGCCTTTGCTGCGGCAAGTCCTTTGGATCGTCGCGCAGGACATGCCAAGTGCCATGGCGGCCTGACGCAGAGGCAGGTGGATGAACCATACTATGTCATCGGTGCCCTTCTTTGTCCTAGAGATGCTACTTGAAGGATCTGTGGCATGGCTGTGCTGTGGAATGAGAGACGACGACATGGTCTACTGGCTGCCTACCAAAATTTCTGGGAATGAGGTATATGCCTGCTGCTAGCTCTCTTCTGGAGGGGATTTATTTATAGCACACATTATTAATTATGCATTCTCTTCTGGCTCATGAGGGCTATCTCTGAGATTTTTTTGAAACTGTATCTTTGTGAGATTTAATTTGCCATTTCTAAAAGATCTCTGGGTATTTAAGATTCGACCTGTATGACTCATGGCATTAGTTCTCATAGTTAATTGCTTCCACAATTTGACATCAATGCTAAAATCAAAATGATTTGTTTTGGTGGAATAATTAATGATTCATAGGCCAGCTAATAATTAGTGCTTTGTACATTTGAATGATTTCCCAACCATTTAATATGCTACGTGAAACAACCCTCTAGTCTTTTTTTTTTTTTTTGAGAAAACAAAAACCGTGGGGGCAAAGCCCCCCAGCGAACAACCCTCTAGTCTTTTTTTTTCACTATGTAATCAATAATTGGGTAGATTCTTTGTAAATTTTTGTACAGTTAGATCACCTCCCCCTCTTCTCCTTAGACTAGGTGAGTCTTTTCTTTTTCTTCCTGTTAGCCCCCAGCTAACTTTGTACACTTTTCTTTCTAGTATGCTATTAATTTAAGCACTGGGGAGCTTTGCTCCACAGTTTTCCTCAAAAAAAAAAAAAAAAACACCCACTAGTCTTATCTTTTCAACGGTATGCATGTATGATATATGAACATGTTTCAAATTTTTGAAAGTGGTATGGACTCCTATACTCCCTTAGACAATTCTTGTTTATAAAAATGAATGGTCTATACATCCCTGATAGGAAATTATGGGATAAAAATTTCAATTGTTATTGTCAAATGAAATGCATCGGATTGGTTTGGTGTAGGTTTTGTTTATTGTGATGTGTACCAATGTTTTTATATAACATAAATACTACTTTATTGAACTTAGACAATTACGTTAAGATGGTATAATCGATTCAAGACCGCTCTAGGCCTTTGCATTCCTACTAAGATCTTACAACATATGATTGTTGAAGGGTAATGATCTGGCACCATGCTACATTAAGCTAGCTCTGCAACACATAATATAATCTTCAAATTCAAGCATAACTATAACAACTTGAGGAAGGCCCTCCAAAAGCATGCATCTAAGAAGAAAATGACACGAGCACACTGCGTGCCATTGCCATGATTCCACAAGTAGATGTTGTACCACAGGTTCTCACTCTAAAGGGAAATTCATCTAAATATATAGAGATTAAGCCACAACAATACCATCATTGCTAGTACATGTGCCTAAGGTCAAACCTAGGAATTTCTACTTCAAGTAGTGGAACCATACCGGTACCCAAATAGGCACCATAAAATCAAAGTGTCCCATTGCCTCTCCCTTCTTTCCACCAATCACTACTAGAAATGTGGTAGCAACCCATGACGATTCTTTGTGATAATGGATCAATTCATCACTAAGACATTCTACTTTTATGATGTTTTGCAAGAGGCACAAAGGATTAGTAACTAAAATGAGATTTTTGTCACTATGGACAAGAGAAATCATTATAAACTAGTCCTTCCATATCATAGTATTTTGTCTCATTAGAGGCCAATTAGTAAACATCACAAATTCACATATGATAAAATGATGGAATAATAAATGATTTCATAGGCCAACTTATAATTCAGTGCTTCTATTATTGAATCATTTTTCTGCACAATTAATATGCTATGTGAAACAACATTCCCGTCTTATCTTTCCACAGAGAGAGAGAGTGTGTGTGTCTTATTGTTCCATTTGTGTGTGTACACAAAGCACATGTTGAACACCCTAACCATTGTCGTAATACTCCTCGCCTCCCTAGATCTCCGTCTCCAACTGTTTGACCTAGAACTTCTAGTATGCCTCTCTCGTTTGTTGGGGTGGGCTCCTGCTCAACTCTACCTATAGTGACAAATAAGGCGAGACTTATGGCTTGGTAATGATCTCCTCTAGGAATAATAAATGATTCATATCTGAACTAATAATTTAGTGCTTGTACACTTGAGTGATTTTCCTAAACAATTAATATTCTACGTGAAACAATATTCTAGCCTTATCTTTGCAATGGCATGTTGTGTATGTGCGCATGCACGCGTGTGTGATGAGTGTAAGATAATCCAGAATACAGGACATAAAAATAAAATATTTAGCCTTCTCTCTCTTCATATATTGTTATCTTTTCCTCTCAGTTATATACCTTTTCTAATGCCATCGTTGGATGGCATTCCTACATCAAATCGTTTTGGATCAACACAACCAACATGTTTAACGTGATGAAGGCCTAGTTAGGCTTATCTCCTGTCCACTATGACTATTTTCGGCATTCTTGCTCCCTAGATCTCCATCTCCTGTAGGTGACGTTGGAACTTCTGGTATCTCCCTCTCTCGTTTAGCACGGGCCATGTCCAGCGCTACCCCAAGAAATAAAAAAATATGGCGAGCCTTGGCTTGCTTATGATCTCCTCTACGAAGCATGAGACGGAGGAGATCTTCTCCATCTCATTGTTGAGCTAAAGCTCCTGTCTATCTCCTTCATTTTTAGAACCCTAATATGCAAGTAGAAAGTAGACGACAATGTGTGTTTACCAAAGGTTACTCAAACATAATAAGGTAAAATAAACGATAAGATAAGAATGATTTGTTTTGGTGGAATAATAAATGTTTCATAGGCAAACTAATAATTTAATGCTTGTACACATTAAATGATTTTCGTGAACAATTAATATGCTAAGTGAAACAACCTTCTGGTCTTCATTATCTTTCCAATGGCATGTGTGTGTGGTGTGTTCCGTGTGTGTGTGTGTGTGTGTGTGGGGGAGGTCTGTTTAGTGCGCGTGCGTTATCAGAGTAAGTATCCCTAATAAAATAAGATCGCTATATAACCCCAATATAGTACCTGAAAGAAAATATTTAGCCTTCTCTCTCTTTATCTATTGCTATGTCTTCCTCCAAGATGTATACCTTCCTGCGGCCATCGTTGGATGGTATTCCGACACCAAATCATTTAGATGAATACAAAGGACATATGTTGAACGCAATGGAGGCGGGCTTCTCTCTCTCCTCCCCGCCATGAGTCATGGTTGGTTGCTTCCACAATTTGACATGCGTGTGTGTTATAAGAGTAAGTATCCCTAACGAAATAAGATGGCTAACCCCAATAGAGTACATGAAAGAAAATATTTCTCTCTCTCTCTCTCTCTCTCTCTCAGTATCTATGGATATATCTCTTCCCCTGAGATATATATAAGTTCCTACAAGGCCATCGCTAGATAGCATTCTGACAACAAATTGTTTGGATCAACACAAAGGACATATGTTGAACGCAATGGAGGCCTAGGTGGGTTTCTCACCCCTAATCCACGTGTGCCATTCATCCCCTCTTTGTTGAGTCTATCCGGCCCCTATTTTAGGGTCCTCTATATATGCATCATGTATCAGCCTTTCAGTACTGATATGCACAGATTGAACTAGACTGAGATAAAAAAAAATTGTACTTTTTTTCATAATGGGAAAAACGTATTTTTTTTCCATGGTTAACATTTACATAGCTTGAGCCATTTGTCTTACAAAAAAACATTGGAGTTCTGTCACAACGGTCCTATGATATTGTGGTTTCATTCCTATATGCAACTTGGAGTGTGAATATAAACCTAATTTTTAAGCTCATTCTTGTATCTTAATCCCCATATTTACTTTTGTTTAGCTTTCCTTGCGCATAATCTTATAACTCCATCATCATGTATATATTTCCAGGTGGAACCATCCTTTGTATAGGCTTTGATACTTCATTCTTGTGCATACTCCTATGGTTCCATCTCTGACAGCTTCGTCCTTGCATACACTTGTAGCTTGGTTCCTAAACACATAGCATGGAATGTTTAGTACTTAAAAGTACCTAGCAAGTTACATTGGGTAAAAAGAGTGTTGTAAGATTTGCTCCTATATCTTAACAATTCCTAAACCGTGGATTGTAAAATTAAGCAAAAATAGTATTTTTACATAAAAATACCCATATAGGGTAGCTCTTTTCTTGTTCTTAATGATATTATAAGGATAGAAATGGTTCCGGTGACAATGGAACATGATTCAATCTGGCGTTAAATAATCATGATTTTTTCAAAATCTTTGTTTATCAAAAGTATCAAACGCATCTAGTATTAATGGAAAAAATCTGGGAATTTTCCACAATGTGAAAAGACGAGGGCGAGCTTATGACACTCTCATGTACATTTCCCCGTGCAAGACGTAGTGTTTTTCCTACTCAGCCTTAATCTTGACGCATTGGCTACGTGACAAGAAGATGACATCATCCGAAGATGTGGTAGAGGGTAGAGGAAGCAAAGTCTACATCACGTGCAGAGAGAGAGAGAGAGAGAGAGAGAGAGAGAGAGAAGAGAGAGGGAGGAGAAAGGGAATAGAGAGCGGCGGGTGGCCAATGCCAATGCCGAGCAGCATTACCGAGGTCATTTGTTTGATGGCTGATGTCGGAGGCGTCTTCTGCCTGGTTCATAACGGGCAGCGGCGTGAAGGCGAGGGCAGGGAAGCCAGGACCTGAATGGGGAGCGCAGTCGAGCCAGCCGCGATGATATTGGGCAACGGCCAACCGGATGGCGACCTTGGTGGTCCTCTAAATGCGTGTCGGTGCTCAGGAGCTTGAGCTTGGTGAACGGGAGCCAGGCATCACACAGGAGCTTGAGCTTGGTGAATGGGCATCATGTGTGTTGGGCGTCACGACTCACGAGTGAACCGGCCGCGCAAGTAGTAGAGAAGGACTGGACTAGCGGGTGGCTGGGCCGAGAGTCGAGGAAAGGTTACTCCAATAGGCTTCGAGCCCAACTCATATTGGGTGGGTAGCCGGAAAAAGGGCGATTAGAGTCCATAGGTGAGATGAAATGGTTTTTGTGATTTGTAGATACTTTGGAAAAGGAGGGTTAACTAGGAAATGGTTAAAGCGAACAGATCTATGATCAGTTGGTTAGGTCTCCTTAATTTGTCACATAAAAAGTTGGTTAGGTCTCTTGTGGTGGAACCACTCGGGTTCAAGTCGATGCACGGGTGCTCGTATTGTTTTAAGATTTATTCCAGAATTTAACCTTATGCTTGTACCTTGTATTCAAAAAAAAAAAAAAAAAAAAGACATTTGTGTTGTAGTATGTAATTCTTAGAAAAACTAGAAAATCTTGCCTAATTGGCTTGTTTATTTTCTTTCTCTTGGTTTGTTTGTATCTTGAACCCCCCGCGGGATCGGGCTGCAGTGCCGGGGCATGCGCGGCAACAACCAACCAGGACCTCTCGCTTTGATTTCTCTCGGAGGAGAGCGAGAGAGAGAAGACCACGGAGCATGCATGCATGCCATGGCTGTTGCGACGCCTGTACCCCTTTGACGGCGCATGCAAGCAACTGCACGAAAACATATATGATACACCCCCATTCCAGTCCCTATATGCAGATCTCGCTGAAAGCAAAAGCTACCTGGCCTACATATACTCTAAACCCCTTGTTCGGTCGCCGGAACAGACTCCGGACTGCACACAACGGTAGCGATCGATCGCTCGGCGGCCCAAGGACTGACCGGCCCCCCGGCTCCTCTCCGGCCACAAGCCGCCCGGCCGGCCCTTCTCCGTCGAGATCAGAGGGAACGAAGAGCCATCGTTCGTTGATGTTCTTGATTGATCTCCTCCATTCCATTCTGATTCTCCATACATCGCTAGCTCCCGGCCGGCCGTCGCATGCAATGGCGGCCTGTGGCGGTGCCGGACCTGTGTTGGGGATGGTGGTTTTCCAGATCCTCTTTGCATTTCTTAACATCTTTTACAAGCTAGCGGTGTCGGACGGCATGGATCTGAGGGTCCTCATCGCCTACCGCTACCTCTTCGCCTCGGCCTTCCTCGCGCCGCTCGCCTTCTTCATCGAGAGGTACTGGATCGGTCAACTGTGCACGTAATTGGAATACGTAAGCTAGGTGCGCGCCACGTACGGTCCTCGTTGGGTTTCTTGATGTGGACTTGCCTTGTGCACGGATCAGGCAACTGTGAACAAGTCGTACTACTAGGCTAGGCTAACTCTATTCCAGCAACTTCTTTTCCGAACTAGTATAGAAAATCCAGTTTTCGTGGTCGGTTATTAATTTTGTTTCTTCATGTTTAGTGTACGTAGTAGCTATTGGCTCGTCGTATTCCAAGTTCTTACACGGCTGATGCACGCATCGTTTCACATGAAACTTATGTGTTTATAATCTCAGGAAGAACCGAACGAAGCTGACATGGAGGGTGCTCATCCTGTCCTTCGCCTGTGGCCTCTCAGGGTAGGTTTAATTTGTGACTCATAAATATTACTTAATTTCTTCCTAACAAGAAACTAAAGCATTATAAACTTGATTTTACCGTCTGCCTGATCCTAACCTGAAACTTATTTATTTGTTTATTCTAATCTAGCTTTACTTGTTCACTTTGGAAAGCGCATGGTAGGATTATTTCTAGAGTTAACACTATATAAGTGAGGATGGAACGGCATAGCAATAAGGGCGTCCCCAATGGCCACATCGAAAACGCAAGCTTAGAATCAACCAAAAAAAAAGTATATATGCCAGAGTGCCATTGTTTAGGCTGTGAGAGGAGGCCTTTATGAAGAACGTGCGAGGTAGACAGGAGTGAAGCGCTAGCGCGCTAGCTGTAATTTCTTTCATCTGGCCAATAAGATTTCAATTACACTAGCTATTTGAATCCTGTTGGGGACGCCTGGTGACGATGGATTTGAGGAGGACGAGGTGAAGCGATGTACCTAGCTAGTGTGTTGTGGAGATCGAACAAGCAGTATTACGTGAGCAAGGTTGCTGGTGGGGGTGGGAACATGGATGGCACGGTGAGGCCACCCCTGGCTGTCGTTGGCACGTATCAGAATATGTCAATTCTGAGAGATATTGTGTCACCTGGGAAGCAAGCAAAGGGCGTGTTTAGAACTACTACTGCTAATATAGTTAGCGGCTAAAATTAGTATTAGTCCCTATTTTGATCTACCCAGCTAAACTATTAATTGTGCTCGTTAGAAGAGACCAACTAATTTTTAGCTAGGTGGTAGGTAAGACATTAGCTAGGCTACTAGTTGAAGAATCAACATGGGGTGTTTTTAGTTCCCCCAACTTTTCTCCAAAATTTACAAAAAATCTCGTTACATCGAAGCTTAAATGTACCAAACCTGGAGTATGAAATGTAGGTAAACAAAATTGCGAGACGATTCTTTTAAGTCTAGTTACTCCATGATAGAATAATATTTATCATAAACAAACAAAAAGTGCTACCATGCCAATTTTCAGGGATCTAAACACACTCATGCTCTATATATGGATCTAAAGAGAGACCTGCTAATAGACCAACTACCTATTAGATGCCAACGACCTATTAGTAACTTATTGGTAGATAGATCCAAACAGTCTCCTGCAAATAATTAGTTACCCCTCTGTCCCAAATTAGTCACTTTTTTTTTTTTCATCCATTTTGGTACCCACGAGGGGAGAGCTATAATAGTTAGCAGCTGCACAAGCGCGCTATTAGCAGGCTAGCTATTACAACCACCATTATTTATCTGTTGTATATCCCTTGTGTGGCCCTTTTTAGCAAACATGCTACGTACGTATACATGTGGAAATTCAAAGTTAGTTGGCCGTGCATACCACAAGATGATCCTCACCTCTCAACATCTCGTCCTTTTGCCTGATTTACATGTATATGTCGAGATTCAGTATATATCGTGCCATTCCTTGGGTTATGCATTGCAGGGGCACGGTGGCGCAGAACTTGTACATCGCCGGCATGAAGTTCACCTCGGCCACTTTCGCCTCGGCGACAACGAACCTGCTCCCGGCGTGGACCTTCGTCATCGCACTGGCCTTCCGCTACGAGAGACTGGACATCCGCGCCTTCTCCAGCCAGGCCAAGGTGACGGGGACCTTGTTGGGCGTCGGCGGGGCCATGCTGCTCACCTTGTACAAGGGCGTGGACATCACCCCCTGGTACAGCCACCTCAACCTGATCGCACACCACCGGCACCGGGACGCCGCCACGGCCAACTACGCCATTGGGTCGCTGCTGTGCGTCAGCAGCGGCTTCTTCTACGCGCTGTGGATCGTGGTGCAGGCGAAGCTGAGCAACGAGTACCCGTTCCACTACTCGAGCACCGCCTTGATGTGCATCATGACCTCGCTGCAGTCCTCGGCGTTCGCGCTCTGCTTCGACAGGGACGCCTCGCAATGGCGACTCAAGTTGGACATCAGGCTGCTCTCCTGCGCCTACTCGGTCTGTCTGTATATATTTAATCTGCTACAAACTGCAGTCGATCTACCATATAATATATTAATGGCGTCTGGCTGCAGGGCATTTTCGCGTCGGGCGTGGCGCTGGTGATCATGGCGTGGTGCGTGAAGCAGCGCGGGCCACTGTTCGTGTCTGTGTTCAGCCCGCTGATGATGCTCATCGTGGCGGTGCTGAGCTCGCTGCTGCTGGGCGAGAAGCTGTATTTGGGCACGGCGCTGGGCGCGGTGCTCATTGTCATGGGACTCTACGCCGTGCTCTGGGGTAAGGGACGCGAGGCCGCAGCGGAGGCAGCCAAGGTCAGCGTCAGCGACCACCCCGACACCACCAGGGACAGGGAGGAGGAGGACGACAAGCAGCTTGTCAGGGTGGTCGTAGTGCCCCCCGCAGCAAATTAAACTCTATCTGATCGGCCGGCATATGACAGCGCTTGTGTTGTTGTTGCACCCCTTTATATGCACGGGGTGAAGAAATATAAATACTACTAAGTATATAAGTATATATATACGATGATACTTCCTCCATTCATTGCTAAGTAAGCAAAGAACACGACAAAAAGGATGTAGACTATAGCCCTCATTGTTCATGTGACACAAACAATATCGACGCACTACTACAGCTTTTTTTTTTTTTTTTTATCGGTGGTGGTTTTTTTTCATTTTCGGTGGCGGTTATTAAAACCGTGTCATGAACCAGAATTGGGCCAGCCCGAATGGGCCTGAACCGGCCGCGACCGGCCCACAGGGGGGGGCCGCCGCCGCCTCCGCCTTCCTCCCTCCACGTCCGACTCTACGCTCCGCCTTCAAGTTAGGATTATCTTAGGCTTTTTGTGTGTAAAAGAGAATATTCCAATCTATAAGGAAGGCCCTTATTAGAAAATAAATAAATATTGCTTGTAAAAGGTATTTCAATCATATAAGGAAACCTTATAGAAGATTGCTTAGGTTACAAGTCTCACTAGCCGGGCTATATAAGCGAGGCATGTAATCTCTTTGGGGATAAGCAAGCAATAAAAATAGTCCCTATGTGTGGGACACAGATATTCCGGCCGCAATTAATTAGGCTAGATCCGCCCACGAGGATCTTATCACGAGATAAGAAAAATTTATCACGGACGAACGAGGCTGGACCTCCCTCGCCTCAATCGGGCCCGAGCTCGACAGACATTTCTCCGCCTCGAGCGCTCTCTTCAGGGCGAGCTCCCTGGGAATGAGTTCGAGCTCGGCCTGTCGCCCATTCTCCGCCTCGAACGAGCTCCCACGGATATGCGCGACACGCTCGAGCTCGAGCTCGACCGAAGAGCTCCTTTCCGTTCTGACGAGCTCCTAGGTGTCGTCCCATTCCACCACCAACGAGGCTCAGACACAACGCTGGATCGATGACGCCGCAGCCACCGGGTCGCCGCGCAACCTATGGCAAGATATCGCCGAGAACGAGATCCGACGACATCGCGTGGTATGGCTCGTCGTATCCACGCCATATCACGCCCGGGCACTACGGACAAACGCTACCGAACAAGGATGACTGGCCGATGGCAGCCGAACTCTCCCGCCCACACGCGTTTTCCGCGACGCCGCACGCCGCGAGCGCGACCGGCGGGCGCCGCCGCGAGCCCGACCGCGGGCGGGCGTGCGGGCCGACCGGAGCGCAGGGGCGCATGGACGACAGCGGCGGCGCATTAAGCTCGATGTTCCCTCCACGACCGACCGACGAGCTCCGAGCTCGGCGAACGTACGTACGGGGCCTCGAAATATGAAGCCACCCCTACGCAGTTCTACGACGACCTGCGGATAGGCAATGGCGTAGGGCGGCGGCGACAGGCGCATGCCGGATGGTCCGGCGTGCCCGACCAAGCAGTCACATTTCCTCTTCCACCCCTCGAATTTGTATCTCTTCTTCTCTTAAGTCCCTCCCTCGATGGCCCACAGACGCCTCTCTTGCGGCGGCGACAGCGCATCTTGGATGGTCGGCGTGCCCGAATAGCGATCACATTTCCTCTTCCACCCCTCGAATTTGTATCTCTTCTTCTCTTAAGTCCCTCCCTCGATGGCCACCTGTACGCCTCTCTTGCGGCTATAAAAGAGAGGCTCGACCATTGGAGAAGGGCAAGCTCTCTAGCACACTCATAGCGAACACTTTCGATTCCCTCGATTCCACACACGTCATAGAGACACGGGAACTCATCCTCCCTCTCTCGCCCGCTTATATTCATGCCCCGATACGAGCATTTGAGCTCCGATAGTGCCACACACTTTGGACTAGGGTGCGCCCGATTAGCCCCGAACCGAGTATAAACCCCATGTCATTGTCTCGAGCTAGGCCATCGTTGCACACATTAGCTAGTCGAGTTCTTGTGATCGTGGTATACAACCACGACACTATCTATCTCTCTCTGCCTCACCCGCCGCCACCACCATCCAGCGCGCCGCCCGCCGCCCGTCGCCGCCGCCCGGACGCCCGGCCGCCGCCCACGACGCCCGCCCAATCGAGCCGGTGCTCGTGACAAACCGCCACCAAGCAAGGGTCATCGTTAAGCGGTATATTAACGGTAGCGGTTTTCTACACCCTAAAAACCACCACGGTAAATCAAAAAAAATAAAAAAATCCAAACCCTAACCCTAATGGGCCTAGATCTACGGCGGCCCAGATCCGGGCCCATTAGGGTTGTGGTTTCGAGCTCCGGCCGCCAACAGGTCCTCGAGGTGCGTTGCCGCCGCCCGGCCGATCCGCCACCGAGGCAATCGAGAAGCCGCGCGCGCCGCCGCCGCCGCCGGTCGCCGAGGTGCTGGGGGCCTCCCACCGCCGAGATCCACCACCGCGCACTCAGGGCGGGATCCGGCCGCCGCCGGATCCTCCATCGCCGACGACGGGTCCCCCCGCCGCCCCCGCTACCGGATTCGAGGAGCCGCTCGGGATCCACGGGAGGAGACGGGGAGCCGCCTCACCCTCCGACCGCGGGGAACCGCCCTCCGCCGCCATCTCGGCCGCCGCCTCGGCGGGGGCGAAAGTACACCTCCGCCATCTCCGCGGACGCCGCCCCGCCCCGGCCGGCTGCCCTCTCCGCGCCCGGGTTCGGGGGAGGCAAGTGGAACGAGAGGTGTTGGCGTGCCTCGCGAGGTCCGGGCCGCCGGGAGAGGAGGGCGGCACGGCGCGTAGAGAGTCGGGTGGAGAGAGGGTCGGGTGGAGAGGGAGAGAGTGGGAGGGAGAGGAGTGCAACTCACTAGTACCAGAATGATTTTGGGTGACGGGCCAATTTGATTTTGCGTGGCGGGCATTTGGGCCCGTCACCCAATAAAAGGTCACGGTTAATCATGGATTAACCGTGACGGGCATGCCCACCATGGTTAATTGATTAACCGCGGGCAGCGAAGTTACAATGCCCCGCCACGGCTCGGTTTTGAAAAAGAAAAAACCCCGACAGCCCGCCGAGCCCATCCAAGGCGGCGCGCCCGCCGCCACCGCCGGATCCCGTGACCTCGCCGACCCGCCGCCGGATCCCCCGGCCTCGCTCACCGACCGCCGCCGGCCGATCCCCGCGGGCTCGATCCGCCGCCGTGGACCTCGCCGCCGCCATCCCCTGCGCCGCCGCGCAACCGCCGACGCCGACGATCCGCCGCCACCGGATCCGCCGCGGATCGAGGCTAAGGAGAGGGCGGCCTCTGGCCCAGCACCGGATCCACCGGCCGCTCGGCCGGGCGCCGTATCCGCCGCGACCATCCCGGATACGCCGCGCCGCCGCCGAAGGAGAGGGCCGCCATCCCCCACGCGAGATTTCGCCGGATCGATGTCGCCGCCAGATCCGGCCGGATCGATGTCGCCGCCGCCAGATCCGGCTCTTTGATGGATCCGTGTCCCCGCCGCCCTCCACCGGACGGGCGGATCTGGCCCCAGCGCCGCCTTCCACCGGATCGGGGCGGAATCCGCGCGTCCCCGCGCGCCCTCCACCGCCGGCGAGGCTGTGCCGCCCCCGTCGGAGGAGCCCGCCGCCGGAGGGAGCAAAGAACCGCCGAGGGAGCCCGCCGGGGAGCACCAACCGCCGTCGCCGGACATGCCGGGAAGGAGATGCGATGGTCTGCGGTGGTGTGTGGAGGAGGAGAGGGATGGAGTGAGAAGAGGATTCGGTCAAGTGATTCGGCCTCGGATTCGCCGAAAGTGAAACCCTAAGTCCGGTTTATATTGGTCACCGCCGGTTGGACCTTGGCCGGGCTGTTGGGCCCTCTCCCTTTTCCGTGGACGGGCCATTTAATATGCCCGCCACGGAAAATTGATTTTGCGTGGCGGGCACCTTAACACGCCGCCACGAGGAAAATAGCGTATTTTCCGTGGCGGGGCGTGTTAAGGTGCCCCGCCACGCAAAATCAATTTTCCGTGGCGTAAAAATACGCCCGCCACGCAAAAAAACGGGATGTGGCGGGGTATTTTCCGTGACGAGCAAAAAAAGTGCGCCACGGAAAAGATTGTGCGGTCTTCAAAAAATCAAATCAAGCATACTAGTGACTGAGTGTTGTGGGGTGAGGTTGAGTGGGTTAGGTTTCGGCTTGTTTTTATATGCTTAAGGTGCTAGTGGGCTGGTTTGGGCCTATACAAATGGGTTGTCTGGGCCTCATTTACCGTGGCAGACTTATTATAAAAACCGCCACGGTTAATAGAAACATGAACCAGACTCAACTGAAACAATTAATTCCAGGTGTCATGTGTTTCATGATGCCCTGTTTTAGAATGAAACACATGCTACACTCTTGCCTTATGATGATGTATTACTTGACGTTGCAGCAAGTTCATGATGTCCATTGCAAAAATTTCTCTAATCAAAGCATTGCCTCCTGCATAAAATTGGGGTGTTGCAGCTGCCTCTGGGCAGTGTTTCATAAGTAATGTAACACATATTTCATGCTAAAACATAACATCTACTCACGGTATATACAGGCATTTGAATTATGTTTCAGAGTAACCGAACATGTTTCAAGACCAAAAAATAGAGAATGTACCGCTTCTTACATTATGTGTTGCAACAAAAGGGTTTGCCTCGACCACATCCCTGACCCTGGCTACTGCAACATCTGTGCTCCATCCTTGCCCCTCTAACCACAGATCTGCTTGGCTGACATGAACAATCGGCGGTGGAGAGCAGATGAGCCATGGTGGGCGAGTTGGAACATGGAGGTCTGGATGGGGGGCGTGGAGCGGATCTGGGGCGGTGAGAATGGGACCGCGGTGAGTGGTGACCGGCGCGGTGGAGGGTAGCCCGGTGGAGGTATGGCGGCGCGGTGGAGGGTAGCTCGACGTGGGTATGGCGGCGCGGCGAAGGGATTGCGGGCCGACAGAGAGAGAGAGCAGCGTGGCTTGGGATGTGAGGTGCGGCGCTGGCCACCGCGGAGCGATACTGGGATTTCAGACAGGCAGGAGTGGGGATTAGATGGGCCGGTGGGCTGGCTTCACCCGGGAGTCCGGACGCGCGCGGACGTCTGGTCGCTATCGCGCCCGATAAGGAAAACAACGACAACGCCGGACGCCAGAGATCCTTCCATTATTACATACAAGTAAAGACTGATGCGCCCAGCAAGAAGCCAACGGTAAACGTATGGTCTTTGCTTATTTATAATTTAACAAGAAAAGAGTGCACGTCTAGGGGAAAGCATAAGGAAAACACAGCTAATGACAGGACATTGTTCTCAATTCGCACACAATATCAAGCGTTTCAACTTATTAAAATCACGCTCAATCCAAGACGCCCAGATAAATAGTTGCTTGCAATCTACTGCCTCAAGCTTTGCAAAATATACTGCGCATACAGATCCCTGCGATCAGATCAACAAGTATGTGTTACTGAGAGTCAAGCTAAAGGACGCACCACAAAGGGGAGGGAAAATTAACTAAAGGATGCACTTTTGTAATGGATTAGCAAAGGTTCAGTGTCAAGCTGAGCTTACATGGAGTACTGAATGGCCTCTCGAGCTGTGGTCGCGGGCAAGAATGCATCGACAGCAACCTCTTTGTTCTCATTTTTCTTATCTAGAAGATATCGCTAAGGAAGCTTATACCTGGGGATACGATTGTCCCAAATATACTAGAGCATGTGTAGTAAGAAAACAGTAGATGAATTAAGCAGGATACAGTCTTCAAAGAAGCGCTTGATCTCTTGCAGGCGGTGAGGAGAAAGCTCGCTAATGTCATTGTAGTGACGGTATTCAGGATCATCAGCACAGACTGCAATTATCTTGTCATCCTTTTCACCCTGACAACACCCAACAGATACCTATAGTCAGAAACAAAGTAGAAGCAGGATTGTTCTTTCCCTCTACCTCGATAGTGTTTAACGTGAAATACCTGGTCAATCATGGGCATAAGGCCAATTGCTCTTGCTCGGAGGAACGAGCCAGGAATAACAGGCTCCTGCAGGAGATAAATCATCACAAGGTCACTCATGACACTGCTCGTGATATCACAAAATTCGTTAACAAATAATTTCAGTTGACTCAAGTAAAAAGAGCAGCTGGTCAGTCCGAGAATGTGAGTGCCAAAGAACTAATATTAGCTATCCTTAAACAGAAACAAGGACATTGTAATCCAAAGAGTGAATACATTCTTCACAAATACCCTACATGACACAGACAAGTGGAAAAAGGAAGACTAACTAACCTGCATCAGGACCAACACATCCATTGGGTCATTATCTTCACAAAGAGTCCTCGGAATGAAACCATAATTATGAGGGTATACAACCGATGAGTACAGGACTCGATCAACCTGCCATATTGTAGCACACATCAGAAAGAAAGAAAAACAAATTAAACTATTACATTTCATCAGTGCAGGACTCAATCATCCTGACAAATTATGTAACAGAGACACAGAGTAACCAAAGTAACATTCCATACTGTTATAGAAATAAAGTGATTGGTCAAGATGTAAGAAACATTAAGAACAGAACACATACCTTAATCAGTCCAGTTTTCTTGTCAAGCTCATATTTAACTTTGCTTCCCTTTGTGATCTCAACAACCTGCATAAAGATGTATATAGTGAGGTCACTGTCGGGAGCAAACCAGATTTGTTAAACATTATAATAAAAAAATTGCGCATATTTTCCCTCGACAAGCAAATCATTGTCAACAGACTCATGTACCATTATGTTGTAGGTGCATCAAATGTTTAGAAATGCAAATATCTGTAACCAAAAAATTAAATAGGCGATTTGCACAATCGAAATTAAAGGAACATTCTGTCCTTTTCAAAGGATATAAATCAATTTTGGCTCGTCAACCAAGAAAGAACAAACAAATTGCTTGGCTAACCATGAGCCTAGCTATTTATGGTGATTTTAATAGAATCACATTTCTAGCTGCAATCTGGAAAGGGGTAAAACATTAATAGAAAGTTGCCACTCCTATGTCAACTCAACAAACAAAATACCTGGAACAAAAACAATCCTGACAAGTTGCAGCTGTCTTGTACACTATTGGGGCTGAGAGAGTAAAATAGGTTCATATTTGGGCAGTTGATAGATCTACCCATCCTGCTCTCTAATCAACTATCATGGATCAGTAAATCATGGAGTCTCATTGTGCATCATGGTACTCATTTGGTAGGTAGATTTTCTTTCTGTACGTCATAATACTTTTACCACATACTAGAGGGTGGATGATTTGTTGAACTGATGCAAATCGGGAAAACACCTGTTCCTACAATTGTGGTTTTTCCAGTTTCAAGTTCAAAATTAAAGCCCTGCCAACCTTTTATGCCAACTGAATTAATTATACTAATCATTGCGAACTAGTGGCAGAACTGTGGGTTGAACAACCTTTCACAAGACAGAAATAATTATACAAATTTTTAGTTAATAACACCAAAATCATGAGTCAAACCCGCCTTGTATTTGACAAAGTTAATTATACTAAACATTAAACACTAACAGCGAGATCGTGGTACGAACCTGCCCTTTAGGTAATAGAATTGATTGATTGTACTAAGTAGCAACTGGTCAACATTTGAGGCAAAATCATTAGTCAAACTTGCCCTTCACATGACAGCACTGATTTACTAACTGTTTTAACACTAATGCCAAATCATCTGTACAACCTGCTTTCTACGTGACTGCTTTAATTACACTATATAACACAATCGCAAGTTTAAACTACCTTTTACGTGCTCACTGTTCAGCAGTAATGGAATTAATTATATTCATGAGTGGAACCTGCCCTTTTTACACAACAAAAATAATTACACTAACACTTCAACAATAACGGCACAATGATGAATCGCCTTCTGCTAGCTGAGTGAAAAATCATTTGGTGACTGCTTTGGTAAAGTCGGTTTGAATAAATGAGAAAATACTGATGCATCCAAAGTGTTGTTCCCAACAACTTCAGTCTGATTGAGATACCATACCAAGATAACAGGAGAGGGATTTAAGTGGACAGAAAACACTACAGAATCACCATCCATGAAACCCCTCACATTCCCCTCAAAGGTTCCAGAGAACCTAATTTCCCACAGCAGCAAACATATAACATGTCAAACGGTTCAAATGTAATGATGATACTTACAACATTGAATACAGCAGGGGCACCAGGACCTGTGTAACCAAATGAATCAGTGTATGCTTATTTGACAAAGGAGTTAGAAGAGCAAGAAAGGATAGTTGTGCCACGCACCGATCTCAAGGTCATGCCACGGATGAGCAGCTACAGACCTCCTGGACAGAGAAGATAGGATCCTTTCATTGAGCTTAGGGGCCCTCTTTGGCTGCTCAGAAGAAGCAGCAGTCTTATCCTCTTCACTCATCCTCCTGTGGATAGAAAAGAACCAGAACAATCAACATTATTGGTATTAGTATTTTTGTTTCACTGAGAAACATATTTTTCCACTGATGTAACACGAGAATCAATCAACCCCACGAACCCCAACAAAGCTAGAACTGGTCCTAGAATTCCCACCACCAGACACCAAGTGGCAGGCTAGAGGCAACAAGAATATGCAGGGAGGCAGAAGACTTTGCAATCATCTCAGGCGACCAATCCCAGCCGTCCACCTGCGATCCAACGGCCTCGTTCCTTGCCTTCATCCTCCAGTGCGGCGGTCGCTCTCTTCAGCCTCCCGAGTCCCGACAGAAATCACGATTCCAGCCAATCACTATCCAGCCCCCGCCCCGCCATCCAGCAGTTGTCGCCGGCGGCGAGTGCTGCCACCGGTCCGGGTCCCAGCTCCGCCCCTGCTGGCACGTCAACCGCTCCGACCAAGCTTCCCGGCTCCGACGGGGTACCCGGGCCGTCTCCCACAGCCTGCGGCGGCACCCCCGCCAGTCCGCCCTTGCCTCCCTCCCGCCCGCCCCCGATCTAAGATCGGCGACCATGGATCTTACCGGAAGAAATCCCTTCCTCCCTAGCAAGCGATGGGATGGCGCAGTCGCCAGAAAGTTGGATGGGATCGGATCCTCACCTGCGAGTGGAGACGGCGATCGGCAGCGGAGGCGAATGTGGAAGGCCAAGGAAGGGAAGCGATCGGTGGCTTTGCTCGATTCTCTCCTCACCGGCCTCTCTTCGCTTTTCGATTCTAACTAATAATAACCCCGTCCTTTTTTCTTTTTTTCACTTATAACCCCGTCTGTTCATTCTGTTTTTCTGGTATGGTCCGTGTGTTGGTGATTTCAGTCACAAATACGTCCCTAGTTTGATTGGGCTTAAGTGCTTAACCTAATGCAGGGGCCGATTTGGAGATAAACGGGGAATATCACAAGAAGATGAGTGTTAGGATTCAGAGCAGCAATTTGCACTTGGTAAAATTTACAAGTCTCCAAGATGTTTGCAAGTAAAATCAAAATTCATCTCCGGCGGTTTAGCGATTTGCACTTGTTAAATCCCAAATTGTGGACCCACACTTAACTACCCGTGATTTTTTTTCCTGCCGCAATGCAAGCTTTATGAAAAAAAAAAAAAACATCCGTGTGTTTTTTACCAGAGTATTGGTGACGACAGCAATTGCTGACGTTTCCCGAATGCTGAATATTCAAAAGAAAGAGCTCCGAATAAATATTCAGAAACAAAACGTTTAGAATCTGAGCAAGGAGTTGTTTCGACTTAACTTTTATTACTCGTAGCTGTGAGTTGCTTCATGCCAAACCCTGAATGCACGCTTCAGACAGCTGAGGTGAAGTCTTCTAGATACTCTTGCCGTCAGCGAAAAATTGGGGCTAAACATGTACTCAGTGTATTACACTATTATTCCCTACTGAATAAGTATCTACTGTGCCTTAACCATGCACCAAGCAGACATAAGATTTAATTTCATACAAGAATTCAAGAGCTCAAGAAAGAATTTAATCCAGACTAATAACCAAGAAAGAATCCAATCCGGTTCAATGCAAGAAATTCTACTTATTTGTTTATTCTTTTTCTTTTTTTGGTTGTTGCTCAATTATTAGTTAACTCAGTTTCTAAATCATGTTAACCCAAAATTAAGCACCAAAAATTGAATGCAAAAATTCAAGAACTAAACAAGTTCTCGTTGAATCTTTACCTACGAAGAAAGAATCCATACTAAGTTAACCATGTTCTGACTAACCGAATCTTTTTAGACGCCGACTAATTAACAAGAAAGAATTCGATCCAGACTAACTAAACCTATTCTGACTAAAATCTTTTCAGACGGACATTCCAAAATTGAACGAACCAAGCGCATGCGGATCAACATTCATCGGGCGTGGCCACGGGGCGGAGGCGTGATGGTCACGGCGCTTGCGGCGCCGCGCCGCACCGGGACGGACACTGTAGCTGGGGCGCCGCGCGGCGACCTTCCCCACCACGGGGGAGGCGAGGCTTCTTACGGGGACGGGCAGGTCCAACTCCGGGGACTCCGTGTTACGCATGTTCGAGCGCCGCCCGGGCGGGTCCCTCGGGCGTCGCCGCCTCCAGTTTCTTGGGCATTTGCCGGTTCTTGGGCGCGCGTTCTTGGACACCGCCCTCGCCCGGGTTACGGGGCGTCGCCGCCTCGGATTCTTGGTCGCTTCCGGTTCTTGTACACCATGTTCATGCGCGCCGCCTCGCCGGATTACGGGGACGTCGCGCCTCCGGGTTCTTGGGCGCGCCCCCCGTCGGGTTCTAGGCGCCCGCGCCCATCCGGGATCTTGGCCACCGTCGGGTTCTTGGACGCCGCCGCCACCGCAGCGTAGGTCTCGCCCGGCATTTTGTTCGCCGCCCTACGGTGCTCGATACAACTTCTCCAGCGTGTACATGTCAATCGGACCGTCTTCGTCGGCTAACCGATTTCCATGAGGATCCATCCAAGACGCACATCGGCATCGACCAACAAAGGGGTCAAGAAGTACCAAACGTGGTCTCCGTTTTGGAAGACCGTCGCTGGTAGCACTCGCAAGAACGTCGGCGATGTTGAGTAGAAATCGACGCTGTGCCGCGTAGGCTCCGGTCGGCGCATCGCGTGGGTGGTGCACTCGAAGTCACCCAAGGGCGGAAGATGTTCTTTACTGATCTCGGCAATTCGGGCAAACAACGTTACAGCCGGTAGCGTCATCACCGACCATGGAGGTGGGTGGGCTCGAGTTGGGGCGGGTGATTGCAAATTGTGTTGGCGCGCAGTGCGGGCGATCATTTAATTGCGCTCAAACGGATGGAATTGTGAAGAAAAATGAACCAATTAATTAAAAGTTGGTGTGATCGAATTCCTATCTATTCATTTGGATTAGATGTCAACGGCGATTTTATTGGGCCACACATTTATTTTTATTATTAATTAAATGCATATATATGTTGCTCGCACAAAGACTTTCGACTAGCTAACCATACAACTAGGAGGCCATGAGAGGGTTGCTTAGAAAAAATAAAAAAAACTTGATTTTTTATTTAGTACTATGATTTTTAATTTGTGGATGGAATATGACTATACTACGCATTCTTACGAGTTTAAAGAAAATGCCAAATATTTATAGTGTTGATTTGGGATAATAAATTGACACATCAAATGAGGAGGAGAAGAGAACCTAGCCCTAAAGATTCTCTACTTTCCCACCTCCTCCTCTTCCCTTTTTTATAGGGAAGGTGGGAAAGAAGGTCTTCTTTTTGCCCCCAAAGGGCTTGTATTTAAAAATATACCATTAAAGGTTAAAAAAAACTTGGAATAAACTGCATGGATGTCATACGGTCACTGATATAGAAGCAAGACCACCAAGTGACCAAGGGCTAAGGTTGTGGCTGGAGGAAGCTCAACAATGAATCCACCATCAAGCTTTCAAAAACTCTGTCTCGATGTACCAAATTTCGTATGTTGAATTGCTACAATTATTTTTGTCCCATAGGATTAGGGGTTTGTTTATCTGGTCACATGTTTCCCTTTTGTGATTGTGTGTTTCACATGTTGAAGTATTTTGGTTGATATGATCATTGTGTCCTTGGTGACTGCAACAAACATTACTACAATATATACATGTCCCACACATACATTTAGGTCAAAAGTACTATGAAAATCGAAAATTTCACAAGTGGTCAAATTGTCCACAAGGGTAAATGCTACTCCCGAGGTGGGCACAATGTGTAAATGCAGGCTCGAGGCGACCACGGTTCAATGCTCGCTTGTATAAATCAATTTTAAAAAATGCTCCAATCGGAGCCGGCTCCACCTTCTAGAGTCGTTGCGGTGTTAATTCATCCAAGTCTATGACGGTCGGCCATGCACCACCATCTGTAGGCTCACCGGTCGTCTGCATCGGCTCCAGATCTAGAAAGGGGGGAGAGGAAATAGTGAGGTATGACGATAGGAAGGCACCACTGTGGTCATAGCCATCTCCACGGATCTGTCAAATTGTTTGATCGAATCGGGCTCATCATGAAAGTTTTCGGTTTTAAATTGTCTTGCGGACGCCGTCACCGGATCTATCAAATTCTTTGATCGAATCGGGCCCATGCCGACTGGTTTTAATTGTGCGGCGGACGCCGCCTCCACGTTAGAGAGGGAGGCACTACTGTGGTAGTCGCCTCCACAACCCGGAGAGGGAGACATAGGCGCGCCCTACATAATTCCATTCCATTTTTGTATATTAATGTTTTTTTTTGCGAAACATATTAATGTTTGTTATAGGTGTGGTGTTTGTAATTTTCGTTTATTATTAGCTACTACGTTCAGCAGGCTAGTGTAGGAGCGTACCTACTGTAGAAAACAAACGGTGAAAGTGGTAGAAGAGGCACTGTGCACGTGCATAGGATGCGTCGTAGCCGCAGTGTAGGAGTATTGGTGTGAAGAGAAGACAGAAGAGGTGGGCGTGGCGTCTGACCCGGAGACGAGGCATGGCACGAAAGAGATGCTTCGCCCACGTGGCTCCAGTCGTTTTCTGTTATTTACCATTTTACATCTACTGCTCTGCTGGTGGTCCTCTTCTATCTCTGGTGGCCTGGCCGGCTACACTTTTGCTTGCTTTGTTCAAGGATCGAGTCCCCTACTGCTGTAGAGTATCTGCAATTCAGCATATGCCATAGGATGTTGATCTGGGGAGGATTATTGATGGGCAGCATGCAGTTAATCACATACTAAGATATTGCAACGACAGTGAGCGCAAGCACATTTAATCAAAATAATAATATCGTCGCCATTGTCGTTCAGATCACTCCATGAATCCATGAGCATGAGCGACCTTCCAGTGTCCAGAACAGACCAAGATGCCGCAGGCGATGAGATGAGCTGGTGTGTGCTGACAAAAGCCCAAAAAACTAACCTCTCCCTCTCGGCCCCTCTCCCCTCACTCCTCACTTCTACTTCCACCCGACTCCGACGGCAGCAGCCTGCATTGTCCACGCCCACACCGTCCACCCTCTTCCTCACTACGGCGATGGATCTGCACTACGGCGCCCGGGTCGGGGAGGCCATGGCGGTGGGCGAGGCGGCCTACATCGCCAACGCAGGCGCCGGCACCGGGGGCACGCCGCCTCCGCCTCCACCGGCGTCGGCGTGGTGGACGTGGTGACCCGCGAGTCGGCGGCGCAGGCGCTGGGCACGGTGGTGCAGCTGCACTTCGACAAGACGGTGGAGAAGAAGCGGTCCGCCGACGCGCAGAAGCAGGAGCTGTGGCGCCTCTTCCTCGCCTTCTTCCTCCTCCTGTCCCTCGTCCTGTCGGGCGTCGCCACCTCCCCGCCGTCGCGCCTCCAGTGCCGACACCTCTGGGCGCCCGCGGGCCTGCTCTCGCTCGCGCACCTCGCCTTCTACGCCGCCGTCGCGCACCACCTCCGCTGCCTCAACGGCTTCCGATACCAGAGGCGGTGCCACAAGCTCACGCTCGCGCTCGCCGCCGACAGGCTCAGGATGCTCAAGTCCGCGGCCGAGGTCGTTCCGGCGGCCGACGTCGAGGTGCCGTACCAGGAGCCGCCAGAGGCGTACCTCGCCAAGTTCAGGAGGAGCTGGGCCATCCACTTCGCGTTCCTCATCACCACATTCGCCTTCTCAGTCGCCGCCTCGGTCGCAATCCTATGCTTCTAGTACCTCTTCTATCTATCAAGTAGGGAGGAAGATCCTAGATCGATCTATGTCTCTCGCCTCACAAGACATTTGAGAGTGAGATGACATTTCTGTTTCAGAGGACTGTTGAGATTACCTTGCATTCCATTATTTCTTTCCATTATTAGTGTGTACCAACCAGCACCTGCACTAGCAGCTATGAAATGGAAGGAGAGGTCAACTAAACTAGCCTAGGCCTTGTTAAGTCAAGATATTCCTCTCCTAATTGAGTGTCACACTCTGAATCATGCTTTTGCATGCCCCTGCTATCAGTCTCTTTTTTTCACTCACTGTGTTGCATTGTGCACACCAAATTATCAGTCAATGTGCAAAGATTATCAGTCAATGTACAAGTTTCGAGGCCTCTCTCTTCTTCTTTTCCTGGGCAAGGCATTCCATCCAGAGTTCCAGTAGTGTAAATTTGTTTTGATTTCATTTCCTGCGATTGTAGTACGTGTTAGTACTACGTACTGTAAGCACCAGTAGTACTTTGGATTAAAGCTGCAAGATCACCGGCTAGCCTCGCTTTATCCTGGCCAAATCATCAACCCTGCACCTAGAACATGGAATCATCACCATAGCCTCGACGTCAGAATCTCAGATGCAGCAGCAACAAGTTTCAGGGGAAAAAAAATGCTGGCCAGAACAACAGTTGAAAAAAAAAAAACAACTGTACCACACAAGTCCTCAGCTACCAATCCCATTTGCAGGAGCCTCACATGTTTCTCAGAAGTATTTCATTTATTCCACTTTTATGAATCAAATGAAGGAATCAAATGTTACATTTGACACTAGTGTACAAGTTAGTACAACAAACACTGGCTCCTATCAAGGGCCCCTATCCTTCTGACGTCGGAGCTTGGCCCTTGGCACAGATGCATCTATCTATCTCAAACAAAATGTAAAGTGAAACAAAAACAACAGCCACAATCGCCAGTGGTTTCTATGCTCAAGTGCTCATCCCTTGAGCGTTTCAAAACTGATACACCAAAACAAGTTAACATCCTCCAGATCCTCCAGCGATAGCAAGATGCAACCATCGTCCGTGCGTCAGACAGACAGCAGCGACTAAGCAGCCTTGAGGACACTGCAGAGTGAATTATACGCATTCACGCACAGCTTAAACTTCTCCTCAGCCATGGCCTGCGCACGCAAGCAAAACATGTGGTATGCCCTTGTTATCATCTCTGTCTTTTTTGTATTCATTTGAGAATGGACAACAAGCACGCATAATGACTGCATCAGTTCCTGCTATTAAGTTTCAGGAACTGAATTTGGTTGGATACACACCTGTGATGACCCTGGATGCCTGTCTGGGTGCCACCGCAGAGCAGATGCCCGGAAACTGCATGCCAAAGGGGTAATTCAGGTGAGTCCTAGAGTTGGGGTACAGCTTATGCATACCAAAAAAAAACATGATAACAGTGAGACAAACAGCAATTTCATGAAAGGACAACTCACGCAGTTTTAACATCTTCTAGAGTCAGTGGACCACACGGTGGTAATCCAAGGATGGCCCTGTGGGCATGTGAACCAACGCTTGTTGTTTCCCTGCTCTCATTTCCCTCGTTTTCTTCATCTTCGCTGTCACTTGGAATTCTCTGCCTGCGTGTTTCACCATCACTCCATCTAAATCTGAACGATTTGTCCCCGAAGTGAAAACCCTCCCACGATATGTGAGACCAAGTAAAACCACGACGTGCACCGAAGATGGCTTCAAAAAAGTCATCAGGGTGCGCATAATGGTCCTCATGGAAGAAGTTGCAGAACCTTTCCTTGTCCTTTTTACCTGCAGAAGGCAACTGCTCGTCTAAATGCCATTTTTCATTATCTGCTGCCTAACATAGTAACATGAAGATTTCTTCTGGAATGACACCCCTGAGCATAGAAAATATCATTTAGCAAACTGGCAATTGGTTTCTCAGAAAAAAAGAAGTAGGAGGTCTGGGGGGATTTTGGATATGAGGAGTTTGAATCTATCTTTGTTGAGTGCCTGGATCTTTAGATACCAACTCAACAAGGATGCAATCTGGAAAGACATTATTGATTTCAAGTACAAAACAGACAGGCCAAATGTGTTATGTTGTCCTGATCTAAATGCTTCCCCTTTTTGGAAAGGGGTGATTTGGGCCATTAATGCTGCTATGATAGGAATCAGATGGGTTATTGGGAATGGCAAAAAGATTAGATTTTGGGAAGATGTGTGGATAGGAAATATCAACCTGGCAACTATGTTTTGGCCTTTATATGTGATAAATGAACAACAAGGTAAGACTGTTAGTGATGTGTGGGATGGTGAAAATTTAATGCTAACCTTTAGAAGAAATGTGTCTGCTAGGCTCATGAATATGTGGTTTGAGCTACTAAACCTTGTTGAGATGACTGCTGAATGAGGAGGAAGATCATATTCTGTGGTGCTACACATCCACAGGAAAATATTCAACCCAATCCTTATATGCAGTGATTAATCACAGGGGGTAACTCCCCAGTTTGTAAGTTCTGTTTGGAAACTTGTTATTCCTCCTCGGGTGCAAATGTTTCCCTGGTTACTGGCTAATAATAGACTTTTGACCAGAGATAACTTAGCAAAAAGAAGACCTGTTAATGATCCAACTTGTCTATTCTGTGCTGAGAATGAATCTATTAGTCACTTGTTTTTTGAAGGTTTTGTTGCTTCTCATATATGGAGCATTGTTAATGAGCTTCTGGATGTCAATATTGGCAATAACTTTGAATCGGTGGCATGCTTATGGATTGCTAATAAGAAACATAAAATTTTAAATGTCATAACTTCAGCAGTTCTTTGGTCCTTGTGGAAACTAAGAAACGAAATGTGTTTTCAGGGAGTATGCTGGACAGGTATGAAGAAGGTGATGTTGAAGATAGGAGGCATGATCAGGCGCTGGCTACCATTGTTTGGGCAGGAGGACGCAGCAAGTCTGGAGGCCTTCGTCAGGAACCTCGAGGCAAGAGCAAGTTGGCTTCCGCAACTGGAGTGGACACCGGAGACAAACTTATCATCAGGGTCGGAGCCATCGGCTGCTCAGCCCTTGGGTTCAGTCATTTTGGATCATCTTAGCTTAAGTTCTGTTGTTGAGGGTGTTGAGAATGTTGGAGTCTAATCTCCTTTGGCTTATGCCGTTTATGTTAGACCATCAAATTTATGCGCTGAACTGTAAACTGGATATCTGCTTTTGAAATATAAAGCGGGGGGAAACCCTTTTCTAAAAAAAAAAAAAAACATAGTAACATGAAGTGGTTCACATGAACAAAGGTGCAAAATCCATGGTAATTTGTACATAATAATTCATGGAAGCTCAGCAGGTTTTTGCTAGTAAACAGCACCATAAGATGCATGAACTATCAGTGATGGAGCAGTGTTAGGCGGTATATGATCACACCGACACTGTTTCCATGTCACCAGTCTGTAAATAGGAGAAGAGTGAAAGATGTAGGAGACACCAGTGTAACATTTTCTTCTCGAAAACGCAGGAGAGCTGCGCATCATTATATTAAGAAGATGAAAAGGAGCGACAAGTGCCCATACAACACACAAACACAAAAAACCCACAACAAACACACACACACACAAACACACATACATAGGAGCCACCAGTGTAACATATGCATGACTCATGAATGTGCCACATACTATACATAATAACATATGCATAACTCATGAATATGCCATCTAATATACTACAGAATAATCCAGAAGTGCTAAAACGCCACACGAGTAGCTCCAAGGCAACAAAGCATTAAATGCAAAACAATCATTGGGCTTTGTTAAAGGTGAGAGAGAAACCTACTCTTTCTTTGATTGTGTACACTTTGCTGAGACTTCGATGACCAGCGAGTTTGAGGTCCTTTCCTAAAGGTTTTGAACCTCGGAATGGCATGCGAGTTAGCAAAGCTACCTGTGCTTCCATCCTGGAAGGAACACATAACAGATTTTAGAAGTTAAAACTGATGGTGTCCTGCTTCATTTGCCAAGTTATATAGATGTGTTCCCTTAATAAGCTCTTGCAAGATTGAAAAAATTATTTATCCTAGAAAATGAAGGACTAAAACAGTCCAAATGACCAAAATGAAGTAGAAACTGCACCTGTAGATGAGGCGATGACTTTCCAAAGAGAAGATAATCTTTTAGGGCCTTCTTTCCTTCTGCTCGTTTTTGCCGAACCACATATCTCTCATAATTCTGTTGACAAGTTACTGGTCAGAAGAATATCCTTACCACGCCAAATAATATCACAAGAATAGGAGCTACTTGTATACATTAGCAACATTTAAGACTAACATCAATGTGGTACTCGTACATGTAACTGGAAGTCTGAAATGATACATATGTAAGCTGGTTCAGTAGTTACTATATATCTCGAAAAAAAATTATTAATTATTGTACCTACCGTTCCATTCAAATCTAATGTACAAAAAATGTCTATGCCAAAGAGCCCTAGAACAAATGCAAATTATGCACAACTAAAACTGTCGAGATAAATGCTCCAGTTCCACTCTCTTTTTGTTTTGCAAGATGAGATTGTGGTGAAAATTAAGAGAGGAATTGTACCATTCATAGGAACTGAAGGCACAACAACCTCCCACTTCCCATACACATAGAAACTGATCTTCATGTTTACATACATCAGTTGCAGCAGGAAATGACTAAGATTCCAGACAACCATAGATAGAACTAGATGCTATCGTTATATGTATGAGCATGGAAGAATCCTAAGGTACAAGGTCTAAGCTGATATAATAGTTACGTTATATTCCTGTTCCTTAAAGTCCATTGTCCTTTAGTAATTGAGCATCGCCACTGTAAATGCTACAGATTTTTTTGCACAAGGCATCTGGCTAAAGTGCTATATTTTGGTACAACTGTCGTAGAATAAAGGCATCACACGCATAGGGATCGAAGCTGATATATCTTGACAGAGGGAAGAGTGAAAACATACCCTGGATGCCTTTCGTGCTCCTTTTTCGCTCTGCACAATGTTTTGGCAGCAGAAAATTTGTCAGCATGTAAACTATATATGCAGCCCAGAAAATGGAGAAAGTTTTTTAGTAGTTAACGATATGCATACCCCTACCAATGACTGAGAGAGGGGAAGTTGTTTCACATTTCAGTGTCCCGTGAGTGGGAATGGTGAATGAAATCATGGTGTATGTAACGAATGGAATGTGTGGATGAAAGCAGATATGTGAAGAGTGGAGATTCATGGTTGGCACACAGTATAAGCCATTGGCCATAAGGAATCATGGTACTCAGTGATTTGGAATTTGGGCACTCCATATGCTGGATTTTGATGCATCATGTGCTGATGCTTGGTTTGGAAATCCAAAACTACTTTGTCAGGCAGAATAAGCCTAGGCAAGCAACAGTGTTGAGCACATTTGACACATGATGAATGACCCAAATAATAGCAACGAATAGCACTGCTCTAGGGAATCTCTATCTTTGACTTAATGTGAGATGAGGATCGTGGAGCCAAAGAGAGGAATGGCGATAGAGGGAAGGGAAGGACGGACCTTGTGGCAGTCCCATTTGTTCCTCCACTTGGCGAAGGAGGCGGGCGTGCTGTGGAAGGACGAGGAGGCGGCGGCGAGGCGCGTGGGGTCGCGGAGGTGGCTCCCCAGCGTCGGCAGGGTCTTCATCGTCCATGGGGAGGCGGCGGCGGCGGCCTGCATAGCGTGGTCCGTAGTTTGCTTTGCCGGTTCCCTCTGCTTGGCCTGGCCGCACGCAGAAGCAACCGGAGGCGGGAGAGGAATAGGATCTCTTCTTCCTCTTCTCTATCTCTAATAAAGGCGGTGACTTTCTCGTGTGGCCGCCATCGCCATCGCCATCGCCATCGCCGCCGCCGGAAGGAATGGAATGGAAGTTTTAGGCAGCGCGCATCGCGGGAGTCGGCATGTTTCCGTTGGCTCGGTTTCTCCGCTAGTATCTACCTCGTCCCTCCCTCTTGCCGGTCGCCGCCGCTCTCGGTTCTCCCTCCCTCTCTGTTTCTTGTCTGGTGCGGCGCACGGGGAGGAATCTCCGCAACCGACGACGATCCCTCCCCGGAGCCGGAATGGTTAGTTGGATTCGGTTAGGCCTGTAGGCCCAGATCTAAGGTCCAAGTTCCACTATGGGCCGAATTTGTCTCTGTCTTTGTTTTATTAGCCCATGCTCGGCCTGTGTGGTTCCTGCCCGCGCACTGCCGTTCTACAACCTTCTTTTTTTTTTTTAAGAACACCACGCCGTTGCGCGTATTTCATTAAGAAGGAGAAAGTTTCAACAAAACAAACAGTAACCATGGGTTACCAAAAGCATCACCTACATCTACTGGATTGCTTAACACGATTACATTGCAAACAGTTTGCGACTAAGAAGCAAAGAACGGTCACAGGCCCGCCCAGGCCAGCAGCTCGGCCAACCTCCTATTTCCGCGACGCACCAGGCCGTTCCACAACCTTCATCAGCTAAAGGACTCCTGGGGCAAGTTGGTGGGGGCTTGGGTCTGAAACCATGGAGGCAATGGCATGTAAAGAAATCCTGGATTGGTTTTGTCCATGTAGTTCAAGAAATATCACGGTTGTTAGAAATATAGAGGCACGGGCTAGCTTTTGTCCATGTAGTTCAAGAAATCAAGGCACGGGGTGAGAGTTTCACTTAGTTGAGTTGATGTCTAATGGGGGATGCTCATAGACAGTAGGTAGGCATGTCTGGTCCGCCGGAGTGCATGTGTAATTTTTTTATCAGGCCACTTAATAAAGTTTGTCATCAAGCTAACAAATTAAGACGCTTGTTGCTCAAACAGAAAAAAAAAAAAAAAAAAAAAAAAAGACGACGCTTTAGCTCTTGCAGAGATCCTCACCCTCTTTGGCCATTGTGAAGCGCCCAACCTTGATGTAGTGTTTGCCGGGCTTCTAATAGCTGCACTTCCCATAAGAAACATCTATGAACGTGTTCGGCTGGTTTAGGCTGATGGCTGATTTCGGCTGATTTAATAGTATTTTGTGAGTGAGAATAAGCTGAAATAAGACAAGCTGAGCATAAGCGAACACGTTCTATCTCTGGACCTTCCGTTTGACACAACACTCAACAGGGTGCTTAAATCGTGGATTACAATTTGGAATGTCGGTGACATTAACAACTAATGTTGGTAAAAGATGTTCTCACTTCACTGGCAGCACATCTTTCCGTGCAACAATAGAGACGCTAATAAGACGGAAGCATCATCCAGCGGCATAATGTTCGTACATATATGATATGATCCAACTATTTGCAGTACCTATCAATAAGCTATGCAATTGACACCAGACAGAGAGTGATCTCGTACGTCATCTTTAGTTTCTTTCTCCATCTTGCAGCACTAGAGTTTTCCGGGAAGTGGCAGAGAAACGAAGATGCGAGACGAAAGGCAGGCACGATGAATCCATCGTCGTCTATGGAATCAGATCACGGGAAGGAATCCATGGGTTGGATGGATGGGACAGAAGCACCGCATGCAAATCATCACGTGCCTAATGGCGCCACCAGATGGAGCTCCGATCCAGAAAGATGGTGAGGCAGCTAGCCCAGACTGATGGAACGTACACTTGTTTCTTCATTCAGTCGCCCAAGTACCTAGTGCTCTCCATCCACTATAGCAAGGTAGCCACGTTAGGCGCGCGACAACCAAAAAAAGCCCATCGACCCGGGGAAGAAACACCACCATGGTATTGTTCGAAAGGTTTCAGCTTTTTTCCTTTTTTTTTTTTACTTAGGTCGAGAGAAAAAGTCTCTGAATCAAATGCATGCTGCGTATAATGTAATTGTAATGGTGGTGTTTTCTTAGGTACCGATTCATTGAGATTGAGTACACACCTGAACGAGGAGTGCCAGTGCATGCGCTGGACGAACCAAAAGCAATGAGCAATTTTTGCACACCTCGATAGGTATCGGACTGCTCCCCGGCCTCTGTCACTCGATCTCTCCCTAATAATTAAAATCAAAACACAACTACGTACCAAAGGTTTTTCCTTTATGCCCCAAAAACTTGCCTTGATCGTGTGTCGACTCGACATAGTGGTGGCAGTAAGAGCTATTTGATGAACCTCTCTACCTCTGCTACTAACTCTAAATCACACAACAAGCTGTCAAGTGAAGAATTTACAATTTTGTGGCACCTATAAGATTTCCATACACTAAATACAAGTATTTTAGGAGACAAACCTTTTTGCTCTCCTCACCCCTTCATCTTTCAACGTTGGTAGCCCCTCCCCTTCTTCTCCCACCACTCCTTTCCCTAAGGCCACCCAATCCGATCCGGTTGGGGCAATGTGGATTCAAGAGGCGGTGGCAGATCCAGGCCGCGGATCTTCCACCAAGGTCGAGCTCATGAGGAGTGGCCACACTGCAAAACTTCCCACTATGGCGCAAGGAGGTAGGGCGAACACGAGGAGCGGCAACATGGTTCTCCTCACACCATGGCGGCGGAGCACGCGAAGCCACTACTATAAATAGTTTATCAACGTCGGCTCAAAAACTGCAATCACCATCGGGTTCATGAGCCAGTGATGAAAATTGACATTGATGTGGTTCATCATCATCGTCAGTATGAAAACCACATTGAAAGTGAACAAAAAGCACACCTGCACTCACTGTCGCCCATCCAAACTCGTCAAGCTTACACCACGCGGAACCACTACTATTAATAGTTTATTAACGTCGGCTCAAAAACTGCAAGCACCATCTAGTTCATGAGCCAGTGATGAAAGGTGACATTGATGTCGTTCGTCACCATTGCCGGTATGAAAACCACATTGAAAGTGAACAAAAAGCACACCTGCACTCATTGTCGCCCATCCAAACTCGTCGAGCTCACATCACTGGTTGCCCTACGATCTCACACCACCGATCAGATCCAGACCACTAGAGCTACACTCGAGCAAATCGGCCACACTTGTACTGTCACTCTATATATGTCGTGCATCGCCATGTCATGCCCTAGGCTATATTGTTGCCCTAAGTCAACCAGATCTGCCTTTGTCTGGCCATGGAAGACGAGGGCAATGGTGGGGGAGGACGAGGGTTTGAGAGGTAGAGAGATCCAGGTGTGGGTGAGTGAGATAAAGAGAGTGCACAACTAGGTTTTACAATTATACATATTTGAGCTGATTTTAAACATAAGTTTGTGGCTTGAACCAATGATAAAAGTCATTATCACCACTAATTTTAATAGAACCGACAGAGAATAGAGTTGGTGAAAAATATTTTTTTACTAGTGTGCAGGGGCCAAGCGAGGTAATAGGTGGTGAGGATCTTGACCATGGAGATGATCGAGGCATCGAGTCCGTCATCCTCTCTCCCTCTCCATTGCACTCACCCTCTCTCTCTCCCTCTGTCTTGGATAGGGTGGTGGCGGCACGTTGGTTTTGGGCAGAGGCAGATCCGTCGACATAGAAGGCGGTGTGGTCTGTGGCGTGGCTTCATAGCCAGTTAGGAACCGAGATGTGACCTTTTTAGGGTTTTGGGTGTTCTTGCCCCTACTTTGAAGTGCAATGGTGATTTTTATCTCATTTTTTAACTTTGTGATTTTGCCCTTCACTACCGAGTCAACGCGATTTTGCCCCTAAGGTAGTGAAGGGCAAAATCACAAAGTAAAAAAAAACGAGGGCACAATTACAAAGTCACTTCAAAGTAGGGTTAGAATAGAAACGCTTAAGCCATTTTTTATTGATCGATTTTTACATGTATGCAGCACGGCCTCTGTTATTTTGATTAACATAGATGCCATGACAGAGTCAGGCGTCACTGATAATGTTTTTGATCACCTCAGAAAGATTAATCCTTTCTGTCCTAGTGATTACAACTATACAAGGGTCTTGTGTGTGGTCTTTTGACACGGTAATATTATTGGCGCTCTCACGTCAAATCCAAGGGATCTCGCGCGGATCTGTACGTGGGAATCTGTTGTCTTTCGAGGCATGGGAGGTGCTGGCCGCTGCGTGCATCTGCATGCCCTGTGACGCGCATCCCATTCCCATGCACGATTGTCTGCTGCTCTCCGTCGCCTCGATCTATCTCTGCTACCTAGCTACTCCTATATATATACTCTCAGCATAGCAAGCTGATAGGATAAAAAGTTAAGGTTTCGGACTATAGGTTGGTGTATATTGCGATATGATATGGTCCACTTTACCTCGTTTGTGTGTGTGCATGGGCATGGCTAGCTTTTTCCTTCCTTCCCTAAGCTTTTTGTTTGTGCTTGTGCTTCAGTTGGAGTGCGCACAGGGCAGTATCCATGATCGACTGCATGCCTCAAAATGGATGGTGCTGGGCTATCTATCGATGGAACGCCAACCCAACTCACGGCCTCGCTGGGCTACTACTATATATATACGTGTGCTCGATCGTATTTATCCTACATGACATATATACACGTACTGCTAGCCGCTCGACCGATCCGATCCCAAGCATATGCAATGCATAAACAATGCATCAATGTGTGTCACGCTACATCCAATTATCTGTCCATCTTCCACATAGCGATCTCCATCGACGTCGTGATCTTCATATCAAATCCATGGACGCATGCACGTGTGCACATATATGCATGGAATACTTCCTAGGCCTACTCATCACACAAGCATTCTTCCTAGCTTCGATCACCTATATCCACTAACGATCGATCGATGAAAGTGATCTTTTATCCTTCTGGACAAGTGGGAGGGCACTCTGGATCCCATGATTGCAGAGAGGTGCACTTCATAAATGACGTCCTCCCGCCTCACAAGCAGGCGGTTCTCCAGGAGTGCTTCCCCATGCGCGGCCGCCGCCGGGGCAAAGACGGTCGGCGTCTGTAAGCACGCTCCCGCCCGGGCTCCTAGTTCCCTGTAGCACATTTGTTTCTTCTTAGTTTACATCTTTCCAGCACCACCGTTTCAGCCGGTGCCCCGTATTAGTGTTTTTACCTGTGTCACCTCCCCGGCAACTCGCTATGGGATTTGGTGCAGGTCGTGTATGAACTTTTCCACTCCTATTAATGAAGTACGAGCTAACCTCTCGCCAAGAAAACAAATTAATTTTCGCCAAAAAAAAAAAAAAAATTCTATATTATCCAGTGTCATAGTGATCAGCTTTGGTCAGAGTTGAACGGCTTGCCCGTGCTCAATCTCTCATCGTGTCTCCCTAAACAAGTACTAACAATGTTGCTTAATGCTTTCGCAATATGATCCTAGCAGCTAGTATATAGCTACCCGCTCCTATGTGACGACTGTGAAACAGACTACCAACCACGCCGTGCGTGCTTGACATTATTGGACTACTCCTCACTCACTCACTCACTCACTCACTCACTCACTCACAGTCCCTGCTGTGAAGCTGTCGAGCTAGGTAGCGCACTCATAAGAACAAGAAGAAAGTGCTCTTTTGTTTAGTACACTATATATGGGACGACAATAATGCTAGTTGTTTTGTTTACTACAACAACAACTTCCTCCAACCACAAATAACGAACGAATGAGATAGTACACATGTGAATTACTAATTGACATCAGATTTGTTTGAACTTAATTTGACCACCGATATGACCATATATATCTAACAAAATCCTATGTATAGAGATCGACAACGTGTACTCCTATATGGTTGACACATCTCTAGCTAGCTTCATTATTAAAAGACTACTTTTACAAAACTATATAACTCTTTGCATTAACATAGCATATACACTTTTAATAGACAATATAGTACGCCTATATTAATTAGCAAAAAAATAACTAAGAGCGTCTAATTAATCGAATCTAGATCACTTATATTTATGATTGGATAAGAAAAGTAAACAATTAGCCCCTGCTTTCAAGGTCACATGGCGCATTGAAAGAAATATAATTAGTACTACCGGTACAGATAATTGGGAATGAATACTACTTTAACGAATACGTACTACTTTTCCTATTGACTGATATATAAGTACTTATAATATACCTGGTGCACATCTAGCTCCGTACAACAAGCATCAGATTGTTCTCTATCCCTAAATAAATCAATTCTTACAATTATATTAAGTCAAACTTTATATGAACCGATAGAAGAGAGTGTCCATTAAATACATGCACCGTACCATAACTATAATATGACTCATTGGTTGTCATATATATGTGTGCTCTATTCCATAATTTCGGTCAATAATATAAACGTTTTAACTTAACACTTAGATTGATGTATTCAAAGATGGAGCAAGTATTTTAAATTAATATAAACGTTTTAACATAGGTAAACATTACTTCTATTATTGTCATTAGAAATTAATGACGGGCAATTTTTTGTTTGTTTGGTTCAGGCTCTGTGCTTTTGCAGAGGACGGAATGAGTCGATGGAATGATTGTGAATTAATAAATTTCTCCCTTTTTTCAAAAAAAAGTAAACATTTCTATTGACTCATAGTATATAAAATGCTGAAAAATCATAATAAAAGATCATCAAAATATAGTACGTATACATTAAGGTAAATAATTAAAGCAGTGTGTGATCGAATAAATTAAAGAAAATGTTTCAAAAGCAAACTCGTGCTGTGCTTTCGGATACGACTCGTCAATCATCAATTGCAAATTCGCTAGGAAATATTTAGATTCTGACTCAGCTAATAGTAATTTATTCGTGATCAGTTTTGCACCTCTCAGTAAGGCACGCAAATGGCTTTTTTCATTGTGGAATATAATAAAAAAGATACAAGATATTTGTTCTATTGGCATATGGCATCTGCGCACTTGTGCTTTTCTTGGCACCAAAATTTTATTCATAGTGGTGTACTATAAAGTCCGATCGAGTGTTCCAAACATGGTATATGTCTGTTCTTTGCATGCGCAACTTTTTCCACTTTATCATGATGAAATGTTTCCACTACAAATTGATGTTTGTTTCCGGCCTTAAGCTGCCAGGTGCCTGTGTATATGCCCTCTCAAAGCTTGCATGATGTTGGTTGCTTCTTCTTAACTTCATACAGGTCAGGTGCTAACATTTTTTTTTTGTTGTTGTTTACGCATGTGTTCCTTAATTGGGATAGATGGCGCTCAACTTTTAGCGTGTGGTCGTAAGATAACGAGGTGTCTCAGTCTTTGTAAGTATATAACTGTCAGCTTCTATATTGTGATTGTAATATGCATAGCAGCCAGCCCTGTGGAAAAGGTGCCTTCATCAGGTCAGGTCAGGTACAGCATGCAGGAGCAGATGTGAGTAGTCCATGCTGACGACAGTTGGAACCCTGAAAAAGGAGGAGAAAAATGCCATCGGTTGAGGCAGACATGATATATCGCTGTCGCAGACTCATGTTGTTACAAGCTTGTTACTTATGGGTCTGCCCGATAAGTCGTGTTGCAGGTTTATGAACAGTAGTTTGACGCGTTCTTCTGTTGGTGGCGTGTTGCCATTTCTAAACTTGTTGTCTCTACACAAATGCTTTTTGTATTTCCGTTACATGGTAATGGAAATGGGTATCCCAGTTAAAAAAATACATGTAGATTTTTTTTTTTTTTTTTTTTGAGGGAGCTGGACGGGCCTCATCCCCTTTGACAAATCTATATATATATTGTCAAATAATTAGGGACAGAGCTATCATCATTAGGCATTGTGCCAATTGCCAATCTAGCCTTTGGCATTGATAGGCTAGCTAGCTGTGGTTCTCCACTGAGCACCTGTGTTTTTCTCTTATTCTTCGTCTTCTTCTTTTGAGAAACAAGGTACAATGTATTCACAATTATCTGATTGAACATGTTGCGCATGCGTGTGTGCTTCATTATATTAATATTAGACACAAATTAGATTCCATAGGCGTGTGTCCGTTACGTTTTAATTTGACCTGATTGTCAGTTGCACTTTATTCGTGCTATCATGCATACAGTCAAAGTTTTGTAGGTCGCGCACTTTATTAGCTTGCACGCTGGATTGGCATATGGACGGGCACACAAGTCACAACAGAGATTTCATATATAGTCAACGAGGTCAAGAGCTGTGCCACGCACGCAGTTGCCCATCTGGGAGGCCCACCCACGCCGCCACGCGTGTGGTGAACTGCTTGCAAACACTTTATTTCATCTTTCTTTCACCACTTTCTTTTCATTTTCTAAATGAAACAACCAAGGAGATACGTACAAACTATCTTTAGTTTGACAAAATTTATAATATAAAAAATAGTTCAACTTCGGTCATTCAGTTCAACGCTGCAAAGACGCTTTCAGGCTTGAATTTGCCTTACTTATCCTAAGAGTAAAACCGCGCTCTCCCCCAGATTGATCAAAGTCTAGAGCACTTTTTGTAATACTTGTAATCTTTTTTGTTTCTTTTTATGTTTCTTGATCTTACGTCGTAAAGACTTGGTTACCTTTTATAATAAACCTCCAGTAGGTGCTTTGCCCCTCCTGTTTCATCAAAAAAATAATATAAAAAATAGTTTTAGCTTGAATACTAAGTCAAACCATGCGTGTCATTAGTTTGACAAAATTTATGATACTAAATAAATATAATTATATACTATGGAATTTATTTTTGAAATCATAAATGATGATATACTACTCCCTTGTTTTTTTACGTACTATATTAGGTTTGTCCTAAATCAAACATTTCTATTTTTATCATCACTTTTTTTATAAAAAAATGTATGGGTTAACAACATAAAATTTTTACCTTTAGAACATTTACAACGCCAAATACTTTCATAATATGTTAGGGCCGAGATGTTTGTCATCCCCTTGTTTTTCACCACATCCACGAAGATACATTATGTTCGTAGGGGAATCCAAATGTTATGCAAATGGAGTAAAGATGGCAGAAAGGTGAAGAACTGTTCCTGAATGGTGAGGAAATGGTGGGGAGCTCAGAAAAGTATCAAGATCGATGAAGTCTGGAGATTGAACCTTGAGGACATGAGGGTAGAAGAATAAACCTTGAGGTGCCATCATCAAAGCTTGTGTCTCTATGGCTATGGAAGAGAGAAGGCCGAGATGTTCCAAGATGTCATCCCCTTGTTTCCACCACATCCACGGAGAGACATTATGTTCGTAGGGGGAATCAAATATTATGGAAATGGAGTAAAGATGGTGGAAAGGTGAAGAGCGGTTCTTGGGCGACAAAATGGTGTGGAGCTCCCAAAGGTATCAAGATGAAGTTCGGAGATTGAACTGCGCGGGTCTCGAAGGAACATGCGGGGAGAAGATTAAACCTTGAGGTGCCATCGATCATCGGAGCTTGCGCCTCTATGGTTACAAGGGAGAGAAGGGAGTAGGGGAAGGGGAGGCTTAAAATGGTGGTGTGGCGAGGCGGCCTGTGGGCACAATCACTGGAACTTGTGTTGCTATCGCCATGAAGGGAAGAAGAAAAGAGGGCACATACCAGCAACATGGTGGGTTAGGGCAAGGCCAGCCACGACTAGGGTCCAAGACTAAGGAAGCCCATGGTGAGGTAGGCCATCAGTAAAGGTGCGGGAAACAAGGAGGCTAGAGTAGCAGTGAAGATGGAGTTTGAAAGTAAGGAAAAAAATTCATTTCTTCAATGCTCTCTCTGTATTTACTAGTACAAGAATTTAATAAAATAAATAATCAGTGTGATGTGTTATAGTAATGATATATATGCTCTCATGATAGTACCTGGGCAAATTTTAGAGTTCACGTTCTTCATCAAGTAATGATATATGTTTTCATCATGGCATCAGAGAAATTTGTGAGTCTCCGGTGTTCATCGACAAAAAACTATGTTTGTCGCCTCCCTTTGCAAAATTCCCAAAAAGAAAAAAGGTTCCCAGCCGACCGCCAAACCCACCACCTTACCATACATAAGGCCAGTCGAGGACACTCACTATCCCTACATCGCAAGTATGGGTTAACAACATAAGATTTATGCCTTTAGAACATTTACAGCGAGATAATATGTTGGGGCTGAGATGTCATCCCCTTATTTTCATCACCTCCACGAAGATACATTATGTTCCATGTGGGTGTTGGGGATCCAAATGTTATGGAAATGGAGTAAAGATGGTGGAAAGGTGAAGAACGGCTCATTAAGAGTGATGAAATGGTGGGGAGCTCCTGAAGGTACCAAGACGAAGTCCGAAGATTGAACCACAAGGGTCTCGAAGGCATACAACATGCGGGAATGGAACTTGTGTTGCTATCCCATGAAAGGAAGCAGAAAAAGAGGGCACACACCAACAACATGGTGGGTTAGGGCAGGCCAGCCACAACCAGGGTCAAGACTAAGGAAGCCCACGGTGAGGTAGGCCATGAGTAACGGTGCGAGAACAAGGAGGCTAGAGTTTGAGCGCTCAAAAGCATTGAAGATGGAGTTTGAAAGCAAGGACCAAAAGTCATTTCTTCCATGTTCTCTCTGTATTTACCATTAAAAGAATTTAATAAAATAAAAAAATCAGCGTGATGTGTTATAGTAATGGTATATTATGCTCTCTCTTGATAGTACTGGGCAAATTTCAGAGTTCACGTGGTTCATCAAGTAATGATATATGTTTTCGTAATCGTATCGGACAAATTTGTGAGTCTCCGATTATTCATGGACAAAAAAAAACTACGTTTGTTGCTGCCCTTTGCAAAATTTCCGAAAAGAAAAAAGGCTGCCGGCTGGCCGCCGAACCCACCACCTTACCATACGGCCGGGCAGTCGAGGCCACTCACTATCCCTGTCCAGTACTGTCATATTCATCCTTGCTTGCTGAGAAACGGACGGCCGGGCAGTAAACTAAAAGTGCATGGTTAGCGTTAGTTTCCAAATTTAATTTCTCCAAGTAGGTAGGATATATCGGAGTAGGCCATTCGCTGACGGATGCAGGCATCTCTGTGTCTGTCTCTGCTCGCCTCGCCTCGCCTCGCCTATATATACGCCGGCCGCGCCGCTCGCCAACAAGCAGCTCCATCCCCTCCGATCCCCTGCACAACATGGGCGATGTGGCGAAGCCGGTGGCGGCGATGGTGGTGATACAGGTGATGTCGGCGGGCGTCAACATATTCTACAAGCTGGCGGTGTCGGACGGCATGGACATGAGGGTGCTCGTCGCCTACCGCTACCTCTTCGCCTCCGCCTTCATCGCGCCGGTCGCCTACTTCATCGAGAGGTATACCTGCTGCTGCTGCGTCGTCTCTGCTATCTGCTGCATCGGCCATGGCATCGTCCGATGATTCATCGATCCTCTTGTTCAAATCGTCTTTTTATTTTTGCATCGTCGCCGTCGCCGCCGGCCCTCCACCTTTCTAGCCAAATTAATGCCCCGGCAAAAGGAAAATGGAACTTGGTAGCAGTGCCAGCCGCCGTCCATTTTTCTTCTCTTTCTTTTCTCCACCACTCTCGCTCGCTGCTTCCTGTTCCAGAACAGAGCATATCACTTGTGCTCTTATCATGCAGCTACTGCACTAGCTTATGCTCCGCTAGCTCTGCAGTAGATGCACCCATGCATGCTACTACTCATCTTCAAAGAATTTCTGCTCATGATGGGCAGGCATATATGCGGCCTAAAATTACATATATTAACTTGAGACAAGTGAATTGGATTAATCATTTTAGCTTATTTTCGATGATTCAGGAAGAGACGGACAAACTTGACGTGGAGAGTGTTGGTGATATCTTTCATATGTGGCCTCACCGGGTGAGCAAGCGCGTCTTTTAAAAAAATTATGCTCTGATATTCTCTTCTTGACATTCCCAACCCGCCAAGTGTATCCCACAAACATCCATGCATATATGTCATTAGCTTATATGGATGGCTCATCACCATCAGTTCATTTATTAATTATAATTGCATACATAACTCATACACATAGATATGCGGTGGTGCAATATTGTGAAATGTTTCTTTAAATGACTAGCTGAAAATGCATGTTAAGAATGTAGGGATATTTTGTTCCTTTGTTGATGATGAGTAGTAGTAGCTGCCACTGCCAGTGCGGTAGCTGAAATAGTTTGGCAACAGGAACATGCGTGCCGGAATTCAGGTTCGATCGATAGATGCCGGGCGAGTGCAGCAGCAACTTTTGCACGTGATGCCGCTACTAGCTAATTAGGCCGATGTCCTGGCTAGCGCTCCTCCACGCATCCAAATTCGGCAGCGCTACATCCCCATCTTTGTCGACTTTTATACTCCATGTCACAATGCAAATAAAATCCCTGTTTTTTTTTTTATCACGCCTAAGCGCGTTTTTCATTAAGCAGTCGACTTTTATACTCCATGTCGGTGGGCTTCGGTAACCGCGGGTTGCCGCCCCCCTTTTCCCCTGTATTAAAAAAAATCCCTGTTTTAAATAGCCCGCTATAGCCTTTTGAGGCAGGGTGCCGTTATTTCTGTTCATGTATAATTTAGCCGCTATAGCCCGCTATAGCTCACTATTAGCTCCGCTATAGCTGTTTTAGAGGTAAACCGCTAAACACCCTTAGCCCGCTATTTAAAACTATGAATAAAATATGTATGTATGTATGTATGAATATGTATGTATGTCAAGAGGTGCTTGCCTGAAGCAAGCGAACCAAAAAAAACACTTTTTTGGTTGGCATCCAGCAGGCCCGAGAAGGTAATAAAAGAAAGTTGCTTGCATACACCATGCACACCACAGGATCCTTTTCTAAACACCACATTATCGGTCCAAGTTATGATATATGATGCATGTCTATCACTGTCACTGTTAGTATCATGTCTTTTGTGCTTATATATATATATTGACTCAACATTCATCATCCACTTTTGGTTAATTTGTTGATGCTTGGGAGCCCGTCAGTGTGTTTCATAGACACTTGTCACGAATTTACTGAATTTTTTGCCACGTGCCATTTCCATCGACTTTGTTTTCGCATCGCATGCTTCCGACGTGTCAGTCGCTGACCATATGCATGCACCTGGCTAGTTTGTGCAGACATAGAGATTGAGTTTCAGGTTGCACATCTCTAGACGCCGTCCGGCCGGCCTTGCATGCATTTACATACGTGGCCGATCATATGCATACGTGTCGCATGATGATGAATGAAGAAACCTAACAGCAGGATTGCAGGGGCTCGCTGGCGCAGAACCTGTACATCTCCGGCATGAAGCTGACCTCGGCCACGTTCGCGTCCGCCACCACCAACCTCATCCCGGGCCTCACCTTCGTGCTCGCGCTCATCTTCCGCTACGAGCGCCTCGCCATCCGCCACTCCTCCGGCCAGGCCAAGCTCGCCGGCACCCTGCTCGGCGTCGCCGGCGCCATGCTCCTCACCTTCTACAAGGGCGCCGACATCACCCCATGGAACAGCCACGTCAACCTCTCCTCCTCCGCTAGCGCTGCGGCCGCGCCCGCGCACCACCTGCCCCAGCTGGAAGCCGACCGCGTCATGGGCTCGCTGCTCTGCATCGCCAGCTGCGTCTTCTACGCGCTCTGGCTCGTCCTGCAGGCCAGGCTCAGCAGGGACTACCCGTTCCACTACTCCAGCACGGCGCTCATGTGCGTCATGAGCACGCTGCAGTCCGTCGCCTTGGCGCTCTGGACCCACCGCGACGTCAAGCAGTGGCGCCTCGGCCTCGACGTCCGCCTGCTCGCCGTCGCCTACTCGGGCGTCCTCGCCTCGGGGGTCATGCTCGTCGTGCTCTCCTGGTGCGTCAGGAAGCGCGGACCGCTCTTCGCGTCCGTCTTCAACCCGCTCATGCTGCTGGTGGTGGCGCTGCTCGGCTCGCTGCTGCTGGGAGAGAGGCTCTACCTCGGCGGCGCGCTCGGCGCCGTGCTCATCGTCCTGGGCCTCTACGCCGTGCTCTGGGGAAGGCGCGCGAGGCCAACAGCGAGGTCACCACCAAGCTCAGCGAGCTGCCCATCGTCCCTACCGACGACGGTGCCGTCGACGTGGTCGTCGTGCAGCAGCAAGCTCAGACGGCCGATCACGATTCCAAGCACAAGCAGCCGACGAGATGAACGAAGTAGTTATTAACAGGGAGAAGGAGATCGATCGATCTATGCTCGTCAACCAACTCGATCAACCTGCTGACTAGCCGTACGCATGTACAATCGATTGACCGCATTGCTGGCTGTGGCTAGCTAGCACGCATGTTTTCTGTCGTCATGCATCATGCCTCAACTGAATTCCACCCATCTGTCGTCTCGATGCTGTGAATGGCGTGGAATTCATGGAGGAGATAGTTGCAGGATAGTAGAAAATGATGCAATCATCCATTACAATGCCGTGAATGGCTGTTCATCCAAATTCAATCCAACCAAACGAGACACATTGTACATCAAGTCTCTGAAACTGGCAGCATTTTCAGAACGAACGACACTCTCGCATCCATCACAAAGTTTAAAACAGCTTTGCTGGATGTCCCTGGGCCTGGCCAATTGAGAGAAGCCAACATATACACATGGACCGGGCCGTCAGTGGAACGCCAGGAATACCCTTTTTAGGCCCGTTAGAGTAGCAGGCCGAATGTCATTCTTCCTGTTATTGCTCTTTGCTCGGCGTCTGCCTGCCTGTTCAATCCAAATTCCAAAGGAGCAAAAAGACCCTTGCTTGAATTCCGGACATCACAGTTTCGCCTGGCCCAACAACGTTCCAATCCAAATTCCAAAGGATCCATCTCTCTTTTACATAGTTTTTAGATCTATATTTTGTTTAAGTGTTTAGTCTAAAAAAGTGTACCTATGAAATCGGAAGATATTTTGTTTAAGTGTTTATTAGTCTAAAATAAGTCTACCTGTTGGGGAAGAGCCCGAGGATGCCCACCCCTTCTCGCCACGAGAAAGAAGCGAGCAGGATCTGTCTAAAGAAAGACCAATTCGGGGGCAGAGGACCGGTTCATATTCGGGGCCCGAATATAAACTTCGGGCAGCGCCCTAGAAACCGCCCGTCCGGGTTGGTCGAAAAGCCCGGCGTTTCGAACTATGACTTCGGAGCCCGAAGAAGTGAACAGGACAAATGGCTTTGCAGAGTGGCGACCAAGGCGGCCCGAAACTCGTCCGGGTTCGAAGTGTATATTCGGATCCCAAGAACATCGTCCGGGCGAACTTCGGCGTTCATGGGCACCAGATGCCGTTCGACATCCAAGGATGAATTCGAGGGAGCGGCGACCTCGGCCCCGAAGATTCAGAGTCCTGTCGACCCTATTTTCCATGCAGGTATGTGGTGGATACGAGTGGCCGGTGGACCCCCATGGAGTGGCTGAGCAGGAAGTCAGAAAGGACAGAGATACCCCAAGCGCCCGGGGTATATTCCAAGATGCCGAGTAGGTAGAGGGGTATTTCAGGGATGTAAAAGCCTACGGGCAACTATAAATACCCCCATACCGGGTAATGTAAAATGGATTGGAAGACTAATACAATTGACCACCACTTTAGTTTCGGTGAGAGCCTTTGGCTATCTCTTCGCAGGAGAGTCTACGAGACTACGACCACGGGAATTACTCCGGTTAGGTGTAATTCAACACTACCTATGAAATCGGAAGATATTTTGTAACGATCTTGCTACATGTAGGCAGACTCATCTTCGCAGACTCTCAAATTGTACTAAAGCTGACTCTAAAACCTGATTGTGAGGATAAGCTAAAAAAGTGAGATCTAGTATTATAATTCTAACCAGGTGATTCCGTTCATGTCAAGACTATATATGAAAAGCAAAATGTTAGAACGGGACGGTCATTTTTTTTTATTCCTACATCCGCGTGGCCGTTTGAATTGTCACATAACTTTGTGAATACCGTGGATGCAGCCGTCGGCGCCACATACGTATTACTGCTTGTTTGCATGTCAATGGTTTCTGACCCGGCCGACGACATACCAGCAGCCATGCCATGCAGTCGATTTCATCTTATGACCACGAATGAATATACTCATAGATTATGCATCCTTGTTACACACCTAAATTCTCATATACTAGTTTTTTTTTGTGAAAATTGGATATGGTGAATTTTTTTTAAAAAAACACGGCCCAGATGGTGAGATTGGAGCAGGAAACTTGCGACACGAAGGAGAGAGAGAGAGAGAGTGATTGGAGGTGGATTTCACAAGGGAGAGGTAGGAGTAAGTGATTGTCTCAGTCACAGAAAAAAGTGGTTGGAGCGAGAGGGAATCACCGCAGTCAAACGAGCGAGTGAGGTGAAAACGCCATTGGGACGATTCTTGTACCAATGTTTTAGTTGTAGAGAAGAGATATGTCATGGTCGTATGCCACGGTCCAAAGAATCGACCGACTAATGTGTGCGACGATGGCCTAACTTAAGAGACTATGACATGGGTTTATATCTTGGTTTGGGGCAAATCGAGCTCCCTAGTCCAGGTGGTGGTCACTATCGAGCTTAAAGGCTCTCGACCGGGGGCGAGTACAAGCGGACGAGAGAGGGAGATGAGCTCCCAGGTCCCTACGAGTGTGTGGGTGTGTGTACTGAAGACTGGTAAGCTTGTGAGCCTGCCTCCTCCCGATGGCCAAGCCCTCCCTTTTATAGTTACAAGGGGGGGATACATGGAGACCATCAAGAAGAGGACCTCGATGGAGAAGGAAAACAAAGTAGGAGGGGTAAAAAGCAAGTTGGCGCTGGTTGCGAGCACGCCGGACCGCCCGACGTCTTGTGGCGCCGCCGCCGCCTTGCACGTCGTGAGTCCGCGCTCGCCGCTCTTGTACAATGCGTAGGGGGCGGCTCCAATTCTCGACGCCCCGTATGCCATGCCGCAGAGCTCGAGCGCCGGTGGTCGGGTGTGGAGGAGCACCGAGCTCGCGAGCGCCGTAATACCCGGCAATACGCCCCATCATCCGCCGGGCATGCGCCGCTGTTGCCGTGTCGGTGCGTGGCGGCGGCGCCTAGACGGAAAGGTGGGTACGGTGTGTCGCGAGGAAAATATGTGGGCGGGGAGAGCTCAGCGGAGAGCTCGACAAATATCGTCGAGGTCGCGTTTGTCTTGTAGTTCTTTGTCCGTTATGCCTAGCGCGACATGGGCTTGGGACCGACAAGCCCTCGCCAGCGTGCCTCTGGGGGGATCTTCTTCGCCGGTGATATCTCGCCGCGGGTTGCGGCCCCGACAGATAGCCATGGCACCGTCGGTCGGCGCCTTGTGGTATGGGTTTCTGTCGGATGTCCACTCGGGCCTTTGTATGAGAGCTCATCCGAGGCGGAGAAGTGCTCGTGGGCTGAGCTCGAGGTCGAGCTCGTGTGGGAGAGGAAGAGCTTCGTCCGAGGCGGAGAAGTGTTCGTAAGCCGAGCTCGAGCTCATGTGGGAGAGGAGAGCTCGTTGTCGCTAAAGCTCGTCCGAGACGGAAGTTGTTGGTGAGCCGAGCTCGAGCTCAGCGCGGGAGAAGAGCTCGTCCCGAGACGGAAGGATGTGTCCGCGGGCGAGCTCGGTATGTACTGGCGGGGAGAGCTCGTCCCGTCGCGGCGTCTTGTGAGCCTGGCCCGCTATTACCGGGCCTTCGTTTTTGAATTGATCCCTGTTTTTAGGATATCCGAATATTTGTATTCCACAAGATAAAAAAAGAGTGATGAACCGGTGCAGAATTTTTTTTTAAAGCGGGACTTCACCCGCATGTATTAAGAGAAAGGCCGAAAGAAGGGCCGGTAACCGGATACAAGAAGAGACGCGAGTAACCCTCGCGGGTTACCCATGAAATCCCGACACAAATGAACAACAAGAAACGATAAAGGGAGGGTGGGGCGGACCCTCCAACTAACAACCTCGGCAAATAAGATAGATTCTTCTCTCTTCTTAATGCATCGTCTTGTTCTAGGCGTTGAATCAACTCATGTCATGCCAGCTCCACACGACAAGCCTTCAGTACTCCCTCCAGCTTTTTAAAAAAAACAATTTTAGAATAGTGTCAACTCAATTCGACAACTAACCAAATTTAATCAAATCAATTCGTAAGTAACATTAGATTTGCACGTTTGCGTTGCTACACATAGTCTATAAATTGATCCAAAATTGTGGCATATCCGATCCTGCTGAAACTAGTTAACTAGGAGTAGTAACAATTAGGTAAACGGCACATCCGATCGAACCAAAAGCAACACAGCTTAATTAATATATTAAACAACACTGTTTATAAAACATATGTAGATTAGCATCAGATACTAGTACTACGCGCAAGAAAGTAATATAAACAAATCAAAAGGATTTATCCCAAGTAATGAGCACAAGTTTGTTTATATGTATAACAAATATTCTTCATGACACTTTTTAGATTTTATGTCATCTCCTAGCGTTCATCAGTGTCATCAAACAAAGCTAGCGCCTTTTTTGTTTCAGTAGGCACCTAGGAGTACAACATTTATATATGTATGTCTGCATACTGGGGAGATGATAGAGCACAATCGTGGGATTTTGTGAGTGCAGTAGTGCGTACGCGTGCAGGAGGGACGTCGACGTTGTTAATGTTATCTGTATTTGTATGTAGGGCCATCTTCAGTCTGAATCGCTCGCGTATCTCCACTGAATGCAATGCAATGCAATGCAATACAAGCTAGTTCGTTCAGTGCGCCTCTCCCTTTCTCTTCCAACTTTGTAGCAGCAGCACTCGTAAAAGAAGAACAATTCCTTCCGCCTAGCCTACCTAGCGTAGTGTGTGTTGATATCAGTGGTCACTACTCCACTTTGGTTTATTTATATACCTGTCTGTTTACACCACTGATATATTGAGTAGTGTCCACGTGATTTCACTTGTTTTTGTTTTCTGATTAACAACATCGATCACAATATATTCTCTGAGATAGTTAGATATATAGAAGTATTATATTGTGTAACTGGTGGGCAGCAGGCTTCCCTAATTGGTTTCTTTTCTTGTGTAAGAAAAAGTAGCTGCTGGTGAGACACATCATATTCAATAATCTTTTCTTTCAGAAAAAGAAGAAAAAAAAAAAAAGGTAAGAGGTGAAGTGAGCCAAGGAAGAGGCAACCTAAGCTACCTGCACTTGATAACAACAACAACCACCGCGCATTTGAGCTGTTTGGACCATTTGGTTTTCTGTAACTATCAGCATGCAGTTGCAGTTGGATGATGCCTTGCTTGCATCTTTTGTTATTTCCTACTAGGAGTAGTCCATATAACAGTGACTTTGTTGTGCCTGACCAGCCTTGTACAAGCAGGCAAAGGCATGTGATGAGTGGATCTTTATTACTACTAGTACTGGTACGAGGCATCCATGTGCAGTTGCTATATATGCTTTATATATATCATCAAAGCCTAGCCTTTTTCCTTAACTCGCCCATACATAATGCATCCGATTAGTACAAGCAAGCCCGCACACGCATCATGCATGCTGCTGCTGCTGCTTATCTTAACAAACAGAACCCAACTGAAAAAGAAGGTGGATCGTACCGGATCCTCTTGGTTTTGCATTCATTCATTTGAGGGAAAGTGTTTCCTTAGGCACAAACTTGTCGGCAGTAATTAATCTGATGATGATTAGCGGCACTGTTGCATAAAGGATGTGCAACTGGCCGGGGTAAACAGATCTTTCTTGAGAGATATTAGTGAGACAGATATTTTTGCCACTTTTTCCTTGCGTGATGGATCGATGTGGAAAAAGGTCGACTTTTTGCTTTCTTTCTTATCGTCGATCTAGTCAGTCTTTAATAACCTGATGGACACACACACTAAGCACGGCTCGCTTTCTGCTCCCTCCCTAATTCCACTGAATTTTCACTTTGGCAGAGCCATAAGATCTGTCACTGGCGTAATTTTTATCAGAGGTCAGTTGTGGTTTGCCTTGCCCACCAGTCACAGTTCCATGTGCCTGTCTTTTTCTCTGCACTTTGATGAAAACTTTCTGCACTATACTTATCACACTGTTAACTAGTAAAACAGAGCTAGTGACAGTGAAATCAGCCAAGGAAGTACAAGCCTGTGTATACTCCTATGTAGGACAAGCACAGGCAGCAGGAAGTTTATCTTTGGGAGAAAGAGCACTGAATCGTTTCTCTCGCTTTCAGTCACAGGTCAAAAGCCTGAATCCTCCACCAGTCTGAAAAATATCGGGATTCACAAACCAAGGTTGAATGCTGTCACCTCTGTCTATTGATCATGAACTTCTAGAATTGGAACGAATGCAGTGGTGTAGCAGCTGAGCCTATCAGCAGCAGACACTCGAAAGTGCCTGCCTTGGCTGCTCGCACTCGCTCGCAGTTGCAGATAGCGTTGTGGAACTTACCATCAGATACCAACGATAACCATCTCCTCTGGGAAATGAAGTGATATGATAATATCCATTCTCATCGTCTTAAAAAAGGAACAATAATAGTTACCCCAGTGCTGAAAAGGCCGCAGAATCACTTGTACATGCTCAAGGTATTTTAGCAAACAAAAACAAATTCCACGCACCTTTCTACATGCACAATCTTGGGTACAAGACTACTGTTGCAAAGTTTTCATGATCCCATCATCATGACCATGAACAGCGGCGTTGAGATTCAAGCTGGCGCTCAAGTGCTGCAGGGCTAGTGGAGTGGAGTCAGAGTCCCAAAGCAAAAGGAATCGCGCGTGTCTGGATTCAGCAGGGCAGGGCAAGGGATTCATGTGTGTGTGTGCCTGAACTTGAGCAGCAGAGCAAAGCATCCGTTTCCTCCGGGTGTTTGCCGAGTTGTGCTGTCCACATTGGATTATGCTCTGCACTGCAAAGTGTGCGCGCCACTTTACTGGAAAGTGGATTCGCCTTTGTCCTGTGCTGTGCCACGGCCAGGTACTGTACTAGTGCATCAACTGACGGCTACTGTTGCCTGAATAGAATTGCGACAAAAACTGACGCCTACTGTAGAGCATGTACCATGGCATGTCCAACCAATCAATCCACTTCTACTGATTGTGTATCCCAATCCCAATCGCTACTTGATGGCATCCTCTCTTCTCTTGACTGCACTGAAATGGAGGTGGGCCTTGTTTACACACAAAATTCAAAATGTTAGAATTCGAACACCGTAGAAGACTTTCGTTTGTATTTAGTAAATATTATTTAATTATGACTAACTAGCTTTTAAAAGATTCGATCTTTGTCATTTATAATGAAACTATGTTTTTTATCTATATTTACTACTTCATGTAAGTGTCACTAAATTGATGGGATGGAGAGGGAGCGAAAAAAACTTTTGAACTTTAGGGGACTAAACAAGGCCTTGATGGCATGCTCTCTTCTCTTGACTGCAGTGCTTTCTGAAAACTGAAATGGAGGTGGGCAAAACCTGAATCCGAGCAGAGACGAGAGCTGAAAACGGGGGGGGGGAGGTGGGCACAGCGCAAAAGCGGTTTTTCGGTTTCGGACGTGGCGTGGCACCTCATCTCTTTCTTCACACACCGGAACGGGAAGGAAGGCCTCATCCCTGTCGCTCGCTCGTCTTCCTCCTCCCCTCCCTCCCCTTCCCTCGTCACTCCATAAATCCGCTCGACACCTCCTGACCGCTCCTCACTCCCCACTCTGCGCCCACCCACCCACCCACCTTCACGCGCACCCCCAACTACTCATAAAGCTCCCGCCCCCGCAGACGATAGATCCGCGTCTTGCAATCGCGCAAGCTCTTCCTCTGGATCTTCCTCTTCGGAGAGCCGCCGGACCTTTTCTTTCCGACGAGGCTTCCATCTCGTCTACGTCAACGTGTCGGTGGTAAGCACCCTTGCGACCAAATCATCCTGGCAGGCTGTGTGAGTACCGGCAGGCAAGGCTGGATGGAGGTTTCAGATTCAGCCGCGCATCACCACGCAGACCCTTTCTTGTTTTCCTCACCCTACCGCCGCTAATCGCTCGATTGGATTCATGCGTTCTCTTTCACTGACGCGGCGTTTCGTTGCTCGATTTGGCCCAACCAAAGCTGTCTCCTTAACTTGGAATTTGTTGGGCAGAAAACAAGCATTTTTTATCCGCCGTTTGTATCCTAGGACTCTACTAAACACCTGCCCTGTCAGTCTTATCTTAAACATATCCCACAGCTCGCAGTTTAAGGCCTGGAACCCGAATTGAAAAAAAGTTAATTTTGCTGACCGTGCTTGTTTTCTGCAACAACTAGGTCCCGTCTCATAGTAAAGTGTTCTGTTGGCCTTTCCCCATCGGAGAGGTCGTGCTGTACCCCCCCGTGGTGATCTAATCTTACATGGAGTACACGACACGAACAAAATTATTATATGGTAGCCCCTAGGCAAACTTCTAGATTATTCAAGCTGCTAGTATGAGATTACTCCAGAGTCTGGACTGAGATCGACTGACATCACATGATTGCTGCTGTTGCTCTCCGATTTTACTGAATTATTATTATTGGATCCAAAAGTGGCAGTGTATATATGCAAGACATACTAACAATTACTCTTTTCGTCTGATAATAATAGTTATAATTCTGGTGGCTTTTAGATTGCCTCTGCCTGTTCGCGCCATATTTTCCTCCCTTCTTCCCTCCCCTGCCATTGTGTATTTGTGCGCCATGTTAGAAAATTTAACCACGGAACAGCAAGAGAATCGATAAGTCATATATATCATTACTATAACATATCACACTGATTATTTATTTTATTAATGATATAGTACTTGTGTCCTTATTTCAGGAGATCCTGATACACATACTACTCTGAGTTGCATCTTTTGCATTTCCTTCTGTTGGTATTGACTGCTGCTGCTTGTTATTTCAGACTCACGCCATATCTGAAGAAGATGTCTTTTCGGAGCATGGTTCGTGATATAAGGGAAAGTTTTGGGAATATATCGAGGCGGAACTTTGAGGTGAGAATTCACCACAGAGGGAAGTCTCTTGGTTCTTCAAGTGACTTGCAAGACAAGCCTGCTGAAATTCAGCCAAGCAGGTGGGCTAGCCTTCCTCCTGAGTTGCTCCGCGATGTCATGAAACGGTTGGAGGAAGATGACAGTAGCTGGCGGATCGCAAGGATGTTGTTTCTTGTGCCTCTGTTTGCACAACCTGGAGGGATATGTGTAAGGATATAGTGAGAAGTCCAGAACATTGTGCGAAGCTCACATTTCCAATATCTCTTAAGCAGGTAATGAGTGGGTTCAGTGAATGTTGATGAATTGTGAAGTCTTTATTACCTCTAAATTGGCCTTGCCCTTTCCTGAAATTCTCTCAGGACATAGTTTTAGTTATTCAGATTTAAAACTCTTAACAAGGAAACTCTTTCCTGTCTTTCTTAACACTTGTTTGATTGTTTCATGCACAGCCTGGACCCCGAGATGGAGTAATCCAATGTTTTATAAAAAGGACAAATCAAAGCTAACGTATCGGCTCTACTTGTCCCTTAGCTCTGGTAAGTGTCAAGCTATTGTCTTCACTCCAGAATAACAAAGTCAGCAGTCTTTGTTTGTTTGTTGAACCTCCTGCCTGTCCCATCAGTTTTCAATTTTGTCCTTGAAGGAGAACCATGGGGGTCATTTTCACTACAATGGAAAACATTGTTCCACTATTTTTTTTTTGTCTTTTCTGAACCTGATAATTCAGGAGATTACTAGAAACCAGCACTACTTTCCATTACAACTCTATTCAAGGCAGAAATCTGTGATGTAAACATAAAGACATTAAGTACATGATGAAACATATAGGTAAATGGCTGAATAATTGTTCAAAAACATGAATGTTTCATAAAAGTAGACTTTCTCACCTTTTACATTAGTCATGGTGAGACTTTTGCTCCTGTACCAGCCTTTGAAGCTTCCACAGCACTACGGATTTGAAAATGACATGGCCCGTATATAGTTAAGAATGCACCACAGATTAAATGGTGCCGTTACAGTTGACCAGAGCTCCCCCCCTCTCTTAATTATTCGTGCATGGCTATGCAGTGTCACACTGTCACCATAGTAGAATTTACTATGCCTGCTATTGTTTTCTTGTCATTTTTTTCATGTTCTCCTTCAGGTAAAAGTTATGCTGCTTCAGTTAATTACATACAAACTGCAAACTGATTTCTAGTTGTGGCTGTTTGTATCTGCCTCCATTCTCGATGACATAGTGTATGTAGTAAACATATATGCCACAAAAGATTTTAAATAACATTCTGAAACTATAATAAGAACTAAATAGGACTCCTTCAGCAGATGTTACATATGCAACACAGTGATATTTCTAATGTATCTTGTAGCTGTGGTTGATGAGAACGGAAAGTTCCTATTAGCAGCAAAAAAAGGAACCGCAGGATGGCGCACACGGAGTATGCTATTTCTATGGATTCAAGGAATTTCTCCCGATCAGTACTGGCTACATTGGGAAGTTAAGGTGAATCTTCTTTGGCAACAATCTTCCCTTTATCCTCTTTGTCGCTTGGATGAGTATGATTGCTGAGCTTTTGCATTAAAACCTGACACAAGTTATGGCATTGCAGGTCAAATTTCCTTGGAACTAAATTTATCATCTACGACACACAGCCTCCATACAATGCTGGGAAACTTTGCGCACAGGAACATGCCCCCAGCCGTCGGTTGTCTTCCAGGAAAGTTTCACCAAGAGTTCCAACGGGCAGGTACCCCATTGCTCAGGTAAACTACGAGCTGAACGTGCTCGAACCCGGGGCCAAGGCGGATGCAGTGTGCTATGCATTCCATCCCCGCATCAGCAGTGGAGCCTGGCGGTGTCGTGCCAGGCCAATCAAAAGAGCTCCTCCCAAAGCTATTCGACGAGTCCTTTCGCAGCACAGCAACTTCTTTCTCCAAGTACTCTGTGGTGGACAGCTCCATGGACCTGAGCAGCTGCGGTTCTCCGAGCTCAGTGGAGGGCCTCTGCAAGAAGGCGGTGACGCCGACTCGGGAGGAGAGGCCTCTGGTTCTGCGCAACAAGGCGCCAAGGTGGCACGATCAGCTGCAGTGCTGGTGCCTCAACTTCCGCGGGCGCGTCACTGTGGCCTCCGTCAAGAACTTCCAGCTGATAGCTTCGGCGCCACAGCCAGCTCCCGTGGGGGCTTCTTCTGCTCCACCGCAGGCGGCAGCACTTCCTGCACAGACACAACCACAGGCCTCTGGTCCGTCTTCATCGTCGTCCATCCATGGCCATGACCCAGTGATCCTGCAGTTCGGCAAGGTCGGGAGGGACATGTTCACCATGGACTACCGGTACCCGCTGTCGGCCTTCCAGGCCTTTGCCATATGTCTGACGAGCTTTGACACCAAGCTGGCCTGCGAATGAAAGAATGGATGAATGAATAGGTGGGACGAGTAGCGTACCGTAGCAGGGCAGCAGCAGTGGGAGGGTCTTGAGCGATCGTTTTCTGTGTTTAAGTGCTATATGAGCAGAGACATTGTGAGCCTTTGCATGTAAATAATTTACAGTAGCTGTTGATTCAAGTATTGTTTCGTGAGATGTTGTTTCAGAAACCTAAAATAGTGGATAGAAATGCAAGTGTTTTTCCCCTCTCTTGTCTGGGAAGAAATATGAGACAAGTCTCCCTGTGTAGAAAAAAAAAAAAACATATCTCGTTTTCAATCAATTTTGAATTTGACTTGATTTATAGGAAAACAGTAGTGATATTTGTACCTTCAAATAGGTTTAACAAGGGAATGTATTGTAAGCATAACATAAGGGTAATACTTATTCGGATAGTATATATTTCTCTTTGGATAAATCTAAAATTAGTTGGCTCTTGAAAAGTAACAATGTTTTGTGGCGGAAGGAGTACGTATAATGATGATTGCAGACGAGATAGACATGGCGATGATATTGCTCCGTGCGCGGAATTGAAGGTGTTGTTGGGCCATGGTAGTAGGATAAAAGGAAGGAGAGTTGATTGATTTGCATGGAGATTGAGTCGCTATCTTAGATGATGATGAGAGATTTGAGCGTCCATCATGATGATTAATAGGCAGGCACGCTGAAAGCAACGTTAAACTAGTAGGTAGTGCTAACCCACAATATTAGTCATTATCGAAATATTTATGTATAGAAAATGGGAGGTATTTGATGATTGAGCGAGCGACGACCAAGCAAGCAGAAGCAGAAGCAGAATGGGGTGAGGCACGGCACGTAACCTAACGACGACCTACTAATCCTAGTCGGCTAGTGTATATAAATTAGCGCTGCTAAATGCTGATAGAACAATACACTGCATTAGTTCAGCAGGGCTGCTCAGGAGGGGGAAAAAAAAAGAGATAGACAGGGTAGCCATTAGCCAAGGACAAAGAGGAATGAGAGTCAGATCGACGAACGAGAACAATGGCATTTATTTTTTTAATATTAGATACTCCCTCGGTCCCAAATTAAACGCTAGTTTTTGGGTGTTCGCCACAAAAGTTTGACTCGATTTGTAGAAAATAAGTACAAGATTTAAATATCTAAATAAATTTGTTAAAAAACTAGATCAAAAAGATCTTTACAATGATACTAGTTATGTAATATAAATATTAATCCTATTTTTAATATATAATTCCGGCAGTTTTTTCGGGAAGCGAGAACTCCATTTATTCTGGGACGAGGGAGCAGTAGATATGATGATAGAGTTAGAGATAAATAATTGAAGCAGTTAGGAAAATGGGCAAGCAGAGGTTGTCTGCGATTATTGTTGTCCTGTCGTGCTTAATTTTCAATTTCAATTCCGGGAGACGGATTAAAGAAACGAAGCAGAGAGAGGTTTAGGATTAAACAAGTCTGCACATTGGCTGCAGAGCAGATGGTCTGCCAACTGGCACGTGCTGTATTCCGGTGTCCTGTTCCTGTACTGGAGCGCACCTGTCAGTGACTCACCGGTCCATGAGCAGCAACAGGCCAATCAATGGTCAAACGTCACGTGACTTTTGACCTGGTCTCCATTCCCGGCACGTGATCCCCACCTCCTCCTGCCGGGCCACCCTGTCGGACGGGCCAACAGCTCCATGTGTGGTTCGCCATGCCCACGGTGGTTCGTTTTTGCTCATTCTTGCCCTTTTGCACCCATATATTTTTTTTTTTGCGACCTCTCATCTAAAAAAGATTTTTGTAGTATCTGTTTGGATACAAACACACACCACACACACGCCACCTTGTATACCTAACAAAACTACAACTACACGCAGAACTAACGCGGTGATGGACACTCGAAAAATCATCCAGGACTCCGAAGCAAGGTGGCGGCACGCCGTCGACCATGGAGGCGACATCTGGCGTGAAGCAACTTGAAATAAATTGGGAACACATTGTTCCCACCCGGTGGGAAATCGTGGGGAGCCGAGGCTCGAACCCACGACGTCTGGCTTCGCACCTGGAAGCCGTGACCAAACGAGCTACGCTCGTTCCCTTTTTTGCACCCATATTTTTGCTCGCTCACTCTTGCTGGCTCTTACATTATTACTTTGAACTTGTCGCCTCTACAGTAATGGTACAACGCTTTTCTTCGCAACAAAACAACATCAGCAAAAGACGTTAGGGTTAGAAACGCCAGATTGCAAAAAAAATTATAGCATGTGAATAGAGCAGGAATACATGTGCAAAACATATAATAGAATAAAAAAAAAAACTAGGCCAAAACAATTCATATACAGAAAAAGAAACATAGGGTGAACTCGAAGACTATGGAAGTTGAATTTTCATATAATATATAAAAATTTTAGACAATTAACCAGTACGATTACAAGGGCACTTGATAAGAAACAATTAACAAATTTTTATATCATCTTAACAATGGCAAAATATCATGCTGATTGAAGTATATATATATATGAGAAGTTGACAAGTATAGAAGGTCAAGCAGCTGTGTCCTGTATTTTGTGAGGATTCAGGTGTGGTGAGGAGCCTGATTTAAAGGAGAGATGATTAGAAGAGGCGAGAGGGGCAGGCCAGCAGGGATACAGGCGGATCCAGCAATTTGGGCCTGCGTTTTGGGTTTGGGAGGTGGCAGCAGACAGGCGGACAGACAAACCTCCGGCTGTCCCGTTTCGCTATGCGTCCCCGCCATTCCTTTCCTTGCATCTCTTCTAGAAACAAGGGAAGGAAGGGCCAGGCAGTCAGTCACGAGAGGCAGGAGTACTAGGTGGCGTGTCGTCTCGTCTGCGCTAGTAGAGTACCCGCAGCCGCCGCCTCCGCCTCCGTCGATTTGGATTCGCAGCGGCGGCCGCACCAGCAGCACCAGCCAATCAAACCAACAGCCAGTCGCCCAGCCCTCCCCAGCCGATCCCCGATGCGAGGCACAATGCCGGCCCCCGATTCCTCGTCGCCGCCGCCGCCGCCGCCGCCGCCGCTGTCCTCCACCATCGGCCGCTCCATCGGCTGGTCGCTCCACCGCCGGGACCACAACCAGATCCACTCCTTCCCGCCGCCGCCCGACGACGCCGCCACCGACGCCTTCCACTTCCAGCGCCGCGCCACCGACCTCCTCACCGACCTCCTCGCCGCCAACGACGACGACGTCCTCTCCCTCGCCTGGACGCGCCGCCTCCTCCACGCCTTCCTCCTCTGCCTCGAGGAGTTCCGCGCCCTGCTCTTCGCCTCCGGGGACGCGCCCGCCGCCAGGCCCCGCTCGACCGCCTCGTCGCTGACTTCTTCGACCGCGCCGTCAAGGCGCTCGACCTCTGCAACGCCGTCCGCGACGGCCTCGACCTCGTCCGCCAGTGGCGAAAGCACCTCGCCATCGCCGCCGCCGTCCTCGCCTCCTCCACATCCTCTACCGCCTCCGCCTCCGCGACGCCGCCGCCGCTCGGGGAGGCCCAGATCCGCCGCGCCCGCAAGGCGCTCACCGACCTCACCATCCTCATGCTCGACGACAGGGACGCCGGGGGCGTCGTCGGCCAGCGCAACCGCTCCTTCGGCCGCCCTGCCAACGCCACCACCGAGAAATCATCCCGCGGCCACCACCGCCGGAACAGCAGCGGGGGAGCTCAGGCTCCGGCTCCGGCTCCCACCTCCGCTCCCTCTCCTGGAGCGTGTCCCGGGCCTGGTCCGCCGCGCGCCAGCTGCAGGCCATCGGGGAGGCCTCCCCGTGCCCCGCCCGCAGGACAACGCCGCCACGGGAGGACTCGCCTCCGCGGTCTACACCATGGGCGCCGTGCTCTTCATCGTCGCCTTCGCGCTCGTCGCCGCCATCCCGTGCCAGGACCGCGGCCTCCACGTTAATTTCTCCGTGCCCAGGAACCTCCTCTGCGCGGCTCCCATCACCACGCTCTACGAACGCATCCTCGACGAGTCCAAGAAGAAGGACCGCAAGAACTCGTGCGGCCTGCTCAAGGAGATCCACCAGATTGAGCACTCCTCCAGGAAGCTCATGGAGATCACTGACGCCGCCGAGTTCCCGTTGCACCAGACGACAAGGATACCGAGGTGAGGGAGGCCGCGCAGGACCTAGTCCACCTCTGTCAATCCATCAAGGAAGGCCTCGACCCGCTCGAGCGCCAGGTCAGGGAGATGTTCCACCGGATTGTGCGCACACGCACAGAAATCCTAGACTGCTTGAGTAAGCCACATGGTACCCATCAGTGATGGCAAGATACAGAGATAGGCAGGGAAGCCACACTTGCTTGCTGTGAGGCCGATTCAGATGATGAAACATTGTTGCGTGAAATGCAGCAGCAGCAGCGGTGAGGCCGATTCAGATGAGGTAGCTTTTCTCTGCATAAGTTAGCAACTACTATATCATATACATGTGTCGGCTTGTCCTTCTGTTTGATAAATTGGTTTCTTCATTTTTCATTTCATTCTCGGCTTTGTAGATTGTGAATCCTTACTTGGCAGTGCTTCCTAGTAATGGTCTAAATACTATTTGTTCCATTCTTTTCATCTCTGGTTTGATGATTAGTTAATGTTCATATGGTTAGCATCTGTTCCAACACAAAAACGAAACAGGCTTGTGGTGCTATCCTATGCTGGAAGTGTTGAGAGATTGTGAGGTGATGATATTGACACCACCACCATTTTCTTTTTGTGCCCAAAGATTAGCGGATGTATATCATCAAAGGAGACAACACTTCATTGATCACTCAACATTAATTGCCGCAAATGTATATGATTAAAGGAGACGACACTGCATTGATCACTCTACATTAGCTTAATCATGTTGGCTTAGTCCATAGCAATGCTGCTTGTTTCTTCCATCCTGACACTGATCACTCAACTTTAACTTATGTTGGCTTAGTCCATAGCAATGTTGCTTGTTTCTTCCATCCTGACACTTCATTGATCACTCAACATTAACTTGATTATGATGTTGGCTTAGTCCATAGCAATGCTGCTTGTTTCCTCCATCCTGTTTTTGTGTGTTTAGACTTCGTGTTTCAAATGAACACATCCCAAATGCATGCTCTATATTGGGGGTGGGGGGGGGGGGGGGGGTGGGAAGGCAAATGGACAGAAACAGCTGACATAGTTAATTTCTTTGTCAACGAACTAGTTTGGGTCAGATGTACCTTACTTGGTCCCGTATTTGAATTTGATTGTATCCTTGAAATGTGTCCTATTCTTGTAGACTATATATAGTTAAGAAGAGATATACAGAAATACTGTTGTATTTCAGAGTGCTTAGTGGGTTTATCATTGAGCTACAACTGCTCTTGAGAAATATTTGTTGATTCTAGAGAGAACAGTAAGGCAGAACTTGGTTAGTCAGGTAACATGGGATATTTAGATAGAGTTCTAACTTATATAGTTGCCAAGGTACTTCAATTTGTTACATGTCTATTGATTGCCCTTGAGCTGAGTCAACTCTGCATAAACCCTTGTGGAGTTGAAGTATTCAAAGGGCTGTTAGTGGAATTCTTTAGAGAAATGGAGTCATGTGAGCTGGTCAATGTGCATGTTTTTTTTTTTTCCTATGGACCTTTTTTTTTTCTACTAACCTGTGCACGTTGGATGTTTCTTGGTCAACAGGCAAGATTTTTTTGGTTCTAATTTATTATTAATATAATTTTTGGCCCCTTGTGGTTGTGGTTCCCTGGCTCTAGCAGCCTCCATGCGCTGCCAAAAATTTGATTTGAGAATCTAATCTCATCCCATGTCACTGCTGTTGAAATTCTGCCGGCACGTTGGTTCTCTGCACCTGTACATTTTGTACGAAGAGTGAAGAATCCCAGAAACTTGAATACAGTGTATGGACGTAGGTGCTGATTGTCTGTGCTCAAGGAGTCAAGGTCATGACTGAGGCACTAGCGTTTGTTTGTGCGTGAATGCACAGTTGAGGTTGAGTGTAGTTTTGAGGATGAGTTGGGCCTCGTTTAGTTGGCTAAAGTTTCTAACTCTTTTTTCACTCTCTCTCCATCACATCACATTAAATACACCAAAAGATATATGTTTGGAGTATAAAATATAGGTAAAAAAATAACTAATTATACAGTTTAGATATACATTCTGAGGCGATTCTTTTGAGCCTAGTTACGCCGTGGTAGGATAATATTTACCACAAACAAACGAAAGTCTTCTACGAGTCTTCTGGGAGTTCCGAAGTTACTTTTGCTAAAATTTCTAACATCTAAACGAGGCCTTGGTTTACATCCATGGCCCTGCTGAAGACTTGAAACTAGTACTCCCTCCGTTCCATTTCATTTTGCAACTATGGGAAACGTGTCCGTTAAAACCGACTCAACTTTGACTACGTTTGTAGAAAATACGTGCAACATTTATATCTCCAAATAAATTTGTTAAAAAACTAGACTTAAAGATCTTTCCGATGATACTAATTACTTAGTATAAAATTTTTATATATTTTAATAAATAATTGCCGGCAGTTTGAAAATACTTTTGTTTTTCTCGGGAAGCGAGAATTGCAAGTTTTTTCGGAACACTCCATTGCGAGAATTGCAAGTTTTTACGGAACACTCCATTTGGGTTTTGCTTGTCACAAAATTTACTGTAGCAACTTCGATCATCTTTTTCCCTACAAAAATAATTCTACTTACTTTAGAATGTGCAATACTACGTACTGGATATGGTTGTTGCGTAATAAATTATGTCTAGAGTACGAATGGTGAAAATGGCTAAGATTGTGATTGTGTGTCTGACATTAGTATGGGCCTCCAAAGAAAGCCTGTTTGTGCAGCACAGGTTATCGGGCTGGAACCTCGCTGGGCTCTCTCTCGGACAAGGATTTGGCTCGCCTTCCTTTTCCTTTGGAAAAAGTCCACATTCCCTCCTCCAACTATCACGTAAGTTCATTTTTTCTCCCTCAACTTCAAAACCGGACAAATCACCTCCCTCAACTTTTTCAAACCATGCATTTTTCCTCCCTCAGGTGGTTTCGAAGGTGGTTTTGCAACAGTAACCCCGGGTTTGCTACAGTGTCCATTCCTTTTGTCTTTTTTTTTTTTTAAAAAATTTCGGTTGAATCTTTGAAAAATCATAGAAAATCATAGAAAAATCATAAAATAAAAATCAAGTTTTGTTGGACTCCACATGAGTAGATCTACACAGTGAATATATAATATGATATGCTTTAGTTCAAAAAAAATAATTATAGAATTTTGCGACTATGAATTCTTTTAATTAATTATATATTCACTGTGTAGAACTTTGTACTAAAGCATATCATATTATATATTCACTGTGTAGATCTACTCATGTGGAGTCCAACGAAACTAGATTTTTATTTTATGATTTTTCTATGATTTATTATGATTTTTCAAAGATTCAACCGAATTTTTTTTAAAAAAGAGAAAGGAATGGATACTGTAGCAAATCCCGGGGTAACTGTAGCAAACCCGGAGTTACTGTAGCAAAAACCGCCTTCAAAACCGTCTGAGGGAGGAAAAAATGCATGGTTTGAAAAGTTGAGGGAGGTGATTTTGTCCGTTTTGAAGTTGAGGGAAAAAGTGAACTAACTTCGTGATAGTTGAGGGAGGAAATGTGGACTTTTTCCTTTTCCTTTCCACAGAGGAACTGAGCGTGTGCATGGCCACTCCATGGACCTAGCACTAGCAGGTTATCGGCCTTTTTCCTAAACCAATGTGGTTATAAGGTTTTCTGGGTTCATTTTTCATTTCTTATATACCAGACAGATCTATTCTATTCTTCTTGAGTGAATACAAGAACAATTGAAATGATTGTTGTTTATCTTAGGCTATGTTTGGTTCCTATGCGAATAGGGACTAATTTTTTTAGTTATATTTAGTCCCTAGTCCAATAAACCTTTGGGAGGGGCTAGGAACTAATTTGTAGTCCCTATTAATCTCTAGTCTTTATCTTAGGCTATGTTTGGTTCCTATGCGAATAGAATAGGGACTAATTTTTAGTTATATTTAGTCCCTAGTCCAATAAAACTTTGGGAGGGGCTAGGAACTAATTTGTAGTCTCTATTAATCTCTAGTCTCTAGTCCCTCCAACCAAACAGGCCCTAATGACAATGCCTTTTAGAAAGAAAAATAAAAGATGGTAAGTGTCGATAAAAGAGGGAAAAAAGGAAAGATAGCCGAGCACACAGACAGAGCCGTCGAGAAACTCAACGGGAAAAGTAGGTAGCAAGCCAAGAAAACCAGAAAAACAGAAGTAAAACAAACTCACCAACTATATAATATACGCCTAGCTTATTTCAACGTAACAAAGCTTCAAAAGCTATCATCACTATATAAACTTACCACCATGTGTCCAAGACAGTACCTGACACTTACACAACAGAGAAGGGATATGCTCGCTGAGTGATATATGTGGCCACGACCTGTTACAGTTACAGAAGTAGCTAGCTACGTATCATTCACGCGTCGGCCGCGAGCCCCTCGTCGCTGGCGGTGTTGCGCACGGAGCAGTCGAGGCGGATCTCTCCGGCGGTGCCGGTGAGCACGTCCATCTGGCTCATCTTGACGAACGACCTGGCGAACTGGTCGAAGAAGGCGTCCTGGTTGAGCGCGAAGCGGGTGGCGGTGCGCATGGTGTCCGCGTGGCTGATGAGCCCCTGGTCCGACTTGAACAGCCCCTGCCTCGCGATCAGGTCGAAGTAGTACTTGTTGTCGAAGGCATCGGGCGTGCGCACGTCCAGCACCGTGCTCACCACGTTCCCGCTGGGGTCGCTGGTGCACTTGGCCGCCAGCCTCTGCCGGAACGCCGGGTCCATGGTGCCGTCGTCCGCGTTGGGCGGCAGCCGGTCGTTGAAGGCGGCGCAGTGTCCGCGGCCCACGGTGTGCGCGCCGGAGAGCGCCACCAGGTCCGCCTTGTCCAGGCTGCGGTTCTTGAAGGACTCGATTAGCTGTGGCACCTTGAAGAAGGGCGCCGGCAGGGGTGCCCACCAGGGCGCTCGACGCCGGCGCCAGACCGTCGCGCCGCCCGAGAGGAACATCGAAGAAGGGGCCGCCGGACTGGATGTTTGGATCACGCATGAGTATGATGGATCGGACGTACACACTGTCATGTCAGTAGGCCGGTTGGTGAAGGTACGGCCGGGCCGGCGACTTACCGCGACGACGGCGTCCCTGGTGGCTAGCGTGGTGATGTCGGCGCAGGACACCGTGGGCCCGCAGACGGCGTGGACGGCGTCGCGGATGTCGTCGATGAGCTTGAGCGCCTCGGGACGCAGCGTCTTGTTGGGTATCTCATTCTGCTCGCTCTTGGAACCAGACAGGAGGACGGACGCGTCGCAGCCCTGATTTATTTATTTATTGATGGTACGTTAGTTTTCGACCGTGCTTAGCTTGGTCGTCGATCATCATCAGCATCTATGTTACCTGCGGGAAGCAGTCGTGGAAGAAGATGCGGATGAGCCCGGCGGCGATGCCCATGTCGCCGCGGAGGGCCTCGTCGACGTGAAAGCTCACGATGTCCTCCACCCACGGGCAGGACACGTCGTAGAAGTTCCAGGAGAGGCCGTTGGCGATGGGCTCGTTGTTCAAGGTCACCGTGGCTGACGAGACGGCGGCGCAGAGCGCAGAGATGGCCACCAGCAGCAGCACGGCGGCCACAGCTGGTCTGCTGCTGCTGGACCTGGCCATTCTGCTTGCAGTTGCAGATCAGCAAGCACGACGGTGGTGTGGTGTGCCTTGCACAGGTCAAGAGACATATGGTGTGGTGCGCTATTTATAGTAAGCTGTTATGGATGGATGGAGACATTCATGTGTCGTTGCATTGATCTGATCCACTACTAACTAGCAGCAACTTGATGCATTTCAATTGCATTTCATCGTCGTCATCATAGACTAATAAAAGCAGCAAGGAATTAAACACGGATCAAGTGAGTGGTATAAAAGGTATTTTCATGTCGCATCGCATGAGTTTAAAATAAGTGAATTTGTATTGTAATCCTGTTACGGTAAGTCTTCGGCTTCCATATCATTTATGCATATATGCAACTTCGTTGTAGCTTCGTTCCACATATACTGCACTGTCATCTATCCCTTGCTTAGTCAAGTCTCAAGCTGACCATTCTTGCATCGCGTAATCAATCTTGGTTGCTACCTTCTGAGAGTAATAGTACAATATCTTGCATCAGTACAGGCTGCTCCTTCTAGCTTAAAAGTATGACGTTTGTATGTTTAAACTTCCTTCTAGCTTAAAAGTATGACGTTTGTATGTTTAAACTCTTTTATCTTAATTGAAATGATACGTAAACATTTTGCGTATTTTTCCTTGCATTGCGTGCATTTGGTTTCTTTTGTCAGCACGTCTCGTGTGTTGGTTTGAACAAAATATATAGGGCACAGCTGCCCATCAGTGGCATATTCCACGGACTAGGATAGGTTAGACTAAGCCAACGGCCCAAGTGGCCTGGTGCATGCACTCATATATGCCATCATCGACAGGAACATGATGATGCATTTCTCTAACGACATCTATGAATAGTATATGTTCACGGGAATGTCTAGTGTAATTGTACACACTACACACCTGTTGGAAAGCTAGCTAGCTGCCTCCCACCCTTTTCCTTTTTAAATTTGGGAAATCCTAGTTTAAATCGTAGGTTAATTGTCAATGGTCCGCTGCTAGTAAAATGACATTCAGATGGGATAGGGATGATACCTGCCACTTGCATTTGCATGACGCATGATTGTAAGCCAGGGAGGCAGCATGGGTTCTTACTGCAACTACCCTCTCCAAAAGTCAAACTCACTGTTCATTCCCTCACAATTCTTCCTTTGATCCACAGGGACCTCAACCATGTTCAGGCTATCTACAACGGGGATGCTAAACCGTCCTGCAAAACGCGACACCGGATGGGGAAGCCGGGTACTGGGAGGCATCCCACGGAAACAAGTGGGCGCTCTACGCTCCAATATTCGGAGGACATAGTGGAGGCCCGCTATGGGCGGCGGGGCGTGGACTGTGGGACCCACCCTGCCCTCAACCGCCGCCCGCTGCAAGGACGCGCTGCCATCGCGGTGGCCGCGGAAGAACGCCGGCCGGACCCGTGTTCCCCATGGGGCGAGCCGCTCCTCCTCCTCGTCGGGCCATGTGCTCCTACGCTCCATGTGCCGCCGCCCCGCGGAGATGCGCTCCCTTCTGCGGCCGCCCGATGGAGGGAGCGGGGAGGGAGACGACACACGCCGGTCGTCCAACGGCACGAGGGGTTGGGAGAAGGAAGGCGGTAGGGGGGGAGAGAGAGAGAGAGAGAGAGAGAGAGGGTGGGGAGAAGGGAGGAGAGAGAGCGGGTGGGGAAAAGTAGAGTAGGACACGTGGGTCCCATAGGCGGTAGTTGGTATAGTAGATGGATATAGAGTATGAGCGGGTGTGGGAAAATTGGGTATAGAGGAGAGAATCTGAATGACTAGAGGTAGGAATATTACTTTTAGGGGATGAAAATAGAGGAATACGAGTGCAGATAGTCTCAGCAATAGAAGTGCAAGTGGTGTATTTATAACTAAGGGCATGTTTGAAGCCTGGCCAGCCAAAAGGGTCTTTGAGATGCCGCTTCGCATTCCTTGTGTTCTAGATGAGCGGCAGATGAGAGGAGCCAAAGAAACGAGCTTCACGTAGGTCGTCCAATTCCTTTGTGCTTGCAAAGCCTGACCGAACATTGTATTCTGGCGTCGTAGAGCTAGCGGTTGGAGCCAACACAATAGCTGTCGAAAGGCTAGGTTTCTCATCAACAGGAGACATCGCCAAGGCAAGCGCGAGTGTAAGCTCAAAGGAGTTTTTTTTTAGGTCAAGGAAGGAGTTGGTTGATTTGATTAGTTGGGCCCCTTAGTATTATTCTGGACTTGGCAGTTGGCCCAGATAAGAGACGGTCTGTGTGCCATGTTGGGGCGATACAGCCGCCGCCCTGTAAAAACGCCTCTTGAAAAATTACTCTTTATAGCTCCTCTATCCGCTACTCCCTTCCTGTTCTTGTTCTTGTATCCAACTCCTCTTTTGAATCCTAAGTAAGAAATCCTACCAGTTCTGAGTATTTGCTGAGAGTTTGATATATGGAGACACTTGATATGTGAAGTATGACGACATGGAGCTTTGCAAGACTATAGCTGCAATTACAACGGGTTTAGAGGGAGATATGATGGAGATCTCATGATAGTGTAGTATGCAATCTATTATTTTTAGATTTAGAATGTGAGTAGTCCATTTAGTCCTCATCTAGCTTGACAGTCTGTCAAATCTAGAAAATTATTGTTTTGTTTTGCCTGCGCATATATGCCGGTTTGCTCCCGATCTTTTTAAAAAAGAAAGATATATGGACACACTTGTGGGACATGTAATAGTCATTTTTTGGGGGCAAACAAGTCAAGGGCAGAAAAAATATATGGAGAGATTAAAGATTGATTTTTTATCGACTAAAAGATAGGGTGGGAGGCATTTCCTCGTGGCAGAGTCCGAATGCAATAAGAATTTGTGTGCCTCTTCTCGTATGTAAAGGCTGGAATATCTTTCGCGTGGTAAAACCCGAATGCCAGCCACAAGAAACACACTTTTTCACGAGAAAAGAGAAAGCATATAGGAAGGAGACTGGTCTTGGAGAATTCGTGCGAATGCACAACTGGCAGACGTACTTAACTGAGGACAAGCAGAAACAGCAAAACACACAGATTTCCATGGCCCAAATTTTCTACTCTGATGATCTGGTCACCTATTTATTTATTACAGCAGAATTTGAAAAGCTAACTTGACGATCGATAGATAGCATGCATGGGCGAACAAATGCAAATGCACACACTGCTGATAACAAGGTGAGTGAGGATGCCTCTTTTGTGATCACGCGTCGGCCGCGAGCCCCTCGTCGCGGGCAGCGGTGTCGAGGACGCGGCGGGCGTTGCGCACGGCGCAGTTGAGTCGGATCTCTCCGGCGTTGCCGGTGAGCACGTCCATCTGGCTCATCTTCACCATGGACCTGGCGAACTGGTCGAAGAAGGCGGCCTGGTTGAGCGAGTAGCGCGTGGCGGTGCGGTTGGTGTTGGGGTCGTTCATGAGCCCCTGGTCCGACTTGAAGAGCCCCTGCTTGGCGATCAGGTCGAAGTAGTACTTGTTGTCGAAGGCGTTGGGCGTGCGCACGTCCAGCACCTGCTCCACTTTGCCGTCGTCGTTGGCGCACTTGGCCGCCAGCGTCTGCCGGAACGCCGGGGCCATGGTGCCGTCGTCCGCGTTGGGCGGGAGGCGGCTCTTGAAGGAGGCGCAGTGGCCGCGCCCCACGGTGTGGGCGCCGGAGAGCGCCACCAGGTCCGTCGCGTCCAGGCTCCGGTTCTTGAACTTGGCCAGCAGCGAGGGCACGTCGGAGTCGGGGCCTGGCAGTGTCAAGACCTTGTCTTTGGACGCCGGCGCCAGCCCGTCGCGGCGACCCAGAGGCACCTCGAAGAAGGGACCGCCGGACTGCATTAATTATTGCATTATTGTCAGCTGGTTCCTCTATTTTGCATGCATGCTAATGCTACATCCGTCCGGCCGGCGAGATGGACTTACCGCGACGACGGCGTCCCGGGTGGCTAGCGTGATGATGTCGGCGCAGGACACCTTGGGGCCGCAGGCGGCGTGGACGGCGGCGCGGATGTCGTTGATGAGCGTGCCGGCCTCGGGACGCAGCGTCTTGTTGGGTATCTCATTCTGCTCGCTGCTGGTACCCGACAGGAGGACGGACGCGTCGCAGCCCTGCAGATTATATATATCGTTGATGAATTAGCTAGTTCCATTCATGCATGGACTATGGTACGTGCACTGTGTCTGGGCATCGTCAGCATCAGGGTACCTGCGGGAAGCAGTCGTGGAAGAAGATGCGGATGAGTCCGGCGGCGATGCCGATGTCGCGGCGGAGAGCGTCGGCGACGTGCCAGCGCACGATGCCCTCCACGGCGGGGCAGGAGGCGTCGTAGAAGCTCCAGGAGAGGCCGTTGACGATGGGCTCGTTCACGGTCACGGTGGCCGTCGAGAGGGCGGCGCAAAAGGCAAGCACGGCGGCGGCCACTGCTACTGATCTCCTGCCGGACCTGGCGGCCATTTTGCTCGCTTTGCTTTGCACTCTGCAGTGCACTGCTAGGTTAGTGATGGTGTGTCGCTTCCATGAGTCCGTTTATATTTATAGGCGGCCGGGCGGTTATGGGCGAATGGATATTTTGGTCTCGAACCATGCATTGCATCGGCCCGTCTGATCATTTCTTCCACTTGCTGCATCGAGTCGAGCACATCAACTTGGACTAAAAGCAGGAAGAAAACCTGCAAGCGAATGGTGTTAGGTGGTGACTAAAGCTAGTAATTTTATATGCATGGTTTTTTAAACAAATAGTACCAATTCTTTGCTACCATGATGCCTATATATGCAGGCCCTCTTGACAAAAGCTCCAAGCAAAAGCTCTGGTACACTAGTCTACGGTGTTCAACATTGCTCTACAGTAGCATAGAAGCCGGAGCACTTGAGATCCATACCAAACCCAGCCTCAAAATTAAATGGAGCTCTATATCAAACAAGCCCGCAGTTTCCTCGTTCCTTCTACACTGCACAACCATGCCACCTATATATACGGCAGGCACTAAGCCCTGTTACCTTCAGGTGAGTGTACTGTCATCACAATGTAGTATGTGTTGACATCTAAAAATGTCCAAACATATGTTTTGGTAACCTGAACGTATCAAGGAGGTGCTGGACATGTTAGAGGTTGAGTGGCGTCGTATATAAACAAGAATTCACGAGGAGGAAGAAAGTGAGCTGAGGCGGGCTAACCAAGTCGGCTTAGCCACCTTTGAGCCGCCTAAGCTAGCCCTATGCTTCAAAACGGCCTAGCCGGCTGCCCAAGGCCAACCCCCTATTGCTACTCGGCTTAGCCGTTAGGGAGGTCGGCTCCCACTACCAGGCCGGCTTAGCCGGGTCGCCACTTGAGTGGCCTGGGCGACCTACCAGTCCTGTGAAAACTGGCTTAGCGGGTTGAGGGTCGGTTAAGCCGGTTCGTCAGTGGAAACCGAATTTGATCCAAACTAAGTCGTGTTTTTGGTAATTTTCGAAGTTGGAAATGTACCTAGGTTGTTATCTAAGAGAATAATACTCACCCCCCTATATAATGAGATGTTCACAGCCGATTTGATCTCATCTATCACAAATCAATCAAATACCTAAAAACTCTCTTTTTGCCCTAATTGTGCTCATCTCAACCCATCTCCTTGTTGTTCGGTTGTCTTCTCAGCGAGACTACTGGTGATCCAAGGCGGCCTTGCTGGTCCTAGAAGATCCCTTGCGTGCGCCCCTCCCGACGGATCTTTCCGGAGGACGTTCCGAGGCCGTTTCAGCCGAAACCGAGCTCCACGGTACAGCTGGTTACGCTGTGGTTCTTGCTGTTTCGCGGATTGTGTACAACACGGCCACTGATTCGCGTCAACACATACGTACATGTATAAGCTGGCCATGCTTATCCATTCTGCCTGGCGCGTCTGGAGTGTTTGTTTGGAATATGCAGAATCATCCGTGTGCTTTAGTCGTACACTGAGCCACATTTTCCTTTTCATATTCGGATAGATAAATGCAGCAAGTTTAAGTCTTGATTAGGTAGCATCGATTCGTTGTGGGGAAAATGACTTTCCATTCGGATATATACAGCAATTGAATAGGATCGGGATGGATGATTGCCTCACTGACAGTATAGTGTGTGCGAAATAAAGAGAGCACTACTCTGCTAAGCACTTGGTGGACACTTTTTTTTTTTTTTTAAAAAAAAAAAGAAAGCGGCAAATGCTTTGCTGCTAATTTTATTAGCCGATACTTGATGGACATACTATATGCGTGCGATTCTCAATACGGTTTGGTCACGGTCCTTCCCAGTGCACAGCAGCTACTTGATTGACTTGGATCGGGTCAGTCGTCTCTCGATCTGCTAGGGCATGGGTTCCTACTCTACCATTCCGAGGCACGTGCTTTGGTCATTCACAAGCTACAAGAGAGGCATGTACCTTGTTCAACAGACTAGTGGGTACTACAACTTGTGAGTATACTTTTTTTTTTCATTCAGAAAAAATATCGTTACTCTACATTTCATATAAATCTTTTTTAGTGATTTTTCAAACGGTAAAACCAAAATTCACTACTCATAGCAACAAAATTACAGAAACGTAAGGACATGGTCTACGAGTCTTTTGAGATACCTACCCGTACATACGACCACCAAGGGGACGTATGAATGAATAACAAAACAAAACTAAGCCTGCTGCTTGACGAAAGAACAATAGATTCCAAACAAGATATTGTTGGCCTATAGCCAACAATGCCGCCACCTCGCGCTCATGCTCATCCAGTGAACAAGCTGGTATCCATCTTGGGAGTTGTGCGCATCTTGACCGTGGAAGAGAAGGGCAGATTGTTTCACCACCTCCGCAGCCTTGATCACCTGTTCGTTCATGTCTCCTTCAACAGCCCTGTCTAATATGTTAAGGAAGAGCAGATTAAACACACAATCTATGTAGCAAATTCCATGTGTTTCATATAAAAGTAAATGTCAGCGTCCAAATACTCCAGCATATTGCTGCCAGACCGACAACATGCATACTAGGACCCTTGTCAGAAAAAAAAAATAATATGCATACTAGGACAGTGAGGGAGAGAGTTATGAATGCAGCCCCAATATATATTAGGTAAGTCACCAGGTCTACATTCAGCACCCGGAGAAAAGGCCAATAGATTCCAAATATATGTCGATGAGGGGGCATTCAAACAAGATATGCAAAACACTTTCCATTCCTAAGGTAAAAGGCACACTTCTTGTTACCGTTCCACTTTCTTTTAATCATGTTATATTTTTTCAGTGATAGAGACACAGATGATAGGCCCACAAACACAGCTACTCTTTCTTCTTTTTGACTCACTAGCACTAGCATAGGAGTACATAACTTCCGTACGTGAACCTTCGTAATACACTGCACTCGGCCAACTAGGATAAGACGTTAAGAATGATGCCTATAGTAATTTATGGTTGGTGCACGTGGAGAAAGAAGATGTGCGGTGGTTGAGTTGTTTTATTTATTTATAACCTTTCCTTAACAAAGGCGAGCAAATATAGCATTTTTTATAAAAAATGAATCCTTTTTTATTTGTGGGTGTCTGTTGGCTTGTGCAGATCTGCTTTTGCTTAGGGCGGGCATCCTCAATGGCAGTATACGTCATCTGAGTTGGAGATGAGAAACAATACAAAATAGGAAAAATGTGGACGCTTTCTAGGGGTGTGCGAATCTTGCGGTTTCAGAGCCGTTAGTGTTTTAGCCTGTCGATTTGAAACCCATTGTGGACGTTTCTAACATGATCAATCAAATCCGGTATACTGGCAATAATGTAGTATGCAACGTGTAAGAGACATACTCCGATCCTACGCAGTACCCCGTAGACTATATGTGTATGGGTAGGTGGTGATTAACGATATGTATTGTGTCGCGTGTAGGTCTTGATGAAAACACGGGCGGGGTTTCATCATCATCGGGGATGGTTCCCTCGACGCACATGCAGATTGCTTAATTTCCGCCGGACACCACCGGACACGTGCATGCAGCTCATCCGTGCTACGTACCGATCGACATCTTGACTCGGATGCACCGGAGCGATCGAGTCAGTCATGGCGGCCGGCAGCGTGTCGGCGATCTGTGGCAAACAACTTTGCATGCATGCATCTGCTTGCTGCACTCTATTTTCCTTAAACAAGTACAGTAGTACGATTCTCTCTTTTAGTATATGACAACCAAAGCCTGTACGTACGGCTGTATGATAGATCGTGAGCACTACTGCCATGGGCCCAATGACTGACAGGAAATGTATTTTTTTTTTTTGCCACATTATCCCCAATTATCTAGGTTGCACTATCTTGTATATAGTGTCGACACACTGAATACAGGGAGGAGCAAGCAACCAACAAGATTGACACTAGGGCAGTGATACAACAGAGAAACAATACCAACCTTACCAGATGAAATTAAACAACTCTTTTCATTATTCGCCATTGATTATTCATATTTTAATAAAAAAAAATAGAAATATCTTGTAATTAAGAGCTAGTCTCATACACACACTATAGAATCATGTGACATTGTCTGGTCGAATGTGAATATTGGAGGTACTGAAAATAAATCGGGTAAAAATGAATTGAATTGGATGTTGGAATTTGAGAGGTATGCTGGATTTGAGAAGGATGGGCGGAGGAGCTTTGTCGACGACTAAGAGATTAGGAACTTGTTGGTGGAGGAGCATCGGGCAAGAGTTTCTAGGAGGTGGAAGAGAGTCGGCGACCAATGATGAAGGAGGTCGGGGAGCATCGAGGACCAATGAGTGTCGTCGCCCAGGAACATCGAGAGAGAGAGGAGCATTGCACAAGAGTGACGTCGTGGCAGAGGAAGAGGGTCAGTGGTCACGTAGTGGAGGAGGGTTGGGGCGGACAATGGTCAGGTGGCCTTTCTTGAATGTATAACACACGGGTATGCCTAATGTTGTACGGTGTTGGCTAGTTGGTGCTAGGGGTGCAAATTGAAGACAATTAGGTGCACCTCCAAACCTCTTTGGTTAAAATTTTTGTACTAACTATCTAAATTTGTGAAGAAATAGTAAAATATTTAAACTAAATAGGTTCAGAGGTGCACCTAAAGGTTACCCCTTTGCACTCTTAGTTGGTGCTCGTATGTATTCAGAGCTGTCCTGACGTGTGGACGCTTGTTTTCCATGCAAAAGCCTTTTTTGCGCACTCTTTTGTAGCTTAAATTATGCCCGGCGGGTGTGTTTGCCATCCTCCTTGTAGAGTTGTACCTTGTGCTATAGCTTTAGTGAAATTCGGTATAAAAAATAGCAAGTACTTGAGTGGAGAAAGAAGATGCAAATAGTCTTGTGTTTTCACCTGTTACACTAGCACCTCGTTTGATGTATATATTGTGTATCCAATTGGAGATTAAATTCAGCTTTGAAGTTCCTAATTTTTGTTGTTGGTTTCCACGGAAAAAAGTTCAGATCTGCTGTACAATCCAACAAAGTCAATGATTCAGATCTGGCCATGTGCTGCGGTGTAAATAAAACACTATAATCATATAAGTTTATTATAACAGCGAGGAGGATCGGATCAGGATCAGATCCGACCGACTATCGGAGCAGCCAGGTCTGAACAAAATGGTACCGCAATGCAAGCGAGCGACGACATGGACGGACGCCGACATCGACATGGTGGTGACTACTAGTGGACAACCACGTGCCCCCGAGCAACTTGTTTCTTTATTAGTGAGTGACACTGACACTGGCAGATGGATCCGAGGTCGTCGCACTTAGCACTCTCATCCATCACTCCAGGCACTGGCGGCGACACCGCCGCCGTTGGTGTTTGAGCGGAAGCAGTTCTGGCGGATCTCGCCGACGTTCCCCTGCGGCCCCTGATCTGGCTCATCTTCACCATGGAGGTCCCGAACTGGTCGAAGAACCACCAGTGGTTGTCGGCGAAGCCCTGGACGAGCCAGTTGGTGCGCGGGTCGGTGGCCAGCCCCTGGTCCGACGGCAGCATCACCCCCTTGTTCTTCTTGAGCGTCAGCTCGATGAAGTAGAGGTTGTCGAACACCGCCGGCGTCAGGAAGTCGAGGTCCCGCAGCGTGCCGGCGCTCCCGGGGCGGAGCACGTGGCCGTCACGCACCGGGTGATGTCGTCGGTGGCCGGGCCCGCCACGTCGCCGAACGAGCTGCACCGCGCCTTCCCCACCGTGTGCGCGCCCGACAGCGCCACCAGGTCCGCCGGGTCCGACAGGTTCCTGCTGGCGAACGCCGAAAGCAGCGTGTCCACGCTCGCCGTCGGCGGCGGCAGCGTCAGCACGTCGTTGCTGGACGCCGGCGCCTTGCTGTCGAGGCGGCCCAGAGGCACCGTGAAGGAGGGGCCGCCGGACAGGCTCACGGCGTCGCGGGTGGCCAGCACGGTGATGTCGGCGCACGAGACCGTGGGCCCGCACGCCGCGTGCACCTTGGCGCGGATGTCCTCCACCAGCTGCACGGCCTCCTCCTGCAGCCCGACGTTGGGCGGGAGGCCGCGCTCGCCGTTGTCCAGCAGGATGGACGCGTCGCAACCCTGCGGGAAGCAGTCGTGGAAGAAGAGCCGGAGGAGCCCCGCCGTGAGACGCACGTTCTGCTGCAGCGCCGCGTCCACGGTTGAGCGCACGATCGTCTCCAGCTGCGGGCACGAGTCCGCGTGAAAGTACACGGACAGATCGCCGGCAGCCGGGCGGCTAGTTGGCAGAGGCAGGACGGGCCTCGAGGCCGAGACGGCGGCAGCGGCAGAGCAGCACGCCGACGGCAGCGGCCACGACCAATACACGGCCGCTCATCGTCGATGGTCTTGCTACTAGAGTCTACCACTAGTGACAAACACTAAGCAGATACTAGTAGCTAGCTTTGGCTTTGCTGGAGTAGTGAAGCCCGCAGCTGATGATATTTATAGCCAGTTAGTTCATCAGTTGCAGCCAAGAGGCCATGGAGAGCTGGCTCCATTAGTCAGACAAGCATGGGTATTAACTGTTAGCTGTACGATATTGCCTTAGTATAATTTACAGAAATTAATTTAATAATTGCTAGAGCTATTGTAAGTAAAAACGAATTTGAGGTCAAAAATTTTGTTACGTTTAACTAAATGTATAGAAAACAACGCGTCAACACAAGTGTATATGTCACTAAATAGGGGCAGCACTAAAGATAACTCTAAAAATTGATTTATTTAGGGATTGAAAGTGTGCTTACGTCATTAATAATTGTCCCACCTTATTCTGGATACAGTAATTTGACGCAGGGCGTAGTAGGAGCATGCATATCGTTAATGCTGCATCGTGTTAGTTCATGTGATTCAGAAATTAATTAGGACGATCTAGTAGAGTCTGGCTGCATCTGCATGTGCAGCCGTGTACTAGGTGGAGTGGCAGTGCCGCGGCTAGATACCGTGTGCCGGCCCCCGGCTGCGCCCACCAACGGCCGAACCACGTGTGCCGTGCACACGCCGCTCCATGGCCACATGCGATTCCATCCCTCTAACCTATAGATGGCCAACGGGCCGGGCGGTGTGACCCGTGGCCCCTCGGGCCGGGCCGATAGGTCCACCGCGGGCCACGTCGGGCCACGGCCGCACCGGCCGCGTTTCCACCATGCCCGCCGCGTCCTGGCCCGGTTGCGTGGGCCATTTGATCGACGCCACGGCGGCCCACAACGGCGCCGCCAAAAAACGAAAAACGCCCATGGTCGCCGCGGTGTTGCTCCGCCGCCGCCCATGGCCGCCGGCCGCCTTGCGCGCTGCCGCCCCAGCGCCCATCGCCGCCGGGCTGGCCAGCGCGCCCGGCGTCGCGTGGATGGGGCGCGAAGGGGGGGAGCCACGCGTGGGGATGGGGGCGAATCGACGGACGGCAGAACGAGTGGACCACGCAGACCGGCACGGGTGTGTCATGTTTTTTAGAAGATACTGGTATGTCACGTGAGGCTTAGGGTTAGGAAAAGGTGCTATGGGTCGGGCCAAATTTGAAACTACGCGCCGCCACCGCCAACCGGGCCACCGCGATGCCACGGGGCGAGGCACGACCCCATGGCCCGTCCGCCATCCGGGCCAACCGGGCCACCGGGCGGACGCCACCGCGCCGGCCGAGGCGGGCGGCCCATGGCCCGGCCCCGCCACCGGGCGGGCCGCCCGCGGGTCCGTGACGTAATGGACCAGGGCCATTTTGCTAGGCCACGGATCGTCGCGGTGTGCAGCGGGCCAAATGGCCATCTATACTCTAACCGCCATCGCATCCGTCACAAACCTTGCAACTACAGAAAGGGGACCCGTTAAATTTTTCAAACCGTAATTAGGTTTATAAAAAAAATACGTGCAATATAAATGTCTTCAAATAAATTTATTAAAAAACTAGAGTTAAAGATCTTTCCGGTGTTACTAATTAAATATTTATATTATATATTTTAATATATAATTGCGGTAGTTTGAAAAACGTTCACTTCTAGGGGAAGCGAGAATTGCATGTTTCTAGAACAGATGGGAGTACTTCAAGACTCATGCTTGGTGGGGTGTGGTCAGAGCAAGTATAATGAAATCATCCGGTCTGGATGATCTGTCCGACAAGCTCCATTTCGGCTCAATCGTTGTTTTAGTTCCGATGCTCAAGTCCTACCACCACACTACATAATTTTTTTTTTATAATGGTAGGAGACATAATTCTTATAACTAGTATTTTTCATATTTATTTTATGTTTCTTCTTTATTTTTCTTTTCCTTCCTCTATTATTTTATGACCGCCGCCGCCAGTAGGCCGCAGCCGGCCGAGGTGGATCCGCCGCCCGCACAGCCCCAAGTCGCCGTCGGGGTGAATGCGGGGCGCGCGGGCGGATCCGATCCCAAGATAGCCCCAAGCCGTCGTCCAACGCCCGCCCCTACGCTCGCGAGATCCACCAGCGCCCCGAAGCCGGCCGCGCCCGTCGTCGGGGCGCGGCCAACCGAGGAGCCGCGCCGCCGATGGAAGGACTTGTGCGGGGAGAGGGAGAGGGGAGTGGGGAGCCGCATGAAAGGTCCTAGATGGCTAGAGAGGGGGTGAATAGCCTAATAAAAATTCTTCAAAGACACTAGAGCAAAGATATTAGTAAAACAAATGGCTTAAAAGCGGTTTGCTCTAGCTCTAAATGTTAGGCAAGCCACCTATTGCAATTCTAGTGATTATTATCTCTAAGGCACACAATTGCTATGTCACTACACTATCTAGTGAGCAATCCTAGATAAGGCCTTATGCTAGCAAGAACACCTACACAAGCAAAAGCTAGCTCTCTACTCAAAGTAAACTAAGGAAGTAAATACAAGAGAGGAAAGCTTGTTATACCGACGTGTAGAGGCAATAACCCAATCACCGATGAGGAATAAGAATAACAATAATATGTAATATCAATCAATCCAATTTCACCGGGAGACAAGAGATGACACAATTGATTTATCCCCGAGGTTCACTTGCTTGCCGGCAAGCTAGTCCCCGTTGTGTCGACCAACACTTGGATGGTTCTTGGACTAGGCGGTGCACTCGCTAGTTGGCCCCTCGGGCTCTCAAGACACCACTCACAAGAGAGGTAACTCAATGACACGAGCAATCCACTAAAATAGCAATTTGGTGTCCCACCCGGGAGAAGCTCAAGAACCCCTCACAATATCACCTTGATTGGGGCGGATACAATCACCAAATCCCTCACCAATCAATCCAACTCCAACCGTCTAGGTGACGGCAATCACCAAGAGTAATGAGATGACCACAATTGCAATAACCACCTAATGCCACGAAATGAATCACAAATGCAATGCACACTAGGGTTACCCTCAAATCCTCTCAAGAACTCAAATCCACCAACGAAGTGGAGAGGAGAGGGAAGCAATCTTCTTGGAGCCCTCAAATCGATCTCTAGCACAAGCTCTCTCACTTGATTTCAGCACAAATCAGTAGATCGAGAGAGAGTAGGAGAGGAGCTCTTTTTCTCTGTTCTAGGGTTGGAGAGAGGGGAAGAACAACTCACTGTAGGATTTCGAAATTTATAAGAGAAAGAGCAGAGAGGGGAGGAGCTCACATATATACCCGGCACTCTCCCAGGCTGGCCTCCCAACGGCTCTCCCTTCCAACGGTCGGAACGGCGGCGGCAGGGACCTCTCCCTCGGTCTCGCAGAAACAACCAGCGGCGGTCTCTGTTTTTCTGTCGAAGACAGAACGGGCGAGCGAGCAGCGTCTCCAGAGAACGAGCAAATCGGACCAGTCAGCAATCCCTTCGTGCCTCCTCAAAACGGACGAGTGGGCTTGGGCTGTGCAAAGCCAGGCAGCGCCAAAACGGACGAGTGGGCTTGTATGCTGTAGCTTGCATCGACGTGGGCAGCACCATCAGTCCTGGCGACGTGCAGGCCAGCCCAACAGCTCCTTTCTCTTTTCTTTTATTATTTCATTCTCAAACAATCAGCCGCTGCCATATATATAGCACGTACATGTGCACAAATATTTCCAAAGCCACAAGCTAGCTAGCAAGTTAATGTACATGAGCATGAGTACATATATATACATACTAGGACAGGTGGCGCGCTTCGCCGCGCCCGTATATATTGCCAATCTGCTTCGTGTGTGAACATCAGGACATGTATGGATCGTTTTCGTATAGAAGCAGTTGTTTGAGAAGCTGGGAGTGCCGCTCCCAGCGCTCCCAACCCGCCGCTGCCCCGCCGCCGCTCCCCGCCCGCCGCCGCCCCAGCCCCACTCCTAACCCCCGTCCCGACCATCAGGGGCCCTCGCCGCCGCCTCAACCCTCGCCTTGCAGCACGTCCGTCGCCGTTCCAACCGCTAGAAACTGCCTGGATCTGGATTCTAGCCCGATGTAGAGGCCGCCGGCGGAGGCACAAGCGTCGGGCCGGCGGGATCGGCCTGAGGTCGCGCGGAGAAGGTCGAGGTGCGTCACCGCCGCGGAACCCCCGCCGACCATTCAGACTTCGCAACGCCGCCGCTGCCACCCCATCGCTACCCACCTGACTCCGACGCTGCCCCACCCCGACGCCGACACCGCCCTGATCTGCATCCCTGCTCCCCCGTGAAGCTCCCCACGCACGGATCTTCGACGCCCGCACCGCCGGCAGCCTCTGCCCCGAGAGGATCTCCGACGCCCGCGCTGCCGCCGTCCCGAGGGCCGAGGGGATCTCCCACGCCCGCGGCGTTGGCTGTCGAGGGGGCCTCTGACGCCAACGGCGCCAGCAGTCTCTTCTCCGAGTGGATCTCCGACGCCCGCGCCGCCCAGTCTCTGTGCGTCCACACCTGCGTGGCCGCGTTCCACCGGCTGTCACTCCGTCGTCGCCATTTGCATTCCGCCGTCTGCTGCCTACCTTCGCGCACTTCACAGGAGCAGAGACGCCGAAGAGTGAATTATTCGTCAGCTTGAGCACATCCTTCGTCTCCAACCTTTCGCCTGCTCGAGACTCTGCTCCTCGGCAAGCCCCGGCATCCACCCCAACACTGCCAGCCAGGCACGCAGCCAGAATGTGAGAAAGCACAGTTCCTCCATCTTCAATGGGCTCCCCTCGTGAGAGGGCCCGAAGTGAGGGTGCACATGCAGCGTCACCGCCGATGCCGTCGAAGATGCAAGTGCAGCAGAGCCATACAGCATCACTTGCCTTCAAAGCTTGGGCAAGAGGCAGATGCTACCGTTGTCTTGCCCATGACCATCAAGTTCGCTCTTGTCGAGACCACTTCCGCTGCATCCGTTGCCGTCGTCCTGGGCATCGACAGCAGCACTGCCCCCACCAGTGCCCACCTTCTCCGACTGCCAGTCCTCGCCACCCCCAACTAGCTCGTAGTTGGGTCGATGTTGTGGTTGCGCCTTCATCAAGTCAACTTTGCGCTGGGTCGTTGCCTCCACAAAGCTCCTCCCCGTCGCTTGGGAAGGATGTACCTGAGTACAAAGATCATGCGCCTCAAGCTCCGGTTATTTTTGATCCCCAATCCATGCTTGCACCTTTGGTGGAGTCACTACGCTCAGAGTTTCAACAACAGATAACCAATTTGGAGGATTTGGTGAGGCCCCTCAGAGATGAAATTTCATCTATCAAGTTGTGGCTAGCACGTGTGGCCACCCATTTGAAGCATGCGGAGCTATCAAGCGAGGACCTCTCTGTTGACATGACCGGACTAGTTGGTCCCCATGTAACGTTACCTGGAGAGATTTCTTCGGTCTCCAATATGGCCGAGCTCTTCGCCCCTGTTCTCCTGTTTGGCGCTCTCCGACGCCAGTGATCCTCCCTCTCTCGTAGAGGCTTGCAAGTCTACTGACTCCTTGGTTTGTGAGAAAACATGTGTAATCAATGCAGATTCCATCACTAGTGAGAAAACAGTAGAGCAAGCCATTGCAGCGCCATTGGACACCCCCACTGTAATAGTTGGGACATTGCTAGATGTTGTCACCCCTGTTGAGGATTTTGTTCCAGTGGAGAACGCATCCGATGATGAGGAAGTTGTCTCAGAAGTGACGAGTGACCCAATATTTCTTATCACCATCGAAGACGCCCCCAAGCAATCTACAGTCGAGGTCAACGCAAGAGCCCCCCAACTGATGGAGAATCTGCCGATGAAACGAACGTCTTCCTTGTTTGCCACAGCTAGAATGGAGGAGGACATGGCAAGTCCTCCTTTTCAACCCCCTTCACCCCAGCCCGGCGTCGACGTAAGTCCTACGACAAGTCTTCGCTTCGCCGAAGTGTTCGTCTTGCACGACGCAATGTGTTACATGATTTGGGCATTGTTGGGAAGGATGGAAAGCTTGATGACGACGCAATGCAAAACGTCGTAGACTGTTTGAAGGAGGCTGCTGCCACCGAGACATCCTCAAGTCGTTGTTGGGTTTAAAGGGTCACGCCTTACGGAAAGCTTGTGACGGAGGTTGTGGCGGAGGTCTCTTTGCCTCTCCATAATGTGTTGTAGGGGTCTGTTGTCGTTGTGGTTGTCTGTTTGTTCTCGTTGCCAGTAGCTTTGTTGGTAGTCGTAGTGTCTTTGGTTGTGTCGTGCTGTCCTCTATGGTGGTTGTTGTCTGTCGTCGTCTGTTGTTTCGTTGCGCTCATTCGAGCTTATCTTCTTTTAATATAACGGCAGCTCTCCCTTTTTTTCAAAAAAAAAAAATCAGGACATGTATGAGGGAGGGGAGAGGAAGATTAGGGAGAGGGCAGAGACAGAGAGAGAGACAAACTGTAGAAATAGGATCAATAAAAACCCGGAGACATGTGATCAAGTTCGATTTGTATGTCATACATTTGATTTATATTTATACATCATGGGTATATTTACATTTGAACTGAACAACGATAATCATACCGACATGTGATCTGTATTGTTTACCTCTTGAATAGAAGTAAGATACATTAAGTATCGTTTTTTGGTTGTGTGTATTTGCTAAGCAAGTCTTGTCATAATCACATTGCTTCTCCTGGTTAGATTGGTCGTCTCGCTCGTCTCCTGGTTAGATTGAATGGCAGTATTATGGTCCGACATGAATGTAAGCCTCGACGATAAATTATCGCTATAGGCCACAAATAGATGATCTTCAAATATCTTGGCTGGGACCTGAACAAATAGCAGTACAACTGGTCCCTTTCGGTCACTTCCACGAGTTAATCCACATCAGTTTGGACCTGCACACTTGAAAACATTTGGGAAGTTAGGCACATAGAGAACACAGAAATTTGAAGTATAAAATAAAAAGTCTGAACGTGCATAGGTTAACAGGAACGTAACATCTCAAAAGGCCAAGGATGTAACTTTGAAACTGACAACCAGTAATATATATGACCAAAGATGTAAGAAAAAATATGATTAGGTAGTGTAAGATAATGAAGCAGTCTTAGCAATTGATAGGGCCAGGTTCACGGAATTTCAGCTAGCAAACTAATTTTGTCAGTGGCATGACCCTTTTATCTATCGCGTAGCATTATCTGTTTTTGTATTGGGCCCAAACTTCCATAGTTGTCTTCTAAATGAAGCCCTAACAGAATAGGCAAATTGTAGAGCAAGCCACAGCAAAATGTCGTATTCGAATACTGGAGGAATCATCACTTGAGCCTCTGACAGAGGAATGGAAATAACAGATATAAAGATATAAAGGATCTATTTCACCTCGCTGCTGACCATTGACCAATAGGGAGTGAACTGGAGGATACCACCAGAAGGAGGCAATCAATGCCTATCCAATGGCAGCAAATACACACAGGGCAACTGCAACAACATGAGAACAGAGGCAACAGGATCACTAAGGCAAGAGACATATGACCATAATTTATGGTGTGCATGGCACTGAAAATAATATAAAAGCCCAAAAACGCGTACATATTATAAGATAAATAGAGAAAGAGATATATGGGAACAGTGTTTGGTAAGTATACACTACAAACAACACATATAAATGCACAATAATTGACATCTAACATGCAGGAAAGAAAGCACTAAAGCAGTAAGAATGTATAGGGCCCCACTAAATAAGATAGTAACACAACATAATTTTAGTTTGTTATCACATCATTTAAACCCAGAAAATTGGATCAAACTGAGTTCTGACACAAGATGTATATGCAAAAGGGGTAAATTATGGACAATGTAGTATTTTGGCATATAATGGCTAGGAAAAAACACCAGCAGAGGCAACCAGCCTGCAACAATTTAAAATAAAAATTAGAAAGACTGGAGCTCATCATATTCGAAAAAGGACCGACAAGAAAAAGTTTTTATGTACCATAGAAAACACGAAGCAAATATTCCAATTATAACAGTATACATATAGCAGAAATGGCAGTTAAAAAACGATGTTGCTTGCATATATATGTATAGTTATGATTGATACGTACTCACAGCAGCCACCATTGGAGAGGTGTACATGGGTATAGAAGCCACCAGACCAACACTACCCATAAAAAGCCCTGTGTATGTGGTCAACAAAACAGCTGTGAAGGCAAGTAATGCTAAAACAGGAAGAAGCTGCAAAGGCAAACCTCTACAAATTAACACCATCAGAATCAGATGGGCACCTGCTAAGATTGACACCATTCAGCAGTTTGCATACACTGATCAGACAATAAGTATGAATATGATGAAAGAAGATAACGAGTCAGTCATGAAATGTATGAGGCATCTCAGGGATACACCAGCGAACGAAGGTCATAGAGGAGCTCGCAATCTCAACTGTCCACCCCACCCTATGATTGTCATCTCTTCAAAATACATGATTCTGGTAGATGAACAGTTACTCAGCAGCGAACTAAATATGATGCAGCCCTGGTATTGTTCCTCAATCCGGTGGGAACCTTCAGCAGCCTGAACACAAAATACCCTAAAGAAAAAACAATTCCGAAATGGTTATTTCATCAGATTATGGGAGCAATCTAAAGTTGCACTACAGTGAAGCAGAATAAAGTTCCATAAACACTGCAACCCATTCAGAAAGAATGATCCTGCAAATACAAACAGACGATGCTTCAGTTACAGGCATCACAAGAGGGGTGGTGACCAAGTAACTTAAATCGAAGCTCTAACTCAAATGGCACCTAGTTCAATGTTCCCAAAAAAATATGGCAGAAGATAGATGGACATGTAAATGCAGCCTGTCAATGAGTTTGTGTAGCAGTTCTTCCTTTTTGCAGAGACAAAATACAGGAAAACCAAAAGCAAAAATAAATACAATACAGAGAAAGTACCAGATGATAATGCATGGCCAAGCGGTAAAAAGTGCCCAACTCACCGCAACAGTGAAGCGCACAAGTGTAAAGGGAATGTAATTATGTGAATCGAAATTGTCTGCAGCACATTTTTTCATGAGCAAAGGTGCTAACCCTAGCAACAGCCGCGACTCTCTGAACATAATCTAGATAAAATGGAACTTATGCAAGCTAAAGGGGCCACGTGAGAGAAAGAAGACATGGTGAAAAATAAAATGAGCTAGAGATAGATTATTCTCGACAGACGTGAAACAACAAATAGCAGAACAAATGGGAAGCGACACGATGCATATGGATCAGAGAGAAGAGCCTACGACCGGAACGCGATGGGACGACGACAGCGGGACTGCAGCGGCCGCGTACCGGGAACGCGCTCAACTTAGGCAGCAAAGTGCGAAGACTGCCAGCGGCGGCTACACGCGGGCGAGCCGGAGTCGAGCGACCGCGGCCTTGGAACGCGCTGAGCGCAGGCGGCACCAAGCGCGTGGGAGACGGCCGCGCGGCGGGATCACAGCAGCCGAGGCGGAGGCGTGGGAGGCGACCGGTCAAAGGATCCTTGGGGGAGCCCGGCGAACGACGGTGGCTTCGAATCGCGGCGATGGGACGACGGTGGCCTCCGTACGAAGCGGGAGAGCCCCCACCGGTCGCCACGTCGGCCCCCATCACCTCTGTCTTGCGCAGTCGCTCCTCCTTGTTCCGAGAAGGCCGCTAGGACACCCGGCTGCGGAACAGGAGGAGGCGAAGCGGATCTGAGGAAGGAAGGCAATGGCGCGGCATCGGGGGGCGCGGCGGCGGGTGAGGCGGAGGCGTTTCTGTTTTCACGGGGAGCTGGCGGAGGGAAGAGCATGAAGCGGAGGC
>JADLZK010007707.1:0-155098 GCA_015847255.1 Hyparrhenia diplandra
AGCTTGAAGGTGGCCATCATAGCCTTGCCCTCTTCTTCTTCTTAGGACTCATCACTATCCCATGTCACAATAAATGCTCCATCCTTACCTTGCTTGAAGGTGGCCTTGTTTTTGCCCCTTCTTCGGTCTTTGTTGTTCTTCTTGTCCTTCCTATGAGGATAATCCTCAACGATATGATCGGGACTATCACACTTCCAACATAGCCTATTGTCTTCATTGCCCTTGGAAGTATCCTTCTTCTTGTAGTGCCCAAATCTCTTCTTATACTTGAGCATGGTGCCAAATTTCTTGACAACCAAGGCAAGAGCTTCATCAACCTCTTCTAGGCCGGATACATCACATTCTTCTTCTTGTGCCTTTGCCTTGCCCTTGTTTGAGGTGGAAGATGCCTTGAATGCAACGGCCTTCTTCTCCTCAACCTTCTTCTCTTCCTTCTTCTCCTTCTCATCAATATTGTGATCATACTTGTCAAATGTCAACACCTCTCCAAGTAGATCATTTGGCTTCTTTGAATCAAGCCCATCTCTTTATAGCATGAGGATCAACATCTTGAATCTTGAAGGTAGGCTAATCAAGAATTTGTGACAAAAGTCTTGATCTTGTGTCTTATAGCCCAATGTCTTGAGATCATTGACAATCACTTGTAGACGATGAAACATCTCAAGAATTGTTTCACCATCCTTCATCTTGAAGGTTTCGAACTCACTCTTGAGACCATATAGCTTGGCACTCTTGACAACTTTGGTGCCCTCATATGTCTCACTCAATCTTGTCCATACTTCACTTGCACGGTCCAAATCCTTGATGTCCTCAAATATCTTTGCATCGATGGCATTGTATATGGTGTTGAGTGCCATTCGATTGCAAGTTCGGTTTGCTCTATCCTCATCGGTGAGCTTGGTGGGATCAAGGATGACATAGTCATTCTCCGTCACCTCCAATACTCTCTCATGTATTGAACCGAGGTACATGGTCATCTTCTTCTTCCAATGATCAAAAGAACTCTCACCATCAAAGTGAGGCGGTTTACCCCCAACATGGTTGAACACTATAGTAGCCATATCTTGCACCGAAGGGTGTTAATCCTTGCTAAAACGGTGACCACGGCTCCGATACCACTTGAAAGGTCCTAAATGGCTAGAGGGGGGTGAATAGCCTAATAAAATTTCTACAAAATTACTAGAGAAACTTGTTAGAATAACAAATGGCGATAAAAGCGTTTGCTCTAGCTCTACTTGTCGGCAAGCCTCCTATTGACAATTCTAGTTGTTATAATCTCTAATTCACACACAAAGGCTAAGTCACTACTTTACCAATTAGGTGAACAAGCTAGATTACTCTAAACAAGACTAAGCAACTAAGCAATTCTACTCAAGCTACACAAGCACAATATATATCAAAGTAAATACAAGGTAGAGAGGAGGTTTATACCAAAGTGTCGAGGTAAGTCAACCAATCACCGTGAGATGAATATCAATATGAACAATGAAGCCAATCACCAACGGATGACAAGAGACACAATGATTTTACCCAAAGTTCACTTGAGCACCCTCAAGCTAATCTCCGTTGTGCCGACCTTCTCACGTGTGGGTCGATGTGGAGCTCACTCCAAGCCAAATGCCTTTAGGCTTATCGCACCCAAAGCAAATGAGAGGTACCCAAGACACGAGCAATAGATTACTCACACTTTGTCTTCCCGACGAGGGAGTGTGTGATCCTCTCATAAATCACGGAGGTGGCCAAGAAGAATCACCAACTCTTGCCAACGCCTCCACCAATCACCAAGCCGGCTAGGGTGGTGCTCTCCAAGAGCAACAAGAAAAAACCACCGGCTCACAACGATCCCACAAGTGCTACTAGATGCAAAGATCAAAGCAAAGTGCACTTGAATCACCTCAACTCACTAGAATGAATGCTCTCAAGCAAAGGGAGTGAGGAGGGGGATGTGTGCTCAGCTCTAGAGGTGTTAGGATTGATTCAAAATGACCAAGAGACCTCCTAGAACCGGCCAAAGGGGTATAAATACCCCCCACCACGAAATGTGGTCGTTGGGGTGCAAAACACGCTTCATCGGCCTCGATCGTGGGGCGACCGGCCGGACTCACCAGTGAGTCCGTTCGGTGGAATCGGTCACAACCGACTAACCCCAAGGATCGTCGACCGAAGCCTTTGCCGGGTCCGGTCAGCGTCCGTCGGTGCTCCGGTCAAGACCGGAAGCTTCGGTCGTCGCGTCCGGTCGCTCCTGCGCCGAAACCTCGAAACAAGCTCGCGCGGGCGCACCCAATCGGGCGTCCGGCGAGCTCTCGTTCCTCGGCCACCGGTTCGGTCGGTCGTCCTGTCGGCCACGTAGCCGCGAATTTTCGTCGTTCCTTCGCCTTTGCTCCAAACCGACTTCCGTCACTTGATTCTTGTTGCCGACACGTCGAAGAACACCCGACACCATGTGTTAGCATTTTGAAATAATTTTCATCAAGTGCGGAGTTAGCTCTCTGGGTTAGAATGCATGCAAATGATTTTGAACCTAGAGGCACATGTGGATCGATATGTGCGATAGTTTTTCCTCTTTATAGTACGGCTTATTGATCCTATAATCACTCACACCCTCTATGGTGTCTTGGGTGTAAAATCAAAATGGCCCTATGGATATATCTTTGTTTTGAGCCCATTTTGATCCTCGATCCACTCCAAGTCATGCACTTGATCATCAATTGAATCATCTCGATCCGTCCACCATGACCACCATGCATCACACTTGGTTTGACCAATCTCCAACTAAATCAACACTTAACATAGAGAGATTAGTTCTAAGGATGTCATCAATTAGCCAAAATCAATCTAGAGATCTTCACTCACCCGGCGCCGGGTAATCCAATCCACTCCAACCTGTCTACCGGGTAAGCAAAACAACCATCCAAAAACAGACCCGGGGGTGGATTAGGCGGTTTAGCAAAGTTTAATGTGTTCGTTAACTGGTTTTATAGTTGGTGGTTTACTCCCTCTGCTCTCATGGAGTTTATCGTTTTTGACTTTTGAACTTCATGTTTGACCATCCGTCTTATTCAAAATATTTATGCAAATCATAAAATAAATTAATCAATATTCAAGTATCTTTATTGATAAAATAAGTCATAACAAAATAAATTATATTTGTGCAAAAATTTTGAATAAGGCGAAGCATCGAAAAAAGATGGCACGTAAGAATCTAGGGTGACAAACTCGATTGGTACGGAGGGAGTAGGTTAGACTGACTCAACACTTCAAGGGTTAAGCAGACTTTTTTCTTGGAAAAAAAGTAGATAAAAGTAAAAATGAATGTGTTGTTAAAAAGTAGATCAAAATAACAAATATTACAAAAATAAAAATTCCCCACCCCACACCCAAGCCCAACCGTCTACCACTACCACCTCCCTCGTCCCCGTCTCCCTCCCTCCGGTTCCGTTCGCCGCCGCCGCCTGGCTCGCACCGCCGACGGTGCTTCAGTCCGGAATCGATCCTCCCTCTTCCCCAGGTCTGGTCCTAGTTGGGCGCCACCCGCTCTCTCTCTCTGCGACGACTGGGTGGATTACCGCCGCCGCGACAGGTGCCGAAACCTTCTCCGATCTCTTAGCCGGCGAAGAGCGCCCACCAGGTATTCCCACCCCTTTCCCTTCTCTATCTGCTGTGCGAAACCGAGTTCTCAAACTCTCACCTTGTTACCAGATTCGCCCCTTGGTTCAACCGGTCGAACCCCCATGGCCGACGTCGAGTTCAACCCTGGGGCAAGCGGGAAGCCGCCGCCGTACAAGGACCCGGACAATGGGAGTCAGCGGTTCCTACTCGAGTTGGAGTTCGTGCAGTGCCTCGCCAACCCTACCTACATCCACTGTACTGTACTGTCCTCCATTCTCTTGTTTCGTCTCACCTGCTTAGGTTTAGCTAATCTGATGTTGCGCATTTGTGGAACTTGTTGCTGCATCCGTTGGTGACCAATTTTGATAGGGGTTGTACTGCTAGTAACTAGAAATCCATGGCAACGAACTGAAAAATCTTGTAGTAGTGTGTGTTTGTCAGTAAGTTCCTGCTTGAGAAGGGAGCTATGATTGCTTAGGAATTTTTACACTAGCCTAAATCCCCTTCGCCTTTATTCAAACTGGTCCTATCTGCATGGGCTTTATGAGCGATTTCTTATCAGGGTATGATTGCTAAGATATTGTTAGTAGTGTTGCTTGAATTTTATCATTTTGTGTGCCTCATCGATCCTTGTTTTTTTACTTGAAATTTCTTGTTCATTGCGCATCATGTTTGGTACTGCATGGAAGATTTGAATACTCTTACTTTTCCTGAATATAGATCTAGCGCAGAATAGATATTTTGAGGATGAGGCATTTATCGGGTACCTCAAATACCTAAAATACTGGCAGCGACCGGAGTATATCAAATACATAATGTGAGTGAAACAATATTCACTAGTTTTCTCTGCAACTGAGGAGATGGCTTGCTCATTGTTTTTTTCTGATGATGCAGGTATCCACACTGCCTTTTCTTTCTTGAGCTCCTCCAAAATGCCAATTTCCGAAATGCAATGGCACATCCAACAAACAAGGTCATCTTTTTGGCCTAGAATCGCACATTCACACTTGAGCACCAGTTTTTAGCTTTTGTTTACTGTCTTGAACTGTGATATCTCCTTTCAAAACCTAGCTGAAGTTGCTCTGTTGGGCCATATTATTTTGACTTGCTTGCTACAACCTATCAAAAAACAGGAATTCAAACAAACTTGATATTAGTGCTTGTGTAGAACTATGCAGCATGGATATGGATACAGATAAGACAATTTCCTAAAAAATACGTTTCATGGATACAGTACTATTTTAAAACAAAAAAGATAATAATGCATATTCAAACTGAGTACAATTGAACAATGAAGTGTTTCTACTTAACTACTTAAGTTCTTATTACAGCACAGCAGGTCTTAAGTCTCAACTCTCAAGTTCTCAAATATAGTAGTCTCATTTATGAAATTATCAATCAAATAATAAAAGGCATCAGGTTTGCAATTCAGGCTCACGTCAAGTTCCTATTCTTCACTTGTCTCGTTTGTTTCATTCTCATCCACAACATCAAACCGCAGACGCGCCCAAACTAAAAGACACAGCTTGCAATTCAGGCTCATCAAGGTAGAGATCAGCCACTTAAAGAATGCCAATAACACCAAGTGAATCAAAAGAATCTCCTCCCACATCCCACATTCTTGTCTCTCCAATCTTGTATGCATCAGTTCTTCTTGACAGATGCACTCAGATTTGAGTGGACAAAAAACGAAATCTTCAGCACTTTGGAGTCAAGGCATTTCTCTTGACATTATGGATTAAGCTATAGGTGCTCCAATTTCTTTCAAGTAAGAAGATCAGGCTGGTTGGCTAAGCAATTTGGTGGCTGAACTCATCAATAAGGGAATATATTGTCCACCAAGTCATAAGGAAAACAGCCCATCTGTCATATGTTGAGTCAGGATCATTAAATTCTTCTGAACAACTAGAGAACCTTCAATACTCTTCTTTTACTTTAGCCAATTCTTTTTGGCATGCGATATAACTGCTTGGGCAATTCATCCTCGTTTTTTATACCTCTTTATCCTTGTGGGGGTGGTTCATGGATCACAGCCAACACCTTCAAGCCACCCTTTGCTGTATCTGCAATTGACAGTTTGGCATTATTATAATTTAATGGGCAGACCCAGTGCCGGAGGCTCCCACATGAATGGGGTCTGGGGAAGGGAAAAACCGAGGCAAGCCTGCTCCACACAAAATCTGCGGAGAGGCTGCTTCGAACCCACGACCTGGTGACTCAGTGAGACAGCTCTCACCACTGCACCAGGCCTGCCCTTCGGCATTATAATTTTAATGAATGAAGAAAAATCTGACTGAGACAAGTCAGTTTTTATTGGTACCTTGGATTAAGTGAATGAGCCAAACAATGAGTGGGTTATTTCCTTTTGTCCACCTAGCATTAATGTTTTCTGATCGTCCGATTAATCGCAATTAGTCGCCCTTATCAGTACTAGCACTCGATTAGGCCCTCCAGTTCGATCAGATGGATCAGAAACCTGATCATCCGATTAATCGTCCACTAATCGTGATTCTCAGAAACAACAACAAAATTGATGATTGGTTGCCTCTTAAGGATCTGACCTTATCAGTGCAGATTGTGCTCTCGGGTAGAGCTTGCCTCATTTCTTACTTCAGGAGTTGCTCCTAACTCTATTGTACCCAGGAATTAATGAATTATATAACCTTGCATGATGTGGATGCAAGCAAACTAACAAAGATATGGATTTCTCAGAAAAATTGAAAGATACCTCCAGAATAAATTGCTAAAACATCCAAGTGCTTACGGTCTTCCAATGCTTAAGCTTTTTCCAATGCAGAAGCGGCCCCCTCTTGTTCTTGTTGGTGTTAGTGGTATCGCCTGAGGAAGAAACTGTTTTTTCCTTGGACCTTTCCACCAGTTCCTTGCACCTTTCAATTTCCTTCCTGATGTCACTAAGCATTTCATATGAAACATTAGGACATTTACCTATTCCCCCCACGTATCCATGCAACACAGGTTTAGAATATGGTTGATATATTTATTTGTGTAGGAACTCGTGAAGAAAAGAGCTTTTGCATGGTTTACAAATGTTCATAATTTATTTTTCACCTTATTCTTTTAATTAATTAAGACTACTTGTATGAAATTAACACCTGCCAACTATTGTTTGACAGGAGCTTGCTCATAGGCAGCAATATTTCTTCTGGAAAACTACAGGAATAACAGACTGAAGCACATCCTACCACGCCCCTCCTCCTGAACCAACTCCTGCACCTGCACCTTCACAAGCACCTCCTACATTGCCCCTACCAGCGCCAGTGCCGACACCTGTAGCTCCACCTGTTCCTGCACCAACATCGTCTATGCCACCTGTGGTACCAGGCGGTGCATCTGCAATGTCGCCTATGCAGTTTGTGGGAACTCCAGGCAATAATATGCCGAAGAATGACATGAGAAATTCTATGGGCAACAGAAAAAGGAAGTATGCACCTGCCTTGCAATCATTCAAAATTTTTGTTTTATGACGTTTATTTGTCCATGCACTGTTATCTTTCCTTACTATTTTGTCTGTGCTATGAAATCATTGTTGAATTATTATTTTCGAAGGACACAGTCCAATTCATTTTAATTTATGGCAACTCTTCAAATATAGATCATGAAGATCTTTCTTTTTTTGAGTGTAAGATCATGAAGATCTTCTAAATTACAGGAAAGATGGTAGAGACTCTCAACATTTTGTTTATGAGAAGCTATATCCTATTCCTCTTCCACTACAGTTGCTGTTCTTCACTGAAGTGGAGAAGTAGTTTTACTTTTACTTCTCTATTCTTTTGGCCCATTGTTTGAGTAAAATTTGTCTGAAATTTTGCCAACAATGCATATTGAACTAAGCAATATATATTTTTACTTCAGCTTTGTTGTACCATTGTGCAAATAAAGACTAGTCAATTGAAACGTGGACTTCATTTAGCTACAAGTGAATCTGCATATTTTTTTTTGCTTTAGCTTTCAGAGCTTATGGACAGGGCGGAAATGTGATATGAATGTTCCATTAAACTACCATTTTTGACTGATTATATGCCTACATCTTTGTTGCAGGATGGGCTAGTTGAACATCTTGCGCAATCGATCAATGGACAATACCGGATTCAAGCGCAGTCGCTGCTGATCTGGAGCCTTAGTATTTCCTTTTGGCTAAAGTGCTCGTTATTTGGCCTTGTAGTAGGGTTCCTGAGTTTTTAGAATTAGAAAAGCTTCAGACTTAGAGAGAAGCTACAACAAATATTGCGTGTTGTAAGAGCTTGCAGATGTGACTTTAGATGTTAGCATTATCCTGAATGATCACACCTTTTACCTTAATATGGCATATTGGCAGCTGGAAATATGCACTGTTCATAAACTATTACATATGCCCGTTGTCCTTAACTACAAGTCTGACATTTTGGTGATATTCTGGTCATGCGAAGTCATTTGGGTTTCTGTATTTTTTTTATACTATAACTTGAAGAATTTTGGTTTTAAACAAAGCGAACATGTCCATGTTTATTACTGAGCTTGAAACCTCGATTGACGTCTCCATGGCAGGTTGTTCGGCCGGGCCGGGAGCCGGTTCTGACGAACCGGTGAGTGGTGAACAGGGATGCACACCACAACTCAAACGTAGTACAGTACATCACAATCCTGCATCCGCCTATGCATTGTTTACATATAGACCGTTGCATGGCTAATTCATATGCACTAGGTCCTCGGATCGCAATGGCTAGAATCCTGCCACACTTCACTTCCAATTTGTTGTTTGATACTGTTCGACTGGGTTTTGCCTGCTGATGCTGATTTATTTTAAGAGAAAACAACGTACCATGGCTGGCCGGACCGATAATATTGGGAAAACCGACTTAAGTTTGCTATTCGGTAAGCATGCCTTATTTTGAGAGAAAAACATTGTACGACTGATAACTATTCGGTAAGCATGCCTTTGAGATTTTTTTTTTGTTTGGCTCGGCCCAATTGTGAATGATCTGCGCCGTGATTAGATAGGACTGAAAATATTGTAATTTTATTATTTCGTTTTTATACCAAAACTAATATTCTATCTATATCCTATATCTAGGATTAAAGTATGGACCGTCCTTATATCTTTCACTCTCTTCCGTGTTTGTGCGAGTTAGAGCACCATGTTTGTCGATTTTGACTTTTGAATCAAACTGGAACCCATGATATGATCATTGTCATTTGAATTTTGCACATGCATTGATTTTCAATATTTTGTTTTTTAACTCCGGTGCCGTATCGGAGGGCATGAATGAAAGATTCCAATGCATGCATGATGATGTTACCACCTGCTTGGCTGCTTGATGGCAGCAGGTTGAAGAAGATGGAGGGAAGAAATTAAAAGTGGCTCCATGCTTAGATTAGAAGTTCTTGTCCGCCTGGTACGTGACGCCGAACTTCCAGTCGACGGGGAGGACATGCCAGGAGGTGGCCTTGCGGTGGTCGCTGGTCATCACCCGGAACGTGAGCGACTCGCAGGTGAGGTCCTCCCGGTCTGCCACACCACGCCCCAGTTGCGCTTGAGCTCCGTCCACTTGACGCGCTTGCTCCCCTTCACCGACACCGCCGCCACGTCGCCGGCGCCGCCCACGTTGGTGACCGCCACCATGTTGAAGTACTTGTTCCCGGTGACGGTGTACCGGATGCCGCCCTGCCTCGCGCACGCCACCCTGCGGTAGGCGATGGGCACGATGCCGGCCTTCTCCTGCGCGATCTGCAGGAACGCCGGCATGCTCAGGTCGAAGTGCTCCCGCGGCGGGTTGCACCACCCGCCGCTGTCCCCGGACTGCTGCTCGTTCGGCGGGCACAGGTTGGTCGCCGTCACCACCAGCGCCGCCGCGCCGGGCTTGCACCCGTCGGGGCTGTCCACGCACCGCACCTCGTAGCACCCGCCGCACGCCGCGCCGTCGCCGAACAGCACCGAGCTCACCGCCACCGTCTGCGCCGTACCCCCTCCGCACGCGTGTCCTTGTACCCGCACGCGCCCGCCGTGGTTTCGGACCCGTCCCGCCCGCCGTAGAAGGTCGCGTGGGCGGGTTTCCATGGGCCGTCCGTGAACTTGCCGTGGTTGTGGTGCACCACGCGCCCGCCAGGCGTCAGGGGGCTTGGCGCCGCCGGCATTGGCGGCCACCGCGAGCACGGCGACCAGAAGAGACACCAGGAGAGGCGGTGGCGCCATGGACATGATGTATTTTTTATTATTATTAATAAGCCACAATTTCTTCGATGCAACGAGGTTTCTTATAAAGTGAAGTATGCCAGCTGCATGATTTGGCCATTTTTAGGTTGCAGCTGTCGGGCTGCTAATTCTGAGAGATGCAATTAGAGGCCTGGAGGAGCATTCGGAGGATCCATCACCATCCCAGGAACAACAACAGAGGACATCTTTCAACATTTGACAGGTTAATTTACAGGAGTCAAATGGTCTTGTGATAAATATCAAGCACACAAACAAATGCCCTGTAGGAAGAAAAAAAAATGACACGAAGAGCACATGCAACTAGCCAGCGAAGTCAACACAGGCATGTTCTTGTCAAAAAAAAACAATCAAACGTTTTGCAGGTATGAAAACAACATAGCAGTAAACAGTTGATGTTCTTCATAAATCGATTTGGATATGTGACAACACTTATTTCCTCAACTAAATGTTATTTTTATACAACCGACCTGCAAAGGCTATTACGCGCTACCATGCATGGCATGAATCCATGTAATACAAAAAGGGGCACTGTCCCAATAACACGATTGAAGACAAAAGGCCACCAAGGATGTAACAGCGCAACCCGGGCACCCGGCGAGCAACCTACAATGGAGTCAGGCCAACAACACCTGTGCAAGGAACACAACAATTAGATAAATGGTCATGAAACATGCACAACTGCAAATGATTCAGCAACGCAAACAATGATTACTAGGTGAAGAACATAAAATACTTTGGAGTGTACATGGATACTTCATGTAAAACAGTTGCAATGGCTTATTTTTTATGGTCGTAGAAATTAATTGGATGGACACCGATTAGAAGTTTAATGCCTTTGTAACATCATCATCGCATAGCCACATTTAACGATTTATCATAAATATAGCAAAGAGAACATACCACATGCCAGTCTTCCACCAGCATTTCCAGTAGAGAGGCTGAGCTCATGGCCGCCCTAAACATGATGAACAAAGTTAAAATGGCAGCGTACTAACTGAATAGAAAGAAAACATGGAATGCAAGTAGAACTAGGCACACCTTCCCCCCAAATCATCTTCAAGCTCATGAACCACAAATGCTCTCCCAACAACTGAATTTGGGCCAGTCAAAGGAATCTGAATACCAAGGAATAACATATTACCAAACTGAATTGGGCACAACTTACATAGTGTAAAAGTATTGCCGTTCAATTTTACCTGGGAATCAACAATGGTTGCCTCAGCTACGCCTGTATCACCACCAGTTAAACAAACATGCCAAAAAAAACAAGTCATAATCCAGAAGAAGAAATTTTCTAATGAATATCACAAGTGTGCTACTGGTTGCTACAGGCCTTACCCTCAGCATTGGCAACAATGTTTTCCTAGGTCACCCGCATGACGAACTTCGTCTTCTGGTGCACCGTGTGTCAGATTGTTTGGATTAAAATGTGGTCCTGTAAGATAGAAAAGGTTGTTTTTAAGTTAGACTTGTCAACTTGAAGTCTTGAACAGCTAGATGACTCAATTTATTATCGAAGTGCAAGCATAACTGAAAATGCATGAAACTATAGCCAGAAGCACAAGAATAGCACCAGATCTTGGTGACAAAATTAGTTTTATGGAAATTTAACAGTGATTGCCTAAGACAGCCAAAAATTTAGTACTCTGTCCATTCCAAATTGTAAGTTGTTGAGGCTTTTTTTTTGCCGAAGCGGGTCAGAGTTTAGGCTTTTCTAGATGCATAGCTTTTATTATGTATCTAGACAAAACATATATTATAGGTGCATAGAAAAAGCCATATATCTAGAAAAAACAAAATGAATTGTAATTTGGACTTGAGTACCACATTAAGAACAAAATATCACAATTGCAGGCATAATTAAGATCAATGGAAAATTACAACCTGTCGATATGCAACCATTGGTAGTATCACCAAACTCGTGCTGCAAAATGAAGAATTTTAACATTGTCATGTTTGCATGCAAATGAAGAAGTTAATGCTGAAATCTACTGAAGATAACAACACTCACGAGGTGGAAGCCATGAAGTCCAGGAGTAAGTCCAGTGATACGGGCGTTCACGGTTGTCGGTCCTGTTATACAAGGTCAATATTCAGAGGGGGTACGAGTAGACACAAAACCACTTGCATTTCAGAAGGAAAACGCATGTGCGCTAGAGATGAGAACTTATAGTTTGATAAGAAGTCAGTACAGACAGAATTGCATGTTTCAGCAATCAATGAGCTAAGCCCAACACTCTCGTGTGGTAGTAACAACTGAGGCAGCGCCTGTACTTAAGTTTTTTAAGATTAGAGGCATCTGCAGATGGATTTAAGTTATATGCATGATGCATTTGCATAAAAACAGTGCAAGGAACGAAAGGTGTGTTCCAATTGAGTTCTGACAGCAAGCATGAAGCTGGATTTTGTCAAAGCTGATGCGTGCTGCAAGGCAAATTCACGCAGTTGTTGTATCTGAGTTACTAGCGGTACAAGCAAAGTTCAAACTTTTAGTAAGCCTGAGACGAGCTTGATCAAAATTGCTACGGAGTACACAATCCAGATAGAAATGCACCCAATTCACAAAGGGTGGAAATAAAGCTCCCTGTTTTGGCTGCCCAACGAGGCAACTGCCAATCGAAGGTGTAGTAGATGATGTTAAGTGGACCTGTGGGCGAGGTGAGGACACTGAGGAGATGGGGCGACAGGGAACGCACCATCGTCGTCCTGCGTGAGCGTGACGACGCCCTCGACCTCGGAGGTGCCCTTGAGGACGGCGACGGCCTTCTTGGTGGCGTCGGCGACGACGAGCGCCCTGGCGGCGGCCGCCTGGGCGCCCCCGGGCCGGCGACGAAGTGGACCGAGTGGAAAGGGCGTGCGGAGGAATAGGGGCGGCGAAGAGCGCCGCGGTCGTGGCCGTGGCCGTGGCGGCGAGGAGGAAGGACTGCGCTGTCAGCAACACGCCTGTCCCTGATGACCACCAGGAGGAACCTGAAGAGGAAACCGACGCGTCCATGGGCCAGGAGATCCGAAAGAGGCCCAGGCGCCGCGTCCAGCCCAACCCCAGGGTTATGGGTCCTGAGTGGCAAGCAAAGTAGGAGACGTATAAATATTGAGCTCCTGCGTGAGCGAAGGGCATCACGGAAATTGTAACAGAATTCGTATTCGTTGTTTAACTTTCCTCTGCAATATACATCGTAGTTCCTTCCCCTTCCTGCTCTACCAACCCCCGATCCGATTGTATCTCTGGTGGTATCGACTAGCCCAATCCCGGATCTCCTTCCTTCGCTTCCTCTCATCCCCACTATACAGGTTTCACGGCGTCGTAGGGTGCCATGGACCCAATTTCAAGCTCCCGCCGACGAGATGGCTAAGCTCAGCAAGAAGTTCGATGACCGGATCAGCGCCGACGATTGGGAGCAATTTCCGCATCGATCGGGCGGCCGACACGGACCGCGCCTAGTCGCTTCGAGACGTCCGCGACTCCGTCGGCGTACTGTCCGTCCGCTGCCGACAACCTGGAGGCGGCTCAGCGGATCCCCAACCGTTGGAGGTCACCCAGCGCAGCGCGGCCCGCTCCCGGAGAAGGACTCACGCCAACCGTGACGCCTACTACACCAACCGCTGGCGAGATCCGAGCGTCGGCGTCGGCAGCCGTGCTCCACGATCCGCCAGCCGACGACTTCGCCGGCCCGTGGGCGACTACAACAACGGAAGCCCGGGCGTCGGCGACATCCTCTGGCGTTAGCGCGGTCAAGGTGTTGGAAACTAATCAAGCTCCTCGGTGTTCGACGCTACGCGCTACCACCACGGCGGCATCTACGCTTCTACCGGGAATTTGCGCGGCGTCCCACGCTCCCGCCGAACCGCCCGTCGTTGGGCATAGCGTTCGGGGACCGTGGGTCGCCACGACTGGGTCCAGGAGGATCACCATGGTATGCCTCCGATTTCGTCTTCGCTTTTCGTTTCTTGAACATTTGTGAGTCCTCGGGTTCGTCCTTCAAGTTTCCTCCACCACCGCCACCACCACCATATCCACCACCCGTCCATCCTTCATCCCTCCGCCCCGCCTTCCCTCGCTCCCAGCGTCCTCCCAATCCGCCGCCAATTCAGCCACCTGCGCCTAGACCAAACCCACCATCCACCGCCCGCGGCGTCGATCCGATCGCGTTCCACCCCCAATTCTCGAATTACCCGCCATCCCATCGCGTTTCCCTGAAACTCACCACAACCATTCAGTCCGACGGTTTCCACAACAATCCCAAGGGGCCGTCTTCCTAAGTTGCCGTTTCTCGCGGTTCGACGGCCGACAATCCTCGTCACCGCGCGTAACGCAGCGGAAAAGTACTTTAAGATGTACAATGTCGAAGATTATCCGTGGATTGAGATATCTCGAGATGCATTTTGATGGCCCGGCCTCCTTGTGGTTCCAACCATTGAAACGAGTGCCCGAACTCACTTGGCCTACCTTACGTACCTTGATGCATGATCGATTCGATCGTGATCGGCATGAGGCCCCTGATTCGCCAACTCTTCCACATATCCATGACATCCATCGTGTCCGACTATATCGCTCGTTTCTACGAGCTTAGGGACCAACTTAAAGTCTATTCCCCAACCCACGATGAATTGTCATTCACATTGCGCTTCATCGATGGCCTACGCCCCGATCTTCGCATTTACGTTAGCATGCATAAGCCCCGCACACTCGATGCCTGCCGCCTCTCTTCTTGCATTGTTCTGAGGAGGAGATGACCGTGGACAACGCGTTCGGCCGTTACGGTGATTAGTCGTCATCCCGAGCCACCGGCGTTGGTGCCGTGCCTCGCTACCGTCGATTGCCGAATCTGAACAAGGCCCCGGGCTCCGCCGTTCACGTGCTCGTGGCGTCGAGCTGCCCTCCGCCTTCGACGCGACTACTCTGCGGCCGCAGTTAAAGCTTCCGCCGTGCTCAAGGATTATGCTTCAAGTGTCTTGGCAAGTGGAGCCGGGATCATCGGTGCCCTCCCGAGATTCTCTTGGCATTTCGGATGTTTTGGGATTCGATTCCGATGAGGATGTGCGGTCGGCGCCGTGCCGGTTCGAGTTGCCCGCTTTCGATGCGAAGAACGGGTATTCATGGCTATCTCTAAAGCAAAATGTTCGCAGGTGTTTAATTTGGCGAGCTATTAAGCTTCCAAGGTACCATTGCTGGTTGCCCTGCTACTATCCTGCTTGATTCGGGTAGTTCGTCTTCGTTTATCAGTGAGACTCTTGTCGATCGATGCACCACGAGGTACAAGTGTTTCCTTCAGTTTAGTCGGGTCATGATTCTTTGGTGGTGCTGCGTCTTCCGCCCACGAGGAATTGTTCGGCAATTGCAGTGGTCTGTCGACCAGTTCCAGTTTCCTTCTGACTTTCGTGTACTACCGTTGCAAGCTTATGATGCTATTATTGGGATGGATTGGCTGGAGTTACATAGCCCAATGTGGGTGGATTGGCATTCCAAGTGGCTGCAGATACCATACGATGGTGGTCTTTGCTTTCTTTGCAAGGCATTCGAGGAGTCCTCCCTGTCTCATCTATATGTTCAAGTATTCACCTTATCGATCACCGACAAGTGGACTCACCTTCATGTAACATTGCCATGAGAGGAGATTCACTCATTTCTGAATTTGCCCCATTATTTGAAGCCCCTACGGATCTGCCGCACCTTCCGGGGCTCGCAACCATAGGATTCCACCGATTCACGGTGCCCGGCCGTGTCTTTATGAGACCCTACCGTTACCCACGGCCCGAAGGATGAGATCGAGCATCGGGTCAATGATATGCTTAAGCGGGGCATCATTCAGCCCGTTCGGTCCTTTTTCGTCCCCGTATTGATGGTCAAGAAGAAGGGCCGAGTTCCTACCGTTTACGTGTTGATTTTAGGCGTTTTGAATGCATTGGCGGCTAAATCAAAGTTTCGGTCGCGGTATTTGATCAAGCGGTGGATGAGTTGGCGGTGCTTCTTGGTTCTCCACACTTGACCTTCGTTCGGGGCTTTCACCGGATTTTGCTTGAGTCGGGAGAGGAGTTCAAGGCTGGCGTTCGGACTCATTTGGGCCAATATGAGTTCCGTGTTATGGCCTTTGGCTTGATCAGCGCGCCCGGCACGTTTCGAGGGGGCCATGAATTCTACGTTGGCACCGGTCTTCGGATTTTGTGATAGTGTTCTTCGGCGATATCTTGGTCTCTGACCGGCTCATACGAAGAACACCTTCAAGACTTGTCTCTTTGTCTTCAAGTGGTTACATCTTCGATTCCTGGAAGCTCAAGATGTCCAAGTGTACTTTTGCTCAGCGCTCGATATCTTATTTGGGACACATCCTGAGTGAGAATGGTTTGGCTACTGATCCCGCCAAGGTCCATGCTGTGGTGAACTGGCCAGTGCCCAAAACTGTGAAAGAGCTCAGGGGATTCCTTGGATTGGCGGGATATTACCGCAAATTCGTTCGCCATTTCGGCATTATTGCAAAAGCCTTTGACCGAAGTTGCTGAAAAGGACTCCTCTTCATCTGGACTTCTATTCACCAAGGAGCATTTGAGTCACTCAAGTCTGCCATGAGTACAGCGCCAGTTCTGGCTATCCCTGACTTCACCATTCCCTTCCATATTGAGACGGATGCCTCGGGCACTGGACTGGGAGCTGTGTTGACCCAAAACGGCCACCCATTGGCTTTCATTAGCAAGGCTCTGGGCATACGCAGTCGTGGTTTGTCTGCCTATGAGAAGGAGTACTTGGCAGTGGTTATGGCAGTTGACCAGTGGCGCCACTATCTTTTACAGAATGAGTTTTATATCCACACTGATCAGCAGAGCTTAGTACATCTGAATGAACAGCGGTTACATACCCCTTGGCAGCAGAAGCTCTTTACCAAGCTTTTGGGATTACGGTACAAGATCTTGTATCGCAAGGGTGTGGACAATGGTGCGGCAGATGCCTTATCTCGCCGTGGCTATCAGGAGGAATCCTTGGCGATTAGTTCACCAACTCATGAATGGCTACACGAATTGACTCGATGGTATACAGTTGATCCGGATGCACAGGCCTTGCTTGCTAAGCTGGCCTTTGACTCAGTCTGACTCTTCTCCGTTCCAACTTAAGAATGGTATGATTCTGTACAAGCAGAAGATTTGGCTTGGCTCAAACAAGGAGCTACAGGCAAGAGTTATTGCAGCACTGCATGACAGCCCGGTTGGGGGACATTCGGGGGCACCAGCTACCATTCACAAGATTAAGCAACTTTTCTATTGGCCAGCTATGCGTGCTGATATTACTCACTATGTGCAGCATTGTCAAATCTGTTGCCAGGCCAAGCCAGACCGGGCCAAGTACCCTGGATTGTTGCAGCCGCTACCTGTGCCCACTGCCTCTTGGGAAGTGGTCACCATGGATTTCGTCGAAGGCCTTCCGCAGTCCAAATCTTTCGACTGTATCATGGTTGTGGTTGACAAATTCTCAAAGTACGCGCATTTTATTCCTTTGGGGCATCCATTTCCTGCAGCCTCCGTGGCCCGAGCCTTCTTTGATGAGGTATATCGTCTTCATGGCTTGCCTTTGTCCATAGTTTCAGACCGTGACAGGGTGTTCACCTGTAACTTTTGGGAGGCCCTGTTTGAGTTTGGCGGAGTCCAATTGCGTCGCGATTCCTCTTATCACCCCGAGTCCGATGGCCAGACCGAGGGTGAACCAATGCATGGAGACCTACCTTCGTTGCTTTGTCAATGCGTGCCCTCGGCGCTGGTCTCTCACGGTTATCGGCGCTGAGTTTTGGTACAACTCATCCTATCATTCATCACTGGGCCGTACTCCTTTTGAGGTATTATATGGGGTTCCTCAAGGCATTTGGGTTGGACATTTCTCGCTTCTTCGATGCGGATCTTGATGATTGGTTGGAACAAAGAGCATTGGCACATGATCTGATCACGTCAACATCTGCTCCGTGCTCAAGATAGCATGAAGCGTCGGCGGACAAGCGCAGTCGAACGTTCCTTCAGGTGTGGGCGACCTCGTGTTCCTAAAGGCGCGACCCTACGTTGATCTTGGGTTGCTCGTCGTGCATGTCATAAGCTCGCCTTCAAGTTCTTTGGCCCCTACAAGATTCTCCAACGGATTGGTGACGCGTTGCTTACAAGTTGGACCTGCCTTCAAGCTCTTCGGTCCACCCGGTCTTCCACGTATCACAGCTGAAGCGTTCTCAGGGTAATCAAGTTTGTGGCTGCTGCATTACCTTCACCACGTGGAATTTCGAGGTTCTGTCAAGATTCTGCAGCGCGCCGCTGGGAGACCGGTGACCATCCCGTCGGCGAGGGTCTCATCCGGTGGTCCCGGATGCACTCGATCTGGCCATCCGGGAGATGCACGGAAGCTCTTCGTACCCGAGTTTCCTCGTGCGCCGGCACGAGGGACATGCCGTCTCTCAAGGGCGGGAGGATGTCAGCAACACGCCTGTCCCCTCGATGACCACCAGGAGGAACCTGAAGAGGAAACCGACGCGTCCATGGGCGGGAGATCCGGAAAGAGGCGGGCAGCGCCCAGCCCCAACCCAGGGTTATGGGTCCTGAGTGGCAAGCAAAGTAGGAGACGTATAAATATTGAGCTCCTCCTGGCGTGAGCGAAAGGGCATCACGGAAATTGTAACAGAAGTCAGATTCGTTGTTTAACTTTCCTCTGCAATATACATCGTAGTTCCTTCCCCTTCCTGCTCTACCAACCCCGATCCGATTGTATCTCACATGCGCGGCCATGGCGGGCTGGCAACGGCGGCGGCGGCACTTTGGGAGGGTCTTCTTGGGTAGGGTGGGTGACTGGCGATCACACCTCACCTACGGGCCGTCCGAGCGCAGCCAGATGCGTTCTGATGTGCCGCGTGTGGTTGGCTCAGCTCGCGTCGCAACTCGCAAGCCACGAATGCAAGTGCATCAGAAGTTCAGAACGGTCGTGCCCGTGCTGCAACCTGTCCAATTTTGTGCCGCAATCTGCCCATTTTTGTCTGGGTCTCGGGGTTTCTCACTCTCTCCAGAGACCTACTGGAAGTTGGAACTGAAAATAGGTTGCATTTTTGTATTTTTTGTAATAAGCTTAGAGCGAAAGTACTTATAATGAGCTTAATTAGCCGGCTCATATCTGCGTGGAGGGAGAGAGAAGTGAAGAGAGAAGTGAAGAGGCGTCTTACGACACGCCCGGCTGCGGCCGACGACTACGCCATGCACTTGCCGCATTGGCTCGCATGCAGCTATGCCTTAAATAGTAGTGGGCTCCACCACCATCGCTTGTGCGTTCTCGCCGGCAGTCGGCGAGTAGCCTACGAAACTATTAAACCTGCTCTTATTACTACCTCTCACCTTCCTCCTTTGCTAACACCGACGGAGATATTTGACAGCAAAAAGAGATCAGGAGGTTTAAATTCAGATTTCAAAATTATCTATAATAGGAAGGAGCCAAATTTGCCATAAATATTTGGTAACTAGTGGATGGGCGCGCGCTTCCGCGCGCCCCTTCAGCTGTGAATCTTTGGAGCCTTGACTGCGATATGCATGCTGGAGGTAGGCTACATAATTTGGAGCATACAAAGATGGGCTGTCCGTTTAGATAGATCTATGTACATGTGGAGGTAGGCTAGATAATAGTACATCGCAGCTGTAAAGATAATTGATCTACAGATTGATACACGAACTGAGCATCAAGTGTGTACATACTCTGAACATGATTCACTTCGAGTACTGATACATGCTCTGAACATGATTAAGTTAGTACTGGCACACGACAAATATAGGTTCAAATACATACCTATATTTACTGGACCTGCATTGTGCGATAGAGAGGGCAGTTCCCTGGTGTGCATGAGCATTCTTACATTCTGCACAGTGCGCGTAGACTGTAAAGACATAATATTTACATGCACAAGCTAAGACACAGATAAAGTAACTTTACTGCTAGATGTAGGCCAGCAAGCTGGCTGGAGGTGGATCGGCTGAAAGGGTGTGAGATCTTTGTGCCACAGGTCATCATTGTTGCTGCATTGACTCTGATCATACTTCTATATTACACAGGAAGCAAGTAGAACACAGGACCATAGCAAGGTGTATTCTATCGAAGTCCAGAGGCACATGTAGTAATCATGTTGCCAAAATATGTAGAGGTGCGTTGATCCCTCTACCTGACTCCACCTGATGGCGTCGATATGAAACTTGGATGGTTAGGCTTCTGTTAAGCTGCACCACAAAGTTGATTACATGAGTTGACAGTTTATGTTTTTCTATACATGACATGAGTAAATATTTAATTTCACTGTTTTTAAGTAATCATAGTAGATATAAGAGAATAGGTTGACCTGTTGAGGGTAAGATAGCAATGACATGGCCTAAATATTTTTCTTACCTACTTTCCGATGTTGAGCGGGCCTTGTTTGCTCGAGCTTTCTTTTGGGAGTCTGTCTAGTACCGGTCTTTGGTCTGTTGTGTTTAGCACATCTGGTTATAAATACCTAGGTCCTTTATTTCTAATAATTTGTGTGCCAGTGCCTGTAAATAGTACCTTTTTGGCCTTGGTGGGGTGGCGTGTATACTATTTCTGGAATTCCTGGAGGATTCCTAACCAACTCTGCTGTGGTGAACTCAGTGAACTCTATCATCAAGGTTCCATCAAAGGGCATGTGAAATTTCTTTGCATTGCCAACCCTCACCCTCTTTATCTCATATACCTTGCCCATGTCCACAAGATCTGCCTTGGCCTCAATGATGTGTTGTGGAATTTCGCCATACATAGCATTTCCCTACAGATGTAAACAACATATATCAGGTATTTGCTGCCCTTATTCCTGGCTAACTTTTATATTGATGGCTGTTATCTATAAGAAGACTCACCCTTGCATCTGGTAGCACCAAGCCAATGTACAGAGGGCTGCATTGTCCAGCATTCGCAGTAACAGTCCACTTCTGGACTATCTGAACAGTCACAATGTTCCTCTCACGACCTTTGTGGATGTTGTCAACGAAGATATGACGCCCATGCTGCCTGCAAACTGTGGAACTGTACAGTGTTAAATTTTTATATGTTAATGCTAACATTTACAAAATTAAGGTGTGCACATGAATGCATGATGAATAAGCAGAGCATGAAAAGTTAATGGAGCACAGAATCCTTTGTTTTTCTTCTAAACATTTTTTAGAAATCATATTAAGAAACCTGCTGCGTAACAGCAAATACAAAAGCAAGATACATATTTTATTGTGCCACAGTAAGCACGAGAGCAGTACATAGAAAGCAAAATAAATATCTTCCTGTCAAGTAGTATATATAAAGCAAATACATGTTAACTCTCCTCTCTTTTTTTGTTTCTCTCTCTGCCCCTTCTGATTGTTTCTTTTTTATAAGGAAATAACTAAAAGAGTAACAGGGACTGAGTTCCTTGCATGGTTACGGCAGGAAAGCAAGGACTTCCCTGTAGACAACATTTCTGGTTTCATCAGTGCAGCTGCCTTCTTCATCTTCAATTAAGATCTTAAGCCCATGCTTCGTTGTGACACGTGAAACAGCAACATAGAGCTGCCCATGTGTGAACACTGGCCTCTTCAGGTACACGCCAACTGTTGCCAACGTCTGCCCTTGGCTTTTGTTTATTGTCATGCCATAGCAGATTCTCACTGGGTATTGCCGTCTTTGGAGAGTGAATGGCCATTTAGTGCTTTTTAAAGTCAGCATGATTCGAGGAATTGCAAAAGTCTGATTTGCATGTGGACCATTCATTATCTTTTGCTTCAATAGTCCAGTCTCCCAAAGAAGTTACTATAAGTCTTGTGCCATTACAGAGGCCAGCTGCCTGATTTAGGTTTCGCAATAACATTACAGGAACCCCTGGCTTTAGACATAACCTATGCTGCGGAAAATTATTCCCACTAATTGAATTTAAGTATTCTAGAGGGTACATCATTTCATAATCTTCGTGCGGACCCTTTTCCTTCATGATACTATCAGAACTAAGATATTCTTTCTCTTGCCCAGGAAGTAAAGACACCACATAATTGTTAACTGCATCGGTGAGCTCATTTTTAGGTGTCAGTATGGCCCTATCTCGAAGATAAACTGGGTCCGAAAAACTTGTGTGCAACTCAGGGTACACGGTATTAACAATACATGAAAGTTTATCGCCGTCAGTAAACAACAACAAATCATGCGGTATCTTGATCCAACTTGGTTCATTTTCTCCATCTCTTGCCACAGAAGGCACTTTGCCTTCACCTACATCCAATATCCATTTACTAAAATCCGCTATCTCCTTTTGCGAGCATGCATCAGGTGCTGAAGCAGAAAGTCTCATATTTTGAGTAAGGCTAAGAATCTGTACATGGGACCATAGACGCGACTTGATTATGGTGGAATTGAGTATATCTAGCTTGGTGCCACCTTCAACAACAGGGAGAATTTGTCTAAGGTCACCACCTAGCACGACAACTTTTTCCTCCAAAGGGAATGTGGGCAGCAGCTGGATCGTACTGTTTGAGGATGTCACGGAAGGATCGATCAACAGCCTCAAAGGCCTTTCTATTAGTCATGAGGGCTTCGTCCCAAATGACCAGATCTGTTAGCTCAACCAACTCACCCAGCATGCTGCCTCGGCCTATATCACAGTTGGTGTCATCTTCTAGCTGACATGGTATCCTAAATCTGGAGTGAGCTGTGCGCCCTCCTGGCAGCAGCAGCGCAGCCACTCCCGAGGAAGCGACAGTTAAAACAATTTTTTCCAGTGATCTAAGGTACATTACTATACGGCTCCAGAGGTATGTCTTTCCGGTGCCCCCATATCCTGAAATAAAGAAGAAGCCTGGTTGCTTGTTTAAGACGGTGTGTGTGATACGACTAAAAGCCTGGGCCTGTTCATCATTTAGGGAAGCAGTGGGATCATCCATATCTAAAGAAGGATCCAAGGGATAAGAAAGCTCTTCTTCAACAAGGCGGTTGTAAAAAGGTGTATTGGAAGGATTTGTTCTCTCTGGCAATTTATATTTACTAATGTCTTTACCACTCTCTGCAAATATTGTGGCCAATTCATCAAGAAGGTAGTCCCGAGCATTGACATCAGGCAACTGGTAATTAGGGTCACGGATCATGTCTCTATATTGATATTGTATATCATCGGCCAGCTGACGCCACACCTTTTCAAAGAATGAGTTTTGGTCTCCAACCTCACAATATAAAATCATGGTGACAAATAACCTGCGCAACTGTGCAGAGCTAGCCCATGCAGCAGCCTCGTCAAATGCATTGTACCATTCTTGATCATCACCAAGCAAGCCACGCGATCTACACGCATCTTTAAATGTTGGATGATACATCTGATTGTGGTATCTAAGATCCTCATAGCTGGTGCTTCCCTTGACCTGCAGCAGTAGCATCCTAAGATAATACCGCTCACCAGCAGATGGATGCACAAAGTGTAGGCGGCCTAATTTACCATGCTGGTTTCTGCGCTTATCCCATCTCCTGCCCTTTTGGTCCCATTTCCACTGTGAAGGAAATTGAGGATAGGTCAGAGCTCTAGCCTCAGGATGGAACTGGTTACAGACAAACCATTGTGTTAGCATTGTCCTCCTTAGGAACTCTGCATCCACTATTCTGTCCATCCTAGCTTTGGCACTATAGGTTATATAGTTTTCATTAGGAAGGTGAACCGGCATTCTCTCAACAGCGGGATAGTGTCTATGGATGTCATACCCAAAGACTCTCCAACATGCATCCTGCTCACAGATGTACCTACAATCAAGATATTCCTGGACTTCATTGATGGTACCAGTGTTGCTATCATAGGGCGCCGATTCACCCCTCCTCACTCGCTGCAGATAAACCTTGCTTGAATCAGCCCCCTTCGTCACGTACTTGAACAGATATTTTATGAATATGGTTTTGTTACACCATTCTACATTAATATGAGCTTGGTATTTTTTGAGCAGATTCATATTGTAAGGAACAATCCAAGTATTGTCCATCCTGTGGCCTCCCTTTTTGGATGAAGAGGTCATTGCTAGCTCTTCGATATACAGCAAAACCATCAGAGCTAACAATAGTTTCACTTTGATGCGGTTTTGGATAATGCTTTGAACATTTTCCCTTCTTCATGCATGGGCAGACAGGATTCTTTGTGCCGCATGGTCCATGGACCATGTGCTCAGCGACAAGAGCATAGCCTAGTGGATCAGTTGCTGGATTTGGTATCTCAGCTGATACGTGCTTGTCAATCGTAGGAGCAGTAGGATTTGATGTATCTGCTGTGACCCATAGAATTATATGAGCATGTGGGAGGCCACGCTTTTGGAACTCGACTGTATGTAGCACTGGGAACCAAGAAAAAGAAGTCAGGACATGATTAATTTTTTATTCGCTATATATATAGGTGAAAACCTTGGGAAGTCTAGACATAGAACAGACAGCTTGGAAGGAAAAGGATAGATACTTTAAGACATACTTGCATTGCATGGTCCAAAAGCAACACCGCTTTTGATATCATTAAGAAGCTCTTCTAGCTTCATGTTGAAGACCCTAACAATGATCTCAGCTCTATCATTAGGTTTCTGTCCAGGTTCAAACAAACTTTCAGCTATCTCCAGCCATTTAGGGTTGCATGTGAAAGTAACAAAGAAATCAGGAGGACCATATTCACGGCAAATAGCCATTCCGTCATGATAATTCTGTATCATGTAACGCCTGCCACCAGTGTAGGAGGCTGGCAATATAGTCATTTTACCCATTTCGCTGCCCTCTGTTGCTCCCTTGCTTACTGCATCACAAATACCCTGAATAGTTTCCATCCGTATATCAGCCTGCTTGTCTATTATGTACCTAAGCCTGTTCTCATCAATGGCTGCACGCGCATCGACCTTAGCTTGACTTGAAAGGGCCCCATAATTAAGATATGGATTTGGCTGGTTCTTTCTGTAGTGGAACATATAGCAGAAATAATCTTGCATTGTAACTTTTGTATAAGAGTTATCTTCTGCTGCTGTTACACCATTGTAAAGAACACCAATCTGGAAACCACGTTCAGCATATGGAAACAGCAGAGGGTACTGGAGAGCCATGTAGGCTGGATGCATGGTCGACACCTGCTGCAAATGACCTGAGCATGTCTGAATCATAATATCTCGCTCAAATGATTCACAGCTAAAATCCCCAACAACAAGCATTGCAAGCTCATCCGTAGCAGGTAGGCTATATTGTGGTGGGTCTCCATCTCGAGGACCGACAATCCGGATTACAAAATCCTCAACATCACCATCTGCTAGCCTGTCCCTTGCTGTTCTAAACTGGTGCACTAAAGGATTGTGTGTATCAAGCATGGCAATCAGTGATTGGACTATGCCTGGATCAAGATCCGAAGTATGAGTATCTCCATGGCCTAATGAACGAATTCTGTTCTGGACTTCATTTGCAGTGTCATAAACATACAGTTGTATAAACTTAGGAGCACCACCATCTGGGGGCAGTAAAGAACCAATGCGATGATGAACTTGCCCACAGATTTTAAATACTGGAGTACCTCGTCCATCATTCATGGTGCGGTCTATATTTGCTCCCATGGATGTAAAGGCAAAGAGGCAATTGTACTGCCTTATATTCTTCATGAATTTGTTGGAAACAGGCCCACCATTAAATGTAGCCAAGGATGCCAAAGGCTCTGGACGAGGTGGAAATGGCGGTATAACAACCTTCCCACCTCTGCAGCACTTGTTATAGATGGGTAATCCAGAGTTGTGGCGCGATGTCTTCCCAACACTCTCAGCTACCCAAAAGATAGCATGGCAATCAGAGCACCGATGAGAAGGAGCTCCATGATATGATCTTCCAGGATATGAAACTGGTAGATTGATCTAGAGTTAGGATGAGATAAATCTGTATGGAAACGCTGATCCGTGAAGCATAGAAAAAGAGGTGGGCAAACCTTTCAGTGCTTCTACAAAGGCATCATCAAACTGACCACACTGTAAGCCCGCACTGTGAACATGCGCGGCGCCTGCTAGTGAGTATTGTGAAGATGTCAGCACTACTATTTTGGACAAGGATCCAATGAGCACAACCACAAAAAGAAGCATCATCACCTCCCCAGACCATACGGTGCTGCTGTAGCAGGCGCCGCCTTTTCTGCCTCGAGGTAGACGGATCAGAACCTTGTATGGCATAGGATGGACTGGTTCCTGATTAGAATTGGTACGGAGTTAGGGAAAGGGTATTCTAGGCAGGCACATGAGCAAGTTGATCTTAGATACATACGTGACCTTGCACGACGTGGCGAGGCACGGGAAGGCGTAGAAGACGATGCCTGGTTCAATTCAGCGGCTGCTGTAGACAGTTACAGGGCAATGAGGAGGAAGTGAGAAGCATACACACATAACTTATTATAAAGTGGCCTAACCGCATAACAACACGTACATGGCATTGCGCGGTGGCTTGTAAGTAGAGCCGAAGCGGAGGTGCCTATATGCACCGAAGCTTCAGGCGCTGAAGAAGAGGTAGCAGCGTGTACCGTCTCCTCAGCTGTAAAGTATCATACAGGGAAAACAAGCAGGGAGCAAAATTTAGTGGAGTATAAACAGAGCAGTAAAAACAAAAGAACTTAAGGATGGCAAACATGGCATACATGCGTGATGCGTATAGGCATAGACAGGAACTTCCATCAGTTGTGAATACTACAGAAAGGTACACCATGGTAGAAAATCAAATAACATGATATTTTCTTTACAAATTCTATTAGAACAGCCGTGGCCAACAACGGACAGTCACATTGTATCTCAAATAGATGTTGCTGGCACATCAATGTGAGCACAATAGGATCATACTGCACAGATAGATGACGGAGCACATCATACTGCACATTGTATCTCTATGTAAAATATTTTTTTAGAAAAACGGAGCACGTGAAATTAAAGTAAACTGGAAACAAAGCGGCGAAACATCGAATAAGAAGATGACATCAGTAACGAATTAACAAATTACATAGAGAAAAAAAAAGATGGTAACAAAAACATTAGTAAGCAAAGTTACCTATCAAATAGATGCCAGGAAGCAAAGGGCCGTGCAATGAACAGGAAGGAGCACACTGTAGTGGCAGCACAACCTGAGGCGAAGAACAAAACAGGGAAAGCATCAACCCAAAATATGCATTAGTAATGAGTGCAGATGGCAAGCTGAGGCAAAGACCAAAACAGGACAAGGCATGCACCCAAGGTGTACATGAGCACGAGGTGGTACTAAATGGGCAAATCCAGAAGGCCTAAATAACTGCTACCGAGCAAATAATTCATACCCAAGTTCAGTGAGTCACAATTCATCCATACTGACTGAACTCACTGAACAGGTAACCAAAATAATCTGCAGGCACCACTAACTGACAGTAAGGAAAGTCGTTGAACCATTAAGTGGAACTATCCTAACATTTGTTAACAATGACTATATGGTTTCTGATGCCGTGAAAACAGTTGGATGGAAAGGACATAGCGGACCTGTGTATCCTCTGAATGAATACACTTAAGAAAAAAAATCTTTTTCGCAAAATAATCTACAGCGACCATGAATCGGTAGGCAGCAAACTTATCGAATAACTACCCGGAATTATTCGTTGACTATTTTGGACGCCATCGAATGGCTCTAAGCAGCGACAACAACAATGCTTCCTGATGGCTACAGACAGGTACAGGCTGAATGAGTGCAAAAAATTAAAGGGACATTATGCACCACCGATAACCACGTAACCACATTGCTTTATCTGAATACCCAAAACAACCAACCCAACTGAGAGGACAAAGGCAGAGCACCACTGCATATAATATGGTGGACACAATATCTCATAATAGACAGTTCCCAGCGACTAATTGTTTCTCTGTTTTTTTTTTTTTTTTGTTTACTAATCAAGCTGCCCTTTTCTTTACAACCGCAGGTACACAGGAACATGTGGAAGCAGCAGTGTGAGGACACACTTACCAAGCAGATGGAATGGAGCAGAGAGCCGCGTAACAAAGAGAGAAAAGCAGCAAGTAGGCACTGGAGGACCTGAGGCCAACAACAAAACATATAAACCATGGTTGAAAGAGCCTGGCAGGGCACGAAGACATCAATTGCTGATAATGCTGCGCAAATTTAAAAAGAGAAGAGGAGCAGAGCAGCACATACCGAAGGGGACGTCGGGCGGCGTCGAAATCGCTTCGAAATAGATCGGATTAGAGTCGCAGACGAGACGAAGCAGCACCCATGGGCGGTGTCCCCGCAGTACAACAGCCTGAATGGAAGAAGGCAACACGATAAGGATGGAATCGCGACATAGTGAAGACGAAAGGTGGAGGCAGGGGCAGTGAATCACGGGAACCTGTAGCACACCAATGGATCTGCCGGCGACGCAAGGTGGAGGCTCCACGCCGGCGACGAGGACTACCCCGGGGCCTGCCCCCTCCGTGATGCCCGGCGACTGCGGCACGCGGAGGGGACACAGGAACAGGAGGCGGAGGGGAGCGACGACGGCAGCAACGGCGAGGAAACACGATCAGGCGCGAGGGGGTGGAGGAGAGATGCGGAGACGGAGGCGGCCGCCGGCCGCGGAGAGAGCGAGGTAAAGAGAAAAGCACACGATGTTTCTCGTCGGGGAAAAAATTAAGCAGTCGGTGTTTAAAGCGGTGGATTTCCCACAAGCCGAGGTAGATATTTCCCATGAATAGAGGGCAACGGTTTGGTTCTGCCAAAAGTCTTATCGTCAAAGCCCAGGGTAAGCCAAAAACTGGCAAGCATGCTAAATTTTTATCACAAAACGCGGTAAAATTTGGTACATCATTTGGTTCTTACCAAAATAAAGGCTTGTCAAATTTTTCTCTTATATATAACTTAAGAACATTCTAGAAACTTGCTAAAACTTTGGCATAAAAATTAGTGATGCCAATTCTTTGGCAATGAACCAATTGATGACCAAAATTTTGGCATGCCATGATTTTGGTTTGGTAAGAATTGGTTTCTGAACCAAAGCGGGCCCAAGCCGGAGGGGAGTAGGAAGCTGGCAGCTTGCGGCCGATTCGAGACTGTACCAGAGGGGGAGCGGGTAGGAGCCAAAGTGTACGCAGTAAAAGCTAGAGGGTAAGAAGTGGATTCATTAAATCAGAGCCACTAATAGCGAGATCTAACAGCAGGGAAATAATTTTGACTGACATGTTTAGGCCGTCTCCAATGGTTAGCTATTTAGCTATCTAGATGTGACGTGGCAGAGAAAAAGTAAGAGAGAGAGTAGTCACTAGCTACATGCAAATAGCTAGACTATTTCACGTGGTTCAAGAATATGTGAGATGAGCATGTGGGTCCAAGAATATAAAATAGTCTTTGTTATTGTCTCTCACCTCCACGTCGGTAGACTACGTAGATAGTACTAGCTATTACCATTGCGGGCGCTCTTAGGGGGTTCCGCGGAGGAGCAGATTCAACTTTCTATCGTTTAGATTCTAAGAGAGAACCGGTTCAAGATAGTTTGAGAAGTGTCCAGAAGGTAGCTAGATTCGTTTCTAGAAGAATCGAGTCGAGTTCTTTCTATACATATAATATAAGGGGAGATGTATCCTTTCAATTAAGCAAAAATAGTTTGGGGGTAAAACCCTTTTTCCCTCTCCTCTCTTGCCACCACCGTCGTTCCACCCCTTCTCCCGTCTTGGCGCTTCGCCATAGCGACCACCGTGTTGCCCCAACTTTGCCCGAGAGTTGTTGCCGTTATCATCCCCTATGATGTCGTCATTCCACACCCGCTCCGGTCCGGGCCACGCTTGCACCAAGGCAACTACACCTTGTTGTTTGTCGCTATCCCTTCCTCTCTCTAGGCATGGTTAGCTCTAGGGCTACTGTTCCTCCTTCAAAATCACCCTATATTCCCCATGTTCTTCCTCTAGATCTTCCCAGTGAATTAACACCATGACACAAACGAAAAAGTCATCCACTACAAAGTTGTAGCTTTTATCGAGATCTACAACTTTGGTTGTGGTTGTTTCTCTATCCAAGTTTTTTTTTTACATTAAAAAAAACTAAAAATACGAGAACTTCAAATAGTATATTGGGACCATGAATGGTTTCAAAAGAAAATGTGATGAACTATAAAGTGTAGGCACGATCAAGATTTATATGTTTGCTTTTAGTCATTTTTCCAACCAAGTTCATTTGAAACAAAATTGCTCCTTTTTCACATTGGTTGCAAATAGTAGAAGTTGGTTGCAATTAGTTGCGACTAGCATTGTAATGAACATTTGAGGCCCTAAAGCGAATTCAAATAAAAAGAAAAGTTCAACTCAAAAATCGCGAGATCTCATCAAATTCTACAAGTTCAATTTTGATTGTTTCTTCGTACAAGTTCATTTGGACAATTGAAAAAAATATCTTTCAAATATGAGAATTTTGGGACCTTACATGATTTCAAATGGAAACGAGCTCAACTACCGTGTGTTTGGTTGAGGGTTGGGTGGGTTGGGTTGGATCCAATCCAGTTTTTTGGGTTGGGTTGAACCCATGCCGGTGTTTGGTTGTATCTCGATTTTTTGGGATGGAGTGAACTCATCTCATGTTTGGTTGAAGGGATTGAGAGCGGGGGTGGGATGGCAAGCTAACACCGTTAGTGAAGCGTTTTTGCATCGAGGACCCCTCAATTATTTAGAAATCAACAAAGCCTATATCAAAAAAACTTTCTCTCTAACGTTTTTACATCGGGAACCCTATAAGAGAAACAAAAATTAAATTTTTCCCCCTTTCTTCTTCCTTCGTACCTGAGCTCGGGCGCGCTGGTCCTCGTCAGGGACCTCTCGCCCGGCCGCGCCCAGGTCGGCACCGCGCCCGGTCGAGGCGAGCTTCGCCCCGTCTTCACTTGAGAGATCCGGCTCGCCCCGAAATCTTCTTAGCGCGAATCCAGCACCCCCGTCTTCTTCAAGCGAATCCGGCTTCGCCTCGTCTTCCATGGCCCTCCCGGTGGCTGGAGCTCCGTCACCGCGCGGATCCGGCCGCCGCGCCCGGTGGAGGCCGCCGCGCCCAGGCCGCGCGGCGGTGGAGGGCAAGCTCCGCCGTAGGCTACGCACGCGAGGGGCGGCAGCGGGGGTCGGGGCCGAGGCGCAAGAGGAGCCTCGGGCGATGAGACGGACGAAGACGGACGGCGGGACGGGCCTCGAACCCCGCGCGCTCGCTCCGTCCCCCCCGAATTTCGACGGGACGGGGTCGACCCATCAGGGGGCGAATATTCGCTCCGGGTCGAACCCGTTGTAAGGTCCTAGATGGCTAGAGGGGGTGAATAGCCTATAAAAATTTTCTACAAACTCACAACTCGTAGAGGATGTCAACCAATCACCGGGAACAAGATGAACAATCAATCACACGAAGGTGATGATCCACACGTCGAGACAATGAACAAGTCGATTTGTTCACCGGAGTTCGCTTGTACAGCGACAAGTTACTCTCGGTTGTGCCGACCAACACAAGGATGGTGTTTGAGCTGGCGGTGCCCTTGCTAGCCTCAACACACCACTCAACAAGTGTGGTACTCAAGACACGAGCAATGTATTCCTTGTACTTTGTCTTCCCGGCAGGAGTGCGTAATCCTCTCACAAATCAACCGGAGGTGGTCAAGAAACAATCACCTCTTCTTGCCAACAACTCCACCAATCCACCAAGCCGGCTAGGGCGGTGCCTCCAAGAGAAACGGAAATCCACCGTCTCACAACGATCCCCAAGTGCCTCTAGATGCAAGAACTCGATGCAATGCACTAGGATCAACTCTTCTCTCAAGAATGAAGCTCAAATCAAGAATGAGAGAGGAGGGAGGCTTGCTTGCTTGCTCAAAGATGTTAGGAGTGATTCAAATGACCAAGAGAGGGAGCAAGAGGCAGCCAAGGGGGTATAAATACCCCACACCCACGAAATGTGGCCGTTGGGAGGAAACCCACGGTTTTCTGACTGACCGGGGCCCGACCGGACTCACCGGTGAGTCCGGTCGGTGGGTCCGGTCACAACCGACAACTGAGCGGTGACTCGACCCCGTCCTCAGGCCCGGTCGAGTCCGATCGATGCTTCCGGCCAAGACCGGAAGCATCCGGTCATCGCGTCCGTCCGGCCCTCGGCGAAACCACAACTTACACCCTTTCTATAATCCGACCGGGACCCGCACACCGGTGCGTCCGGTCGAAGCCTTGTGCTTCGGTCGGTGCGTCGGGTCACGCCGAAGCCTGCGAAATCTTCGTCGTTTCGTCGTCGTTCCTTCGCCTTTGCTCCAAACCGACTTCCGTCACTTGATTCTTGTTGCCGACACGTCGAAGAACACCTCGACACCATGTGTTAGCATTTTCGAAACCATTTTTCACCAAGGACGGAGTTAGCACTTTAGGTTAGAATGCATGCATATGAGACTTGAACCTAAAGGCACATGAGGATCGATATGTACGAAAGTTTTTCCCTCTTTATAGTACGGCTTATCGATCCTATAATCACCCACACCCTCTATGGTGTCTTGGGTGTGAAATCAAAAACCCTATGGTTATACCTTTGCCTTGGGGTCAATTGATCTCGAAACTCCACCGAAGTTGCATGCTTGATCATCTTTTGGATCACCTTGATCCATCCTCCATGATCACCATGCATCAACTCCCGACGACCAATCTCCAATCTAGTCAAACACTTAGCATCGAGAGATTAGTCCTTAGGTGTCACTAATTAGCCAAAACCAAACTAGAGATCTTCACCCGTCCCAGCCACTCTCCAACCAAACACCTCAAAAAGCGGGTTCGACCAAATTTGGGTTCGACCCACTCCTCCAACCAAACACACGGCTATAGAGTTGTAGATCTCATCTCATCAAGATCTTTTAACTCGATATAAACTTCATCTTTATCCAGCTTGATTTGAAAAGTTATTAGTTTAATTGTGTCGTACCATGGTTATCATCGCTAGTTCGTAATACAATCCGTTGGTGAAAATCGGTTTTCACCGATGGTTCATATTACAAAGCGTTAGTGAAAATGGAGCAATTATCACCATATTTTATTAACAACAACCATGGGTGATGATGGACTATCACCGCCGATTCATGTTATTCTTCGCGGTTGTGACAACCGGTGGTGAAAAGTATCACCAACGGTTGGAGGTAAACTGGATGTGAAAATACCATAGGTTCAAATGAATTTTCTACTAGTGTGTCATTAAAACGATAGAACCATGAATGGCTCCTCGGCAAGAACCACCAGCCACGTTGCTTCAAAAATTTACCGCTGTCAGATCTCCAGTTACGCGGCCAGGATTTACTGAAGCGGATTCTACCTATGCCTGATTCTGATTAGGATCTGCTGGTTTCCCTGCTTCTCCTCTATTTTCCTCTTTAAGCCCAGCTTACTGTGAGAATCAATTATGGACAAATATATACTAGGCTTCTGTTTCTCCTTCTAATGTCCTTCCCGACCCTTCTCTTCCCTTCCCGTCGTTCCCGACGTTTCTTGCCCGTACCTATTCCTCTCTCCCTCTCCTCCCGACGCGAGCCGCAGGTGGCGGCGGTAGCCGGCCGCATGGCCTTCCTCCCCATGCGGTGGTCGCCCTCCTCCTTCCTCTCCCTCTCCCCTGAACTCGCCGCGCGTCGCCAGGCCCTCGGCGCCGCCGCAGCCTGGAGCTACTAGGCTGTACTGCGAGTTCACCCCACTGGTGGGCGCCCCTGGTGGCGCAGCAATGGAGCCCCTCGCCGGCGGCGGTCTCTACCTCGTCGTCTTACTGTGAGTAAATGACCTTACCTCTTCTCCTATGGTGTCGGCGGCAGTCTCGGTGATTTGGGGATTCTGATTTCTAGGGTTTCGGTTTGGGGAAGACCAGGGTCCTTCCTATGGTGCTCCATATTCTCCTCTCTACAGATCCATGCCACATCCTCGATCTTCCCATATCTAGATGCAAATGGAGCAACCAAGGTGCGAGGGAAGGTCAAAGTGTTGGATCATAGGTCCTGATTTGACCATGGAACAAAGAGGCATCTGAGTTTGTGGTTACAAGGGTGAGATTTGGCATAATCTTCAAGCATCACATTTCAGTACTTGAAGCATTCTTATTTATGTAGCTGATTTTCTATCGATTGTTCAGATATCAACTAATGAAGATGAAGATACATTGTCTTGCTTTCCGGTCTTCAGAGTTCTCTTATCATGAATATAAATGTGATTTCCAAGCTTACTCTAAATATATGTGGTTACAGATTACTTCTTTTGCCATGAAAAGTGTTTATTATTTGCCTTATTTGATTTTATATCCATGTAAATATCGATTCATGTTACAATATGGTACTTTGGCAAGTCTAATAAAACCTAGAGTTTTAGAATTAAATAATTGTCCTACAAAATTATATATACAGCCTGCATACCTCTGTGGTTTCCTTGGAATGAGTGGCTGCTTGTTTCTTACATAGCGTGTATCAACTTCCATAAATAGTGCCTGCATACCTAGAGTTTCTTGAATGTTCTCCCTACTTCTATGTGGTCAGCCTCTAGAGTAATTTTTTTGTGATTTTCAGTTTTTCTTTGTTACAACTCTGTATGCTTTCCTGTGTTGATTTGCAGAAAAAAATACATTGGCAACTGGTTCTATGAATGTTCTCCCTACTTCCATGTGGTCAGCTTCAAGTATGAGCTGTGAGCTTACCTGCTGCAATCTCTATTTTTGCTAATGAATACAAGGCCATTGTGAACAAATAAATTTATATGCACGCTGCACAAGAATACTAAAGTTGACAAGTATTATCAATGATATCTTATTTTCTTAGACAATTAGGAGCCATTTTTAATTTTCATCTTTGTGCTGTTGTCTGCTACTAAATATGAATGAGCCGACAAAACTCCCTTTGGTGGTTCTATTCCATGGTTTATTCTTGGTATGAAAAAAATGTATCTTGTGTGCTGATTGACTGCAAGCTGCAGGTGTGGTTTGCCATTGTGAACAAAAAAAAATTTATATGAACGCTGCACAAAAACACTAAAGTTGTCAAGTATTACCAATGATATCTTATTTTCTTAGACAATTAGGAGCCATTTTTTATTTTCATCTTTGTGTTGTTGTCTGCTACTAAATATGAATGAGCCGACAAAACTCCTCTTGGTGGTTCTATTCTGTAGTTTATTCTTGGTATGAAAAAAAAAAAAATATCATGTGTGCTATTTGACAACAAGCTGCAGGTGTGGTTTAGTTATGACTTTGCTCCCGTGATTTTACTTTTGATGATTATGCACTTTTGATTTGCTCATGTAAGCTGCACGTGTATGCTCTGCTGCACTACTACTGGCTCTAATCCTTGGATGTAATGTGCATCATTGATTCCATGCGTCCTTTTGCATTTTTAGATAGCTGCAGTTTTTGTTTTGTGTACTGGGTTGGCATAAAAGCAAGACTTGATTGATCAAATTTCAAATATAGCCTGCTCCAATGATAAGATATTCAAATAATGTAGTTTTTAAAACACATTCCATTCCATGCCATGCTTCCTTTTGCATTTTCTGCAGTTTTTGTGTTGTGTATTAGGTTAGCATAAGAGCAAGACTCTGCAAACTGATTGGTCAATTTCGGATATAGCCTGCTCAATGGTAACAGATTGAATCCATGTAGTTTTTAAAACACATATTCCATCTCAGGCTTAATGTCCTATACAACCGACGATGCAGCTTGTGTAACCTATTGGTTTTGTACTCTCACCTTTGGTCGCGCTTTTTGAGTTATCATCATTCTACTCCATGTGTTTTCAACCTTCACAATGTTAGCATGGCCTTTCTTGATGCCTAAAATTCTCCTCTCCTTATACACCATTCCATTGAGCTAGAAAGTTTTGACTTCAATTTTGTTGCCCCAATATAAGTTCCCATGTCCACACTTACAAATTAGTCTTTTTCATGTATAGATGTATCTTATATATGAATTCTTCGTAAAAAAGCAACTGTGCATCTTGCAATTTGGTGTATTATTTGTTTGTGTTAAGGATACATTGCTGATAGGTCCCAACTTACAAAAACAATTACTGCCACAATTTTGGAGTGCATATTTTAGCTTTTTATATAATGAGTCTTTACATTTTGTACAGAATTAGGACATGGGGTTTGCAAAGGCAGTGTTAAAGCAGATTTTCTACCTTAGGTATTTCCTTAATTTCTATCACTTAATGTTCTTTGATTCTCCAATTTGAAATTCTCCTTTTGACATATTGGTTAACAAAGAATTTTATGTGATTCCCCAATTCAAATTCTCCTTTAACATGTCTTAACATATTGGTTACCAAACAAGTTTCTGATAAAGAAATATTACCAGTTCTGGGAATGTCGGATATCCTATCTATGAAATCCTCAGAGCGACAACCCCCTCCTACTACCTCTCATGTTGTATTGATTTCAAAACACTAACTCATCCTCCCTCAATTGTTCTTGTGCTTTTGCCTAGGGTCCTGAGCTATGTTTTCTGAATTCTGGCCTTCTGATCGTTGTCGGTGATCGCTGCTTGTGACAATAAATTATATACTGTTATTTATGAGCAAGTGTCCTATTCCCAAAGACAACATCTTCAAGCTTTTGGTTGTCCTATTCCTTTGAGTTTTCTATGCAATTATGTGCTCTGGTGTCCTCTCAAGTCAACTGGAGTCATTGCTCTGCTGGCTAGACTTGAAAGTTTTTACTGTATGAGACCAAGGAAATCAGCTTTCCATCTTTATTTGGGTCCCATTTCAAAATCAAAGCTGTCTTCAATAAGGTAACAGCCTCAACATTTTCAGGTTAGCGTTGGATAACTGTAGTTACCTAAAAGTTCCCTAATTAATCTGTTGCATTTCCTATGTAGGGTAGAGTAGCTAATTCTTAGAGGCGATTTATAGGTATTGAAAGGAAACAACAATATAGATACAGCCATTGGCAGTTTCTAAAGAATGTGATACGAAGGATCAGGTGATCTCTAGATTCATTGCAAAACAATTTATACATGTGAGAATATCTCTATGACTACATACATATTTTGCATTAACTTTTTAGGAAACAGAGAAGGTTCACTTAAGACTACCAACAGTGCTGCCAAAACAAATGGGTTTCTATCATGGTGTTTAGAGAAGACTAGGCTAAATACCTAAGGGGCAGTATGTTCCTAAAATCTTGTTTTTTTTGCTTGGTTGAAGCTCCATTGCTGATATATTGTTGCTTACTCATATGTTTTTTTGCTTCTATTTTAGCTGCCCTTATGGTCCACATGCTGAAAAAACAAAGCATTTATGCACAGGTTAGTTCCAGTAAAGTTTACTACTATATAGATTTTATTAAAAAAACATTATGTCCATGTGAGCATGTTATTTTATACTTGACCCAAGCACATGTCTTATCAGTGAATTTTTATAAATAACATGATCCATAGTCATCATCGTAGCTATCATGTTTTATCTTTTTATACAGATGTTACATAAATCAGTACATGCTCGTTTAAAAATATTCATGGTTGTCTTCGTTTTCTTTCTTTGGAAATTCATCTAATCTTAGATTTGTTTCCAAATTGGTCTACCAAACAATGGACCTCAATGGTGCAACAACCGCATTACAATTGGTACTACTTAATGAAACCTGTCAGGATAGGTGTTGTTCAGTTCAGACATTTTGTACATATTCATAATTCACGTAGTTCCCTTTACAAACTAAAGATGGATGATGTGCAGTACAACTAATAGATATCTTTGCAAGATTTACTGGATATTTTGCTGGATGATACCGGGGAAGATTTTATTTTGTTTGGTACAGCTTAGTGAGCTTGGTAACAACACTGTCAAATTAAGCTGCAGATTTTTGCCTTCTGCATCTTCAGCAACGATGCCTTCACAGGTAACATACCATGTTGCTAATTTTAAATGCCATTATCATTGAGACAATGTTTTCTGAATCTGGAAATTAGTGCTTTTTGTTATTGTTATTTTTTTTTAAAAAAAATGATCCAATGTTTTTTTATATTTGGTCCAGTGTTTTATGAACCCTTACCAATTCATGCAAAGGAATGAGCTCACTACATATTTGTTCATTCCATTTCGTCATCTTGTGCCTATTATTGATGTGTTCATGCTTTCCTGTTTTCTTTTTTAGCTTCACAGCTCAATGTGTACTTAGCTGACAATGATGTTGGATAAGGTCTCTTTTATTCTTCTATCAATAGAGGCTGCTCAGCCAAGCAGGCATACATGAATTATGTAACCTCTACAATATAGTCGAGAAAGGGAGGGTCGTAATCCTACACTGCATTGTTCTGCTTGGTACGTCGTCTTGATGGGAAACTAAGTAGGGTATCCTATATATGTTGTTTTCATGCCTTCTTTTATTTTTTTCTTTAGTGATTATGGATATTCATGATTCAGGCTATTACTAAAGAGATAATTGTAGCACGATGTAGAAGGACGATGTAGAAGGATCAAAGACTCACTGAGGCAGAGTATGTTCCTTATTTAGAATATGGTTTCACTGGCACTACCTGATCAGGTTAACTGATATGATTCATCTTTAGTTTTTTTTTTAATCTGTAAAAGTCAGTTCAATTTCTGCTAATATGGGTTTTAGAGCAAAATGATTGACTTGCCCCATTGCCACATTGTGTTCTGATAGCTTATAGGACAAATTACCACATCTATTTCTATATAAAGTAGTGTTTGCCTTTGCTTAAAATAATTTGTGTAATGAACTTATGTGAATTGCAACTGAACCCGAGTGTGCTCATTTTTATCACAGATATTATGTTGACCTATGCACAAGAATATAATATTCAGGTTCATGTATTCCAATTTGTATGATTCTTGCTGAATTACTATATACAGATTCTGAAGTCCATAATGATCTCCACGATGTCAAATTTGTTCTTGATCTGATGGAGGAGGATGACAAAGACAATTAGCAGATGCTCCAGTAGTTCGACACAAATGAAGAATTAGAACCTGAGACATTCCTACAGGCTGCTTCAGAGTTGGACCTCGCATCTCCTAAACTACTCTTAATTGAAAGACGAGTAATCAAGAAACTGCTCGACAAAGTTAGTGGGAATAACCCAAAAAGGACGGAGTCCTTAAGTTTTTCCTGTAACCCATTATGAAGTATGGGAAGAGCATGAGGCAGGACTTTTGGTGAACGAAGCAAGAATTTACAATCTGAGTCAACTCTGTAGCTCTGACCATACTCTCCTGTGAAAACTAAAAAGGCATTCTCAATTTAACTATTTTATTTGCGAAGAGTGTTATTATGAAGAATTTGAATTGGGACTAGCACTTGCGAACTTACTTTTTGTTCAAGTTATCTGCTATGAAATATTTAACGCATTTGCTATAAAACTATATACCAATTGTGTGTTTAAATGCATCTTCAAACATGTCCATGTTATATTCATCTCCAGACTCCAGTTCCCCAAAATCTGAGTTGCACGGGGCGCGCGGAGGCGCGCCCTGCCCTACTACTAGTATTTTTAATTCTGGCGTTAAGAGGTGATTGCCGATCACCTCTACATCCAGGAATTACAGTTATTTAGGTTTTTTTTTTAGATTAGAAATACCAGTTAGGTGAAGATCCATTATAACTATCACAACCCAAACCGTTAGCAGGGCTAGCCACAGCCACCTATATATCATCGCTAGTAGCAAACCTGTGAACAAAAGTTGCTTCCGTGAACATTAATTTTCTGCAAGAAAAACATCCGTCGTAGTACGGGATGGGGAGAGCTCATCTCCACCAGGGCACCTAGAGTTCACTCCGCCAGGTTATTTCGTTACGGTCTTACGAACCTCATTGCAAGTTTAAAAACCATAGATTTAGCATTACGTTTTAAAAATCGAAATGAATAACAGAAGATTAATTATTCACCCTGGTACCCATAGGGGACGTACTTAGGGGGCTTTCCCTAGTACCCGTCTTGGCAGTGGCACGATCGAGTAGACCCGCCATGAGAGGCGGTGCTGGTGGAGCTGTTGCGGCTCGCCGGAGTCGATGGCATCTGTCGATGGTCGGATCCTTTCGTCGGGCATCAGCTGTGCCGAGTCCGGCACGTCGGCGAATCACGTACGAGTCAACATGCTCCCCAATTCAAACGATGGGCCAGACTCGATGGGAAGCCCAATCATACAATGCGGCCCAGTTTCACTTCCATCGCTGAGGCATCCCGCCCACAGCCGTTGCATCAAGCGTTTGTTGGAAGAAGTTGCAAAACATTAGCACCACCTCGATTACCCAAACCAGCGGCCAAAGTGAAGGATCAACAAAACAAGGGGGCACAGTACCACAATAGTTCATACCTTTCTCAGCCTTTTGGCTAAGATCAAGTATAGTATCTGTTCTTATCAGTTTAATCTCTGATATGTGAGTCATGAACTCACTTTAGAGTTAACTAAATTTTTTGTGGGGAAGGGCCCACCAAAGTTGCTTGCCACTGGGCCCTCAAGTGTGGCCTGGCCAACACTACTGGCTGGGCAGGCACACCCCAACCAACACGAAAGTAAATTTTGTTTGCTGAGTGCTGACCGGTGTCTTCGGAATTTCAGGGCAAAAGGGGCCCGGTGGGTGGTGCACGGAATGTCTCCGCGACTCCGCGCCAAGGTCAGGTTTCCTGCGCTGGCTCGACAAATCTGTTGCAGCCCAAATGATTTTTTCCTCAGCTTTTGGGCTCAGCTCGGCTACCTTGTGACATAACTAGGCCCACTGAAGCGACAAGGCCAGTTGGGCTGACATTCCTCAAAAAGAGCTGTTCGGCTCACGTCCAATCTTTTGGCATGAAGCCTGCGCGAACAAACTGGCGTATAAATTAACAGGTCCAAAATGTAAGTTTTTTTTTATTTGTGTAGGTCAATTTTCTCTAACATTAACTAAATTCGTCAAATATCGACATATGCAATAACAAATATAATATCAAGTAATATTCAAGATATATTAATTTCATGGCGACTTCTAACCGAAACTAATTTATGTTGTAGATGTTAATATATTTTTTTAAACATCTTGTACTTAAAGTAAAATTAAACATCTTGTATTTTTGGGTGATTAGCACTGTATGTATATGTACTTAAAGTGAGCAAGAAACTTTTTACCTTCTCAATGTAGTACCAGTACTATATACTTTGCGTGTGCTACAGTCCTTTTACAAGTTTTACCGGATGCAACCACCGAGTGCAACATGAAGCTAGCGCTGCAGACTGAGAACAGGTAGTCTCAAGCAAAAGCCAAAAAACTCGTCACGGAAAGGGGGAAAGAGCAACTGATAGCATCTTCTGCGACAGCTAGTCGGAGTATGTATGTAACCGCTACCTCCCATGTGCAAACTTGAGTCCCTTCTGGAAAGGAAGGAAGGAAGGAAGAAAGAAGCAGTAAAACTATTGGTAGCGAATCTTAGCTTTGTGTGGTGGATGCACTAGTCAATGATCATCTAATTGCTAATGCCCAGACATGCATAAACACAATCATGAAGATTTAATTTCCTGAGTTTTTATATAGTACTCGTGATTCGATAGTTCTGAATCAGGATTCAGCACACAGTCATCGGTGATCGGCGTGTGTCATGTTGTTCACAGATAGTAGAGACAGTATACGTGCATTGAAAAGTTGAGACTACCAATACGATTCTTCTTGTCCTTTTAATTTGTTGTATATATATGGTCATCATTATTAGCAGTTCACTTGAACTTGTTTTGTGTCAGCTTGTTTGGGTTTGTTTCAGATTATTTTCTCTCATGAAATACTAGCCAAAAGGCCAGCATGTTATTTGCACTGCATATGCATGTTCTGATGAGGTACCCTCAACAAGCCGTGCTTATCAACCAATGCAAATAATGATGTTTCAGGCAAATGCAGAAAGGAAAAAAAAATATTAATACTGATCTGGTGTCCATGATATACAGTCGGTCCCAATGCTATGCAAGCAGAGTCCGGACAGGTACTCCTTGACTTTGCCCCCCATGTGACTAAGTGATTTCATACGAGTATTTGGTAGTTCCATCACCTTACCTGACTCATCATCAAAATGGCTATTGGATTCTTTATAAACAAGACCAACTAACCACACCTCCTACTCCTAGCATAGGAAAAAGATGCAAGACATGGATGTGGCTGTGCTACCATATCACCAAGCGTGTAGGAGTAGTAAATAATGAAGATAGTTTATGCCGTGATTAAACTAGACAGGTAACGACAGGATAGGCCTCTGCCTGCTGCTGCTGATTGCCGAACCCAACAGTAAGCATGTGAACAAGTATCCTTGCAGCTGCTGTGTCGCTCTAGTCGCATTGATTCCTTTGTTTTGTTTGCAGAAGCAGCAACACGCCCACGAAAGCAATTGCATGTCCTTTCCTCTTCTGCAGTTGGCGTCGGTGGATCGGATGAATAAATTGCATCATGCATGCATGCCGGCGCTTTCCTATAGCCTCTTCTCAAAACACTACATTTTCTTCTTTTTTTAAAAAAATTAATAATCTTTTGCGAAACAAAAAAAAAAAAAAAAAAACGGAATAATTCTGGCCTCTACGACAAACCTACACAGCCAAATACATACACCAAATGTAGGACAATAATTATTATATATTTGGCCATTCTTGCAGAACGCCGGCATCTTTAGTTTCCATTCTGTGTTTTTTTTTTTTATTGCAGAACACGTACAACAACAGAAGGGGGCCGGCCCGCAGGGGAAGCTACAATAGCAGAGCCAGAGTGTGCATGCAGGAAATTAGGTGCAAGAGAGCTTTCGTACGTGCGTGCATGCCTCTCTGGGATCTAAACTAGTACAACACTGGACTAATCATTCCTTGATATTCCGGTCAGTTTGTCTCATTAGTCATTATACAGGCGTACGTATACATCTTTTTCGAAATTAAGATAAGATGTGCTTGTCCGTCACATGGGCAAGGAAGTACTCCCTCCTTAAAAAAAACATGCAAATATGACATTCGTACATGTCATTCGTACGTGTCATTCGTACATGCCAATTTGACTAAAGTTTAACCAAGGGTGTGTTTAGATCACCAAAGTTGGTGCAAAATTTTGGATGGATGGGGACATGTATACAGGATCGTCTACATAAAGATGTTTCGTTTGTTAGTGGTAAATATTATCCTACCATGCATGTTTCGTTTGTTAGTGGTAAATATTATCCTACCATGACGTAACTAGGCTCAAAAGAATCGTCTCGCAATGTACATCTAAACTGTGCAATTAGTTTATTTTTTTACATACATTTAAGACTTCATACATGTGCTTGGCATTTTGATGTGATGGTGAATCTTCTTTTTTTGCATAGTGAAATTTTAGGGAAACTTTTGGGCTCTAAACGGGGCCCAAGTTTATATAATTCGTGTTTCAAAAAAAAAAATATTACAAAAATATATTCCATCATTAATCTACTGATACTTATTTTGTATTATAATTGTCCGTAATCTTTTATATAAATCTGATCAAAATTGGAATCGCTTGCTCTGGAAGTGAGAATTGCATGTTTTTTTTTTTTATTTGATGGAGTTAGTACTTAGGGCTCGCTCTTAACTTGCTTTCAAGCTTGATGAATACTAATACCACTGGCCTCATAGCTTAGGAGTAAGAAGGGTCCAAATCATTGCAACACTAATGTTGACGTAGTCCTGACTGGCGGTTTAGAGTTTTAAATTAAAGCGGGCCGGGGGTGCTTGTGCTTGTTAATCACATGTCAAAAGGACAGGGTTTGGGATGCAATGCAAAGCTCAAATTAAAGAGATGGAGCGGCAGTAGTGTGTGATAGTTGTCTCCCCAGTGGCCTACCTGCTGCAGGTGTTTAGGCACCGCATGAAGCAAAGCAAAGGAAAAAAAAAAAAATAAAGGCAGGTGGTATGACTAGGAGATGCTGGAACTGGAAATATATATAATCCCATGTTACTTTGCCCCCATGTGGAAGTGAAGAGAAGAAGAGCACTGCTTCTTTATTCGTGTCTTCATGTAGGAGGAGTACTCGTATAGTAGAGTTGAAGTTTAAGATGTTATTGGACAAACCAAATAATAAACCTTATGTATACTCACGTACGGCGCCTCTGTAGTGTAATATCATTTTGTTTTGTTACTAGAATCCAGAATTTTCTCCAAATTCCACTATGCAAAAAGAAGATTCTCCATCACATCAAAACGCCGCAAGACATGTATCGAAAGACGAAATGTAGGTAAAAAAATAAACTAATTACACGTTTAGATGTACATTCTGAGGCGATTCTTTTGAGCTTAGTTACGCGGATAATATTTACCACTAACAAACTAAACGCATTACGATTGTGCGATGACGCGACGTGCGTGCCCCATCCGTCCAAAAATTTTGGGTGGTAAACACACCCAGGACGTACTGAATTGATTTGTGGTGCACATGCATGGACTGATGGATGGACATGGGCACGCACAGCAGCAGACAGCAAGCACATGAGCTAGAGCGAGACCCCAAAAACTGATAGGAGCAGGATGGCGCCCACGGCCACGCCTGCTACGGTTAGAATCGAGTCGAGACCATCCATCATCAGTACTCGGGGAGCGAGATCATCGATCGTCATCGAGGCAGACAGATCGAGAACTCGAAGCATTTCAGCATCCAAAAAGCTATCCATCCAAATCGAGACCAACATCAGTTTCAGTGACCACACTTCACCAGTAGTATTTGGTTAGGACGATTTAAGAAAAAGTATTTGGTTAGTTTCAGTGGCCACGGCTACGAAGTGTATATGTGTACATACATACACACAGTAAGTACTCCTATATCACAACTTCTGGTAGCAGTGGCAGGAGCAGTATGCCTCAGATATCCAGTCATCACTCTTTCTTGAGCTTGGTGGCGTGCGTGCGTGATGATCGAGGATCGTCATCGAGGCAGACGGATGGACAACTCGAAGCATTTCATTTCAGCATCCAAAAAGGCATCCATCCGATCCAAATCGCGTCATTAAATCAATCGTCTTCCTCCTCACACTCACGCAGTCACGCTTTCACTTTCTTCATCCCATCTTGGCCAACACGACTCCTCACTTGCTCAGTCCAGTCACGGTCCACCTTTCTCCTCCTCCTCCTCCCCCTCCCTGTCGTCTCCCCGTCCGCCTCGCTGGAACGACGTGCGTGCGAGTTGGTGGTGCCTACCACCACACGACACGAAGAGCTGAGCAAGAGGGAGGGGGAAAAAGCTCACTCAAACGGCCGAGCCAAGCCAGCCCCAGCCTTGCCATGCCATGCCCACCATACCATCCGGAGGTCAGCAACAGTGGCCGGCCGCCTCATGTTACAGTCGCGTCGCATCGCGCGCGCCGTGCACCAACATGCCGCCGCTCCCGCTGCCGCTGCTCCATTATTGCCTCGCTCTCCTCCCTCTCCTCCTTCCTAATCACTCGTCTCGTCTCATCAGCTGAGCGCCTGAGCAAGCTCTCCTCCATTATTCACCGCCGCTTTGCTCTCGTCTCGTGTTCGCATTGCAGCCCTTGCCTCCCTCCCCTGCCGGCTTGCTCCATTTAATTACTCGCTGTCTGACTGATTTCCTTCTCCTCCCTCTCCCCACCCCATTCGCGTTCTTGTTCCTTCCATTCTTCCATCCCATCCGCCGCCGCCAGCGGCGGCCGGTGCTCAGGGACAGGGTTCCATGCCCATCGCCGTGTGATCTGATCCGCGGCGGCGTCGTCGGCGCGCCCCATTGCCTCCCTCCCTTCCTCCCTCCCTCTATCCGCGAATGGCTCCACCAGCCGGGACAGGGGCACAGGCAGGGACGGAGGGCAGGCCGGCGCGGCGACGCGGCACGGGCACGGGCACGGGCACGGGGACCAGTCCCGGACGCAACAAGGTGTGGGTCGAGCCGCCGGGCAAGAGCCACCACCACCAGACCCCGGCAAGGTCGCCTCCCCAACCCTCGCCCCCGGCGACCCCGGCGGCCAAGAGGGTGGCCGTGGTGTACTACCTCTGCCGTAACCGCCACCTGGAGCACCCGCACTTCATCGAGGTGCCGCTCGCCGCCCCGGAGGAAGGTCTCTACCTGCGAGGTCAGTCACTCATCCGACTCATCTCCTTCCCTTCCCTGCCTTAATAAAGGCGCCGCCGCCTTCCCCTTCCGGTTCCGTCCAAATTCGCCATTAAACTCGCTCGCTGGAGATGTGTACCAACAACCACCACAAACCATCTCATCTAGCTGATGATGATTCGATTCATTCGCGTTAGTTAATGAATGGCGTTGCCGCTGCAGATGTGATTAACCGCCTCAACGTCCTGCGAGGGAAGGGCATGGCCTCCTTGTATTCATGGTCCTGCAAGAGGTCTGTACTCACTCCTGCTCGCTGCTGCACCTCACAATCCAATTTCCCAACCTTTAATTCGCTTGGCTTTGTCTGATCCCTCCCTCCGGCCTGCTGCTGTGCTGTAATGTATCAGGAGCTACAAGAACGGCTTCGTGTGGCACGACCTGTCCGACGACGATCTGGTGCTCCCCGCCCAGGGCAACGAGTACATCCTCAAGGGCTCCGAGCTCCTTGACCGCTCGCCGCCGCCAGGTATTCTTTGATTGATTGATTCTGTGTCCTCTCCTGTGAATGAATGGCATTGCTTTCATCAGATCTTGGTCCAATTCGTGCTCGTGTTTTTCTTGTTTCAGATCGGCAGCAGAATGGCGTCAGCAGCAACCCAAAGGTGGAGGGCCTGATGAAGCACGGTGGCAAGGAAGAGTCCCCACAGTCGCGGGGCTCGCAAGAAGGGTGCTCGTCGTCGTCATCGCCGTCCGCAGCTGGCAAGGAGATCTCACCTCCACCTGCCACCACTCCACGGCCACAGCAGCAGCAGCAGGCGCAACCAGCAGCAGCAGCAGCGCTGCCGTCGTCGTCGTCGGCTTCCACCAACCATGAGGATGAGCTGTGCCGGACCGCGCATTCAGGCTCGTCCACCGGCAACCAGTCCCCTGAACCTGCAGGGAGAAACGCGCCACTGTCAGAGGCGAGCTCGCCAGGACCTTCGGAGTACAGGGTCTGCAGACCCATGGGGGCTCAGGATGCCGCCACACAAACGGATGACAGCGAGAGGGATGTCGTTGCTGAACACCACCATACTCGCCTGCAGGCGGGAGTGTCCATGGATTCGGCGTCGGACGCTGAGATTCAGGAATGTCATCAGAGGAGCTCGACGATGCTGTCACCGAAGGTGCCTGAGATCGTTCAGGAGTCCCCGGCCGTGTGTTCCTCTGACGCTTCGCCTGGTGGCAGAGTTGAGACCTTGGAGTCCCTGATCAGAGCGGAAGCCAGCAGGAGAAGTAGCTTTAGGACGCTAGAGGAGGAACACATGCTTGGGTCCATGGGTGTGAAACTGAAGCCAGCCAATTTGCTAATGCAGATTATCACTTGTGGGTCTATATCTGTGAAAGAACACCGAGGCTTTGGGTTCATCCCAACGTACAGGCCTCGGTTTACGCAGGTTGAGTTCCCTTCTCCAGTTTTCTCCACTCCTGTGGCGTTGCGACACCTCGACAAAATCCCTTGTAATACAACAACAGTTGGGATGAGAGCTCCAGAGTCGGAATGTTTCAGTGGGAGCTTGGTTGAGACCAAGAAGCAGGATGACTCCGGGAGAGGAATCAGCTCACTCAAACGCTCATCGTCTTATGACGAGGATAGGTACAGTATACAATACTACCACAGACTGTCTGACCTTCTAATCTTGGACTATGGTGCCAGTAAGAATGATGCGTGATTTTATCATGATAGTGTAGCGGCCTCTAGGGGTGTTCTGACACTGTTAGTTTGCTTAATCCCTGGTGAGGAGAGTGGCTAGATTGCTTAGCATTTATGCATGGATCGTTTCAACTAGTTTGGGGGGAAACAAACTTGTTCACACCTAGTGTAGCCTATCATGCCTCATTATCTTCTGATCAGTAGTTACTAGTTACTGTATTTTTTTTTTGTTATTTTATATCTGAAGTCATATTCATTAGTGTGCTAACTAGTTGCATTAATATTGGGTGCTAAAAGATCATGTCAATTTCTTATGTCTTCATTCTATGTTATGATAGTATCCTAGACTAGAGATATACAAGATAAGAGACTCCAACAGTAAGATGCTTGAAGAAAAATGGTGTATTTACTTTGTGCTTACAATATTGTGTCAAACTGAACCTGGTGTCTACAATGTGTCACTAAACTCTGTTGAAGCGGGAAGTTTGGAGACTCACTTTATTCTTCAGTATTTTTAATGTTGCTCAAGCAATTCGATATTTAAATATGACTAGGACTTTGTTGGTACCTCTGCGTGTACTGACTTTTGACCCGATGCCTCCTTTTTTTCATTTTTCAGAGTTTATAGAGCAGCACATTCCAAAAGTGATACAGAAAGCTCTTGTGAGTCAGGTAGTTTCAGGTGTCTTCCCCAAACTATCAGAATCATATCATGTAAGCAATCGAGAAATGGAACAATACTCTCCCCCGTCTCTGATGTGAGAAACAGCTCTAGTCAACAAGGATATAGCACTAGATCCTCACCCCTGGGTTCATCAAAGAGTGCAAGCAATAGGATGACTGATCCATCACTGGGTAAACTATCTTCTGCGAGAGTAGAGTCATTCCACGAGGACAAGGACGTGATCAAGATCGAAGAAAGGTTAGTTGCCTCTCACTGTTCTCATATATATCCATCTACTGGTTCTGTTTCCCGACACTGACAAAATAGACCGTTTTAAAACTGCAGGCTTCCTTCTGGAGCTCGGGTTATAATCCAATCTGCGCCTTTGTGTGAAGAGAGTGATGACAGCAATGAATCACTGTAAGGGGCTGTGTTACATATGTTTTTCTTTTTCTTTCATTTTGCTGTGGGAGCGTCATTTGTTGGAATTTGGTGCGCGTGTGTGGGATAGCTTTTGGAGTAGGTTCAAAGGTATTGATTTTGTAAACTGTGTGAATGTGATAGTCAACATTTTCTCACACCTTGAAGAAGAGAATAGTTCATCTTGCTTTAAAAAAGGCCTTGTATCTTAGTGCAGTCAGTTTACTGGCTTTATTTTCTTCATCAAGCAAATAAACATGGCTTGTTTACCAACCTGATATATTAGTTTGCTGTTTTTCAAATGTATCAATCAAGCAAACAGAACACAAGTAATCCTTTTCGGAACGCAACCCAACCATAAAGCAAACTGAAGACGTTACTATGTACTGTAGCTAGGCAGCCCAGGACCAATGCCACAATAAATACATCACTGAATATCTGGATCGATTCTTCTTGCAAGGTTGTAACATGGCCACATATCTATCCTTTCACGAGAGCTTGGTGAAACCTTGATAGTACCACATACAGTATCACATTATTCCTGGACCACTTGAAAGGTCCCTTGATTGGGCAGTACTACATACACATACAGATGCGGATCTGAGCGAAAAGTGGGAAATGCCTTTGCTTTTGTTCTTATGTGGGACATTTGGCCTGCTGTCGTTATTGACCTTGTTGCATTGAGCTGGAGGAGTGAATCCTTAAAGGCAAATCACAATGCTGCAACTTAACCAGTCATCTTACTTGTCGTATGGTAGCATGGTGGGTACTTTACTTGACCATTTCAGTCACGGATAGGTTGTTGTTACTGTCTGTCCTCTTTGTGGTGGGGTTCTGGAGGGACTCTAGAGACTGGATGGTAGCACTAGCATGGTTACTTGTACCCCCCTTTTGAACTGATTGGGCACTCGTCTTCAGTGGATTTCCCCCCTTTTGAACTGATTGGGCACAACTCATCTTAGGGGGTGTTCAGTTGGTTGCACAGTAACCCAAAAAGTGCTACAGTTCCCTATCACATCAAGTATTTTATTGTATTTTTGAAGTATTAAATGTAGGTAAATAAAAAAACTAATTGTACAGTTTGGCTGAAAAGTACGAGACGAATCTTTTAAGCCTAATTAATCTATAATTGGACACTAATTACCAAATACAAACGAAAAGTGGTACAGTAGCCCAACCCAAAACTTTTCACCAACTAAACACCCCCTAGTGGAATTTTCCTTGCTTCATTGAGAGGGATCGAATTTGAATGGACCAGAGGTTCTGTGGGTGTAATGTACTGTATGCATCTACGGGCAATGGATCTGAATCTGATCTGACTGACATTGCTGCTATGCCATGGAGAGACACGTTCCCACCCTCTGGCAATGCCAGATGTATATGTACTTGTGGAACCGTGAAGCAGTAACACAAGCTGTGTTTGGCTCTGAATTATTTCATCCTTTAGTGGCGTGTTTCTGAAGTCTGAACGTGAAATGATAGAATGTGGCACCACACAAGCAACTTCCCTTGTGCCTGTTTAATTTCCCTGTCTTTTGATTCAGAGTATGTATGTATGCATGTTGTGTGTTGCCGTCTGAAGCATAAACACCAATTGAGGGAAGAAACAGGTGGTAAGTGTTCTTGTGTGCCTGTGGTAGAGCGTGGTATCCTTTGCCTGAGCTGGTGTGTGTGCTTGTTTCCAGTCGTACTAGATGGCAAAGAGTTGCACAACTGACACAGTGAGGTGTTGAGTGAAAACTGAAAACTGTAACTGAAGAATCAGTTGAGCATTCTTGGTATTCTAGAGATATTTTCAATGTTGCAAGAGTCTGGCTACAGAGGCACAGACAACGATGTTGGAACATGCAGTACTGAGGATATGTAAGAACTGAGTTGGACAGGGAGTGCGTGAGGCTGCTGTACTGTACGTGCTGTGGTTCTGCATCCTGCGGTCCTGCCTGCCAGTGGCGTCTGCGACAGGACGCCAGCGGTGAAGGGCGACGTTTTCTGGTGCCTTTGGCTGGGTCTCCCGCCTCAAATCGAGACAGGAGGATACTCCTATGCTGCTTCCGTGGGTTTTCGTTTCAGAGTTTGTGATTGGATTAGTGACGGTGTTAAACAATTTTCAAGTATAAAGTCTGGATCTTGCAGGTTTGTGATTGGATACCCGATTCAACAAGTCTTTCAGTGTGTGCATTTCTCACGTCATACCCACCTACTCTCTCCGTTCCTTTTTAACAATCGTTTTTACCTTTTGAGAAAATAACTTTAATTAATAAATTTTTTTGAGGGGGGCCTTTAATTAAATAAATATTAATATTTATGGCAACGTTTGGGGCCACAATGCGGTGGCTGGGCCATGGCCCATGGCTGAGAACCTGAAATAATTCGGATCACAGTTGGGCCTTGAAATAATTCGGCCCACCAATATTCCGATTTCACAATAAGCCTGAAATCCTCGAAGATCCCCTCTCCCCCGTCTCCCGCGGTCACCCCATACCCTCCCCGACGGCCGCCGGCTCGCAGTCGGTGGCGCACGGCGCAGCGGCGCAGGGACGGACGCCTCGACCGACCGAGCCCTCGACCTCTTCCTCTTGTGCGGTGTTGGATCCGTGCTCACCTCACGGTGCTCCGTGCTCCAGGCTCAATCCCACCCAGGCACCCACCGACGGCAGCCTCGCCGCCTTGGCCGCTGTGCCCGCCGCCCATTGGGCAGCACCGCAGAGGCTGCCGGCAGGCAGCGCCGCCCACCCAGCGCGCGCGTGCGGTGTGCTCAGCAGAGTCCGCGGGCCGCTCGTCAGCGCACTCGGCCGGCGGCGGAGGCGAGCAGGTACGACGGCGTATGGTGGGCAGCAGGCCAGCAGGTACGGTACTAGGGTGGCGCGTGGCGCACCCCTTCCCTGGAGCTCGAATCTCATGCATCATTTAAGTTTCGGACAGTACTGATTACAGAGACTCATTCTATGTATGTATTTGTTCTCTCTCTTTTTTGCTGTTGCATTTGTCAGGATTCCTGACTCAGGAAGTGAGTGAGCAATGTCGACTCCTGGTGGTTCTAGTGGATCTCAAGCTGCTTCTGAATCTCAATCTGTGGGTTCTCGTCCTCAAACTCGTGCACGTGTTGCTGCCAATCCAGTGACACCGCCATCCGATTCAGCACCAACCCCATCCGATTCTGGAAGTGTTGGTAGTACTGATGTGTTAGAGGTAGAAGATGGTGGTCCTGTTGGTAGTAAGAGGAAGCTAAGATCTGAAGTGTGGAAAGAGTTTGATTTGATTAATGTAAATGGGACATGGAAAGCGAAATGCCATTGGTGTGAAAAACATTTAGGTGGGGAAACAAGGAATGGTACAACTCACTTGAAGAATCACCTTGCAGTATGTCAGGATAGAGCTACTAGAGAAGGTTTAAATCAGTCCACTCTGAATTTTTCTGCAAACCCACAAGATGGCACAGTCACATTAAAGAATTGCGTATTTGATCAAGATGCCGCTAGGAAAGAACTTGCCCTAATGATTATTGCCCATGAGTATCCTCTTTCCATGGTGGACCATGTTGGATTTCACAGGTTTTGTGCTGCATTGCAGCCGGCATTCAAGGTAATGTCTAGAGACACAATTAGGAAGATTATCTTGGATATGTATCGACTGCAGAAGCAATCTATGGTGAATTATATCAAGAAATTGAGTTCTCGTGTTGCTGTTACTACGGACTTGTGGACAGCAAACCACCAGAGGAAATGTTACATGGCAGTTACAGCTCATTTTGTAGATGATGATTGGAAGCTAAAAAGTTTTCTTATTAGGTAACAATAAATCGCAGGATGTCTAAAGTTTATTTTGCATTCTTTTATTATGCATTCTGTATTACTCATGATATTTTATTGCTGTAGGTTTATATATATTCCAGAACCACATACGGCAGAGGTTATAACTGATGTTCTTCAGGAAGTTCTCCTAGATTGGCATATTGAGAGGAATCTGTCCACTATGACTCTTGGCAACTGTAGTGTTAATGACAACCTCATGAAGAATATGATTGGCGCTGATGGTGATGACATTGCAAAGAACAAGGCTGCTATGGAAGGCAAGATCGCTAGAGAAGGGTATTGTTGTGCTGCACATATTTTTTAATCTGATTGTGAAAGATGGAATGAGTGTCATGGAGAAGGAAATTGAGAGCGTGCGTGATAGTGTTGCATACTGGTCGGCCACTCCTAAAAGACATGAGGAATTTGAGAAAATGGCAGCACAAATGAAAGGAAAATATGAAAAAAGAATTGCCCTTGATTGTAAAACTAGATGGAGCTCTACTTATATTATGCTTAGCACTGCGCTAATATACCAAGATGTTTTTGAGCACCTTGCTTCTTGTGCCCCATCTGTTCCAACTGAAGATGATTGGAAGTTTGCTAGAGAGCTTTGTGATAGGTTAAAGGTGTTCTATGATGTAACTGAATTCCTGTCAAGTAGTAAATATGTCACAGCCAACCTTTTCTTTCCCAAAAAATATACAACATTTTTTTTGGCTATCAGGAAGTGGCAAAGCAGTGATATTCCTAAGGTAGAAGAAATGTCTATTAAAATGAAAGAGAAATTCAACAAGTATTGGTCAGATGTGCATGGTTTGATGGCTGTTGCTGCTGTCCTAGATCCTAGGTATAAATTACAACTGCCGAATGCTCTTTTCCTCAAAATTCATGAGTTAGAAAGTGTAGCTATGGAAGCTGTCAACAAAGTGAAAGACTTGTTATACAATATGGTTGTGGAATACCAAGATTCTATGGAGGATGTTGCCACAACAGATGGTGCTCAAACTAGATTGAGTGCTCCTACTATAGATGATGAAGATTGGATTGACACTTTTGATGATTACTTGTCCAAACAGCCAGCCGTGACCTCCACTTATGTGCGAAGAGAGTTAGATTTGTACTTGGAAGAGCCACTGCTGCCTAGGACACAAGAGTTGGATATCATTCAGTGGTGGCAACATGCAGGGCTCAAATACCCAACGTTAAGAAAAATTGCACGTGATGTTCTTGCTATTCCTGTGACAATAGTGACATCCGAGTCAGTATTTAGTACCAATGGGAGAATAATTAGTCCACAGCGTAGTAGGCTTGCACCATCAATGATAGAAGCACTTATGTGTATGCAAGCATGGTCTCATGCCGACATGTTTGGTAAGTGTAATTTCTACAATTATGTGTTATTCATTTTGTATAAGTTAGAATACTAATTTGTGAATACTATATCAATGCAGGGTCTCAGTCCACTTTTTGTTGGTGCTTGGATGACGTGTCTTGACGAAAAAGATGAAGAAATGGTATTGCTGTTTGCTTTTGCAGTCAACTTGTGAATTTACAGTGCGTTCAAAATTCAAGTAATAAGCTATTGTCTCTATTTTTATTTCACAGGATGAAGACGATTCCAGCATAATCAATGAATGAATGATGAACTCATCAGCGAAGATGAAAGCCTCATGCCTCAAATTGCCTCCCTATTTGATCCAGAAAACTCCTCTGTAATAATGTTATTTGTTTGGAGGACTATGGATATTGACTTGTGCTGTTTTGCACTTGGAGTGTTTTTCCCTGTGTGGGTTGCTCTTATTTGTAAAATCTCAACTCTATTTATGACTGTATTGTGCATTATTCTGGACTCTGGACTAGTCCTGCATATTCTCATGTTTTGTTGCTGCTAGTACTTGTACTTTCATGTTCTATAATTTTATATCTTGTTGGAATAACTTTCCTATATTCATTTGCAAGCTGCTTTGTTGATTTTGTTATGTTTTATGTTATGTAGCTGCTAGTATAGTAGTACTGTCATGTACTATTACGCTGTCTTTGCAGTTTTTTTAAATTGGTTTTGGGTTTCGGATGATCCATCAGGTTTCAGGTGTACATCGGGTTTGATTTCGGGCATGCATTTCCACCGGAATCGTTGTTTGGGGTGGATTTGGGAGTTTAAGTTTCAGTTTTGGGTGCACAGACACCTGTTCTGAATGCGTCCTGGTGCCATCTGAATGGATGAGATGGTAAAACTAATTATACACTAACACTTGATTTTGAAACTATGTACACTAACACTTGATTTTGAAACTATGGTAATCACTAATAAAAATATAATATGTTAGTTAGCACCATTACTATTACTTTTACTAATAATTGGCACGCAAATTGTGCCCTAATCAATGTTGTAGCACCTCTCCAAATTAAGCGGGCCGACCTGTATAGGTATTGCAACTGAATTGCGGCCCATTCCATACATTTGTGTTGAAACACAGATCGTGGTCCATTTGTCACTTGGGCCCAGCCCAGAAAACCTCAGCCTAGCTTAAGCTTATTGCATTGCCTAAAAAAAAAAAAAAAAAGCTTAAGCTTATTGCATCCCAACACTTCCATGCTTCATCTTCAGATGGCCATTGGGCAAGGCTCAAGGAGGCTTTATCGACAGATGGCCATTTGTTATTCAGAGAATGAAGAAGGCTGTTCCGGCCGTCAGTGATTCAGTGAAGCTGAAGTCTGTTGGAATTAAGCCACAGTGCAAAACTATTTGCAGGGTGGAAGTGGAACTGTGGATCGAGCGCTCAAAGTGGACAGGACACTACACTAGGCGCAGTACAGAATTATTCTATTTTTTTCTTCAGTTTCAGTATTTGAGGGGGTAATAAAGCAGTCATGCCTGCAGCATTAGTTTTTTTTTTTTTTTTTTTTTGTATTAGTTTGCAGGTTAATTATGTCTTTTCATGTTATGCACTGGAGAACACCTCTAGTGATGAGCAATAATGCATTGCGCATATATACACATATACCAAACTTGCATCAACACACATGCCGCCTCTTTTGAAGTTTCAACACACCAATCAATTAATAATATTGACGTACACACTTGACGATCATGCACATAAGCAAAGCTCGATCGTTCCAAACAATCCTAGCAGCTAAGTACGAACGTACGAAATAGTATTGTACTACGAATTAAAAAGCAGGTCGTGATCAAAGTCGATCGTACTGACCTGCCGTAGATCATCGATCTCACCACACACACCATAGTAATGCATATACGTACGTAGGTATCAGCATACATACATACATGCATACTCGCGTGAAATCAACAAGGAAAAACCTCAAAAAGACTAACTGAGATAAATAATACTGAATCGGATCATATCGCTCGATCGATCTCCATGAGTGCAGATCTAGAGGCGCAGCATGCATCGATCACAGCCTCAGACGATCTCGATGCACCATGGATGACGATCTTGATCGGTCAGACGTCGGCGGAGGTGGACGACGGCAGCAGGAGAGGCTGCGTGACGGCGCCGGAGACGGAGACGGCGGCGGCGGCGTCCCTGGCGACGCGCGCCTTCTCCTCGCTCTTGCCCCAGAGCACGAGGTAGAGCCCGGCGATGATGAGCACGGCGCCGATGATGCCGCCTAGGTAGAACTTCTCGCCCAGGGTGAGCGACGCCATGATTGCCACCACCAGCGTCTGCACCGGCTGGTACACCGCCACGAACACCGGGCCCCCTCGGTCGATGCACCAGATCTGCACCGCGAACGCCACCCCGGACGCGATGAACCCCTGCAGGCAGGCATATCATATATTCAGAGGTTGTTGCTTCGTTCATGGATCTGATGACCGATAAAATATACTGAATGAATGAAAAAGGCGTCATTTGTACAGCTAGCTGCTATTTGCTTTTTAGTTGTTGTTGCGTGCTCCACTTTAGTACACTTTCTGCTTCAGAAATACACTACTTCTCTATCACATGAATGACAGGTGCCTGACGTGGCATGAGATGGAAGACTCACGGCGTATAGGATGGTGAAGAGCTCGGATCCGGAGTGGAACTGCCAAGCGTCGGCGTCCCTCTCCATGAAGGCGGCGATGACGAGGAACTGGATGACGCCGAAGAAGCAGGTGTAGGAGGTGACGGAGAGCCGCGCCGGGTACTTTTTTCAGCACGGGGGCCTGCAGCACCAGCCAGCCCGACCACGACAGGCAGTGCCCGATCAGGTACACGCACCCCAGCGTCCAGTTCTTGTCTCCGGCCTCCACGGCCACCGTCGCCAGCTTGGCGCCGCCGGAGCTGGGGCCGAAGATGGTTGGGCCCTTGTACAGCGTGATGACGGACGCCCCCGCCACGCACAACAGCGTGCCGGCCACCTTGGCCACGCCGTCGCGGCGGTCCAGACGGACCTTCTCGATCCGCAGCGCCGCGGCCATGGCGAAGGTGATGGCTGGCACCGAGTTCTGGATCGCCGACGCGAACGTCGGCGACGTGTTGTCTAGGCCCAGCAGGTAGAACCCTTGGTTCGCCGTGATGCTGAACCGTACCATGCGTGCATCGATCAGTCGCAATTACTACTAGGATTATCAATTGCTCATGAATCATGATGCAGATATGTCTGAAGGTTACCCGCAGAGCGCGAGGAGGAAGAACTGGATGACGAAGTTGAGGGTCAGCTGCGGCCTGTCCTTCCTGCAGTTCATCATACACATGAGCGACATCATCATCAGCCGAGCACAGACATGCATTATTCAAGCAGTGCAGCGGCCGTCGCCGGCGGCGTACTTCTCGAGAAAGTAGGCGAAGGGGACGAGGAGGCAGAGCGCGATGATGTTGCGGTAGACGGGGAAGACGAGCTTGCTGATGCCCATGTTGAGCGCCAGCCGCGACACCACGTGGAACCCTGCGTAGCCGAACTGAAGCGCCAGCATCGCCACGTGCAGCTGCGCCTTCTCCGGCATGCCGCACACCCGCCGTCCTTCCCTGGCGTCCGCCATTGTTGGCTTAGCTTGCCTGGCCGGCCGGCCTGCGAGAAGAAGAGAGGGAGGGAGAGGAGTTCTGCTTCGAGCAAGCAGAGCACGAAGAGTGGGGAGTGAGAGTGAGCTCGGAGGGGGTCGCTATATAAAGGACCGCAGGAGTGCTGCGCCAGAGGAGTAGCGACCGAGGGAATGTCCGAATGTGGCCGAGCCAGTGATGTTGTACTGTGGACTACTGCATGTGGGTCCCACGAGCGAGAGCGACAAAAGAGAGAGAATTGAGAGGGACGTAGCACCCCAAACGAACTGTGTCACTGTTTTTCTCCTTGTCGTGTGTCAACTTTCTCTTTCGACTGTTTCAAAAAAAAATGTCCTCCTTTTCTTTTTTTCAATATTATACATTATACAAGCCTGCTCTCCGTCACAAAATACTTGTCGTTCTAGGATGGGGCATAGGTATCGGGACTAGAGCCAAAAGACCAATATACCCATATATTCTCCATCCAGATTAGTCTCGTGTCCACGCCTCCTTCTTCGACTCCAGGCCACACTGCCACCTCGATGCCACCAGGCCAGGCTGCACGATAAGATTAGAGGAGGGAGGGTGGCGGTGACCTCGTCGACGCCGAGCCCCGCCAGCCCGCGCGCGACGGACCTCGAGAAGCCCGCTTTGATCGGCCCTTCGATCTCCGCCGCGCGTTCCTCCTCCATCCTCGATCCAGATCCGGGGCGAGCGCGCCTCTTCATCGATCATCATCAGCGAGCACAGACATGCATCATCGTCTATATTCAAGAAAACTGAGAGTGGCCAGTCACAACCTATGGACCGGTACTGTTGCATCCACACACGGCACACCCAAACGCAAAACATGAGCCTTGGTCTTCCTATAGGGGGCTCGAGGTCAAGGGGTTGCACAACGGAGACATGAAGTTGAAGTTGGGGCATCGCGTGACGGAATTGGGGTCGGCTCTGGTCAGGTCGTAGTGCACGATACCTAGCTGGTACACAGCACATGTATGGATGAACTTTCCAACCTATATATGCGTGGGTACCGTAATACGATAGGTAAAGTTTTCGCTGGATATAGGATACTATAATCGGTTGGATATGTATTGCCATCCACATACCTGTTGTTCTAAATTTTGGGTGTGGATCTGAGTTCCACATGGCAAGCACGCTCTCTTCTGGACGGACAACTGCTGCCAGAGGGGGCCATATGCAACCGGCGCCCAACCTCTTCCACGTGATACCACGCTTGCGGCGTGGGGCGTCGTGCTCGAGGCCTTGATGGTGGGTGCAGGACGTCGCCGGGGCCCCATCGCCGTGGTCATTGACGAGCTCATGGCTCTCGCGGAGACTCTGCATGGAGTGCAGCTTCAGGAGGGCGTGGAGGACCGCCTCATCTAGCATTGCACGGCAAGCAGACAGTATTCCAGCTCCTCCGCCTATTGGGTCTTCTTCCGCGGGAGGACGCCCGTGGCTGGAGCGGTAGAGATTTGGAGGGCGTCGGTGCCACCAAAGGTCAAGTTCTTCGCTTTGGTTGGTGCCGCATCGGGCGTCCATGGACGACCGAGCAGCACTTTCTCCATGGCCTCCAGCCGACTGCCACATGCGCCTTGTGCGACTAGGACGACGAATCCATCGACCACCTCCTAGCGTCCTGCGTCTTCACCAGATAGGTATGACATTTGTTGTTGTCTAAGGTTGGGCTTGACCACCTGTGCCCCTCGGCGGACTCTACGCTTGTGGAATGGTGGCTGCGGGTGCGTGCATTGGTACCCGAGGACCTCAGGTGATCCTTCAACTCCGTCGTGCTTCTTGTCTCGTGGGTCATCTAGAAGGAGAGGAATAGGCGCACCTTCGATAGCAGTGGTGCCAGCATTTCGCCCGTCGTGCTTGTGGATGTTGTTCGTGGGGAGGCAGAGTCGTGGGTGGACGCGATCTTCCGCGGGGAGGCCACCCTCCTGCACACCTTCAGCTAGCTTGCTACTTGCTCGACGCTTCATCACACATTAGTTTCCTATAACCCTCTAAATGTCACCGTTGTAGCCAGTGTCATTTGTAAGTGTGACGTCCAGTGGGCTTCCGAGCATCTCGCTAAGAGAATCTAGATTACATCTCGCTAAGGGAATCTACTTGGTACAACAACATATATCTACTAGTAGATTCCCACTTCTCTTAATGCATGCCGGGAATCTAATATGTTGTAGCTCGAACAAGCTTGATTGGGTAGCAATCTAGACCATCATTTTTGAGTGCGTAGCAGGCGCTGACTAGTAGCTCACGAACCGAACACACCCCGCAACGCTTTGGAGGTTCATATATAGGAATTACAAGGAACAGCAATGGGAGGGGAGGTTCCTGAGGTTCCTCTTCTAAGAATATACTGCTACTTCTAAAACTGCTGCTGATGAATATTGTTATATGCAATAACTGAATATCGCAGCGTGGAAAATAATGGAAAAGCAGGGCACCATGACTGCAGGAGGCCAGTACAAGCGCACAGCTGTTGGAGGACCTGCCGGCCGGCGACCTGCTGGAAGATTAAAAGCGACGGCGGATGTGACGCCACCAGTGGAAATGTTGGTGCATAGTGGCTGCTGATGCGCACGCAGCAGCTGGAGCTAGCGCAATGTATCGATCCATCTCTCGGTCCATGGATGGCGCTTTGCTAGTGATAGCTAGTGCTGCCACATCCATCCATCCATGCCTCTGGCTTGTCGGCCTCAATAAACCTGAATGCAGTTACCCACCGGATCTGGGAGATCGATCGAGATTAGATTGCATGTACGCATGCATCCATCTTGTTGGTAGATCCATGAGCAGATCATGATGAGCTCCATCTATCTATCGATCGCTCGTCTCTTCCATCCCATACTAATTGCGTATTTGAAATGAATCATCAGTCACGGAGAGATCCAGACTACTGGTACTGGAGCCCTAGCTCGACCGAACAATAGTATATATATATACTAGGACGTTTGATTCTCATTTCTCTCATAAAGGTGAACACTACAGCTTGCTAGCAATTTAGTAGGTCTCGGATGCTTAAACGGATCGATCACATGCTTCACGCATGAATGCCCCCACGGCATGCATATGAACGAGGTTGCTAGGGCAAGACGAACGAAGCAAAAAGGGCCCGGATATTCATTCTTTCCTGCTGCTCCAGGTGTTAATTAAGGTGTTAGGTTAGTTCAGGACCACTGCCTGAGTGATCGACTATATACTATCCCATGCCGATTCATCATGATGTTGCTATAGTAACCAGCTAGTTGTGTTGACACCTGTCCTGTCGACCGGCGGTAATAAGGCCTTACATATGGGAATACTTATATATCTTCGATTGGCAGATCCAGCATTAGTTTAAGCCTCTCTCCAAACTCGATGTCTTGATAGATTAGATCGGTTAAAAGCAAACACAGACAGATTTAACAGGATAGAGGTCTATCCCCGGTTCACCATGGGCATTTGTCCCGGTTACGTAACCGGGGTTACGGTCCCGGGACTAAACATTGCACTGTAGCACTAGAACCGGGGATAAACCTAAGAGTTTGTCCCGGTTCTACACTACACCCGGGACAACAATGGGGGCCTTTTGCATTTTGCCAGCCACGTGGTCAGAGCATTAGTCCCGGTTGTAGACACCACCTGGGACAAAAATAGGGGGTTTTGCATATTGTACCAGCCACGTGGTTATCTAATTTTGTCCCAGTTGTTGTCTAGAACCGGGACAAACAATAGGGGGCTTTTTTTTCTTTTGCTGCTCTTTTTTGGTTGTTCATTCATTTTCTTTTTAAAATTAAATTGGTTTTCGAATTCGATTCTACGATGCCAATGACATGTATACGCGATTCGAAAAGTTTCAAATGGATCGATGCATACACAAATAACATATATTACTCAAGTACACAAATATATTAGTCTCGATTACAATGGATCGATGCATACACAAATAACATATATTACTCAAGTACACAAATGTATTAGTCTCGATTACATATATTAGTCTCTATTACATAACTCAAGTCCACAAATATATCAACTCAACTACATAAGGTGTCATCACAACATCTTTGGTACCCATTTGTCTTAGGGGATAATATTCATCAATATTTGCTCGCCTACCATGTTGTTGATGTCGTTGTCTCTCGGGTCAGCCATCTATACCTGAAAAACAAAAACCAAAATTGTAAGACGTTTGACATTTTCCCCTAACATTGTGGGAAACTTGGTTTTATTTTATTTTATTTTTACATTCAACATTCATAGAGAACCCTAACATTCGACAAAAAAAAATAATTCTAGCACTGAAGTTCTATGCAAATGTCTAGATACATCAGCCGCTCAGCAGCGCTTCAGGATCTCGCAGTCCACCTCCGTTTGCTTCAGCTTTGTTCTGGATCATATATATTTTGGCACAAGTTGTTCAGAATATGCATGCAAGCGGCGGCCAGTGCAGACTACTTTTTTTTTTTCATGCATGAACTCTTTTCTAATATATACCTTGCCCTCCTGTTCTGAAACCACACTTCCACCTGCCTGGCGCTTAGATTCACCTGCCGTGCGAGCTCCTGCTTCTGAACCTGTCCAAAATACATGAAAACAATCCTTTCGTCAGTTTCTACATGAACACGGTATAAAAAGCAAGAATTAATCCATATTTCCATATATGTGCACACATGAAAAGCATATAATAATTCAGGTTCTACTACTAGCGAGTACTACTGATAATTAACTACATGGATGAGAAATTCATATACTGTCGGATGCATATACTTACGTGGGAGAGTGTGTTGTGGGCACGGAAGGTGTCTTCGAGCAGCGTCGACTGCTGCTTGGTGAGCCGGACTCCGGCGCGCGGAGCTGCAGGGGACGACGCCGACGAGGAGCCGGACGCGCTGCAGGGGACGACGCCGACGAGGAGCTGCAGCCGAACTCGGCGCGCGGCGCGGGTCGGCAAGGAGCCGGGCGCGGCGGGTCAGTCGGCGCGCACAGCGCGCGGGCGGGACCGGCGGGGCCGGCGGACGGGCGCCGGACAGGGCGGCGCGAGGTCGTGGTGGCCGGCCCGCGCGGATCGACGAGGGAGGGTCGCAGTTCAACGTATAATTACCGGAAGAAGTCGCGGTAATTAAAATAATTAGAGAAAAGTACCAAACGACATGAGAAAATTCTCAAACTTGGCGGTGCCTTCACACATACCATGTAGACGTCTCAGAAAAAGTTTGAGGCCGATAGCACACTGCAAAGCGCACGGGCCACACAACCATGAGAAACCTAAGTGTTAGGATAGGGTTCGTGAAAGGTTGAGTATACCACTGTGAACCACACCTGCTCCGCCTAACTCCAAACTTCCTCAAATTTTTTTTGTGATAAGTTACACCCAAAATATGGCCCCCGCGAAAAATCCTAGGTTTTTTTAGCCATTTTTGGATTTCTTGTATTTTTTTACGTGCGGCAAGGCGACCAAATATGGTGAATTACACTTTGAAAACAAAATAATTCCGCACCGGCCTCCACAAGTTTTGCCTCCTAGGGCACAAGAGACCTTGCGACAAAGTTTGGCACCGTTTCAGGTCTTTTAGGGGGTGGTCGCAGTTCAACGTATAATTATCGGGAGAAGTCGCGCGATAATTAAAATAATTAGAGAAAAGTACCAAGCCATTACAGAAAATTCTCAAACTTGGCGGTGCCTTCACACATGCCATGTAGACGCCTCAGAAAAAGTTTGAGGCCGATAGCACACCGCAAAGCGCCGGGCGGGCCACACAACCATGAGAAACCAAAGTATATGGATAGGGTTCGTGAAAGGTTGAGTATACCACCGTGAAGCACGCCTGCTCCGCCTAACTCCAAAGTTCCTCAAAATTTTTTTGTGGTCATTTACACCCAAAATATGGCCCCACGCAAAATCCTAGGTTTTTTTTTTTAGCCATTTTGGATTTCATGTATTTTTTACGTGCGCGCAGGCGACCAAATATGGTGAATTACACTTTGAAAACAAAATAATTCGCAGACCGGCCTCCACAAGTTTTGCCTCCTAGGGCACAAGAGACCTTTATGTAAAGTTTGGCACCGTTTGTGTCTTTTCGGGGTGGTCGCAGTTCAACGTATAATTACAGGGAGAAGTCGTAGCGGTAATTAAAATAATTAGAGAAAAGTACCAAACCATTACAGAAAATTCTCAATCTTGGCGGTGCCTTCACACATGCCATGTAGACACCTCAGAAAAAGTTTGAGGCCGATAGCATACTACAAAGCGCACGGGCCACACAACCATGAGAAACCTAAGTGTGAGGATAGGGTTCCATATAACACTGTGAAGCACGTCTCGCCCGCTTATGTCCAAACTTTCTCAAATTTTTTTGTGGTCATTTACACCCAAAATTTGGCCCCACGCAAAAATCCTAGGTTTTTAAGCCATTTTTCGAATTACTATATTTTTCTACGTGCCGCGTGCGACCAAATATTATTAGTTAATTCCAAATTTATTAAATCAAACTCAAATTTTAACACTTATAATTAGTTTAAAGAATGACACGAGGGTGTATTAGAGTTAAAACACGAAACTAATAGAACTAGAACGAATCAAATCAGATTTAAAAACAAAGTAGTTATAAGCATTATAATCGGAATGACAAATATGTAATTAAGGGAAAACGTATTTCCTTATATACGCTTTCCTACATGTCATGCTAAGGACGCAGGTGGGAAGAAGAAGAAACTCTGGGGTCTTATATGGAAAAAGGACGTTGCTAGTACGCACAGTAAAAAAAAGAAAACCTTTAGTCCCGGTTGTAAGATGTAACCTGGAGAAACCTGAAACTAGTACTCCCAGTTCTACTCTATAACCGGGAGTAATGGCTTTTAGTCCTTGTTGAAGACCTTTAGTCCCGGTTGAGTGCCTTGGGGGCGCGTCGTCCCACTTAACCTTTAGTCCCGGTTGTTGGCGTGAACATGGAGAAATGAAGCTTTATCCCCCGGTTCTCGTTGAGATTCACAATCCTAGTGTATTTTGTATCCGAGGATAGACCTCGTTTGTGCAAAGAGTGCAAGCAGCTACCAGGCTAGCTATGCTATGTGATGAGGGGGAGGGAACTTTTTTTTTTTTTTTTGAGAATTACAGAGTCAACGTAGACGCTCAAACATGCACACACACTCACCCCTATGAAAACACGTATACATAAACCCTACCCCAATGATCAGCTCCGAAGGATTGTGCCAACAGATCCAGCGATTCAAGTCACCACAAGCGCCTCATTGTCGACGGTCGCTTACCCACTTAAAGCATAACGCCAAGAAATCCGGATTAAGTCAAGGAAAATGCGAGCACACGTGTGAAGTCGAGAACTTAAACCCGGGTGGACAGGTTCCACTACAAGAGACCTAACCAACTGATTTATGATCAGTTCGCAAGGTGAGGGAACCATTTCGTTTCGTCAGCAGGGTTGTTCATTAATCTTATAGCTTTTGTTTTAATCCAGACAGACAGGCGCATGCTTCATGTTCGTCACCATTACGACCAGCTGCTTCCGGTGATCTATTGAATATATGCAGAAATGGTGACCCAGTACAAGTTGCTTCCGGTGTAGCTGAGAAAAGAGGGAGGTCCTAGCCATAGGCATCCGATCGAAGGTTGGTGGCTTGGCTCTGTGTTGTTGTCGTTAAAGTCTAGTAGATCTATAGCCTAGAAGTGTACACTCCAATAAGATTCACTTTGGTTAAATGTAGTTTTCATATATAAGCTTATATGACTAAGCACGGCCAGCTCCAACTGATTGATGTTCATATATATATATGTCAGCTAACTACCATGATGTCTCCATGTTGAAAGTATAGGCATTTAATTTGGTTCGGTGATAACATGGTCATTGACACAACAAATATCTATTTTACAATCGAATACTTTTTTCTGGCTACTTATTATTAAGGATAGAATAAGTACTCGAAGCCTGTTTGGGGTTAACCATTCAAGCTTCAAATAATCTTTTTCAAACAATTTCTTATTTCAGATATCAGTTGGCTATTCCGTTCTTCATGGAAGTCATTATTTTGATGTGTTGGGCAATCTGGTCAGTAAGAAATGATGCAATTTTCGGGAATATTGTGCCCTCCCTTTCTAATGCAAAGAGGCACACTTCAGGACGGATTTTGCTCAAGTTATTCTTCGAGCGAATAATTCTTATTTACCCATCCTTAGTCAATGGATAGAAGATTTAATTGCTATGATTTTCTTTGTAACTTTCTTCGTATCATGAAGTTTGTTGTACGTGTACATCTTTATTTTTTAATAAAAGCACAATAGGGGCCATTCATTTTTTTTGTACGTGTACACATGTTTTCTTAATTTTGTTTTGCTTAAATTTATTTTTTTTCATAGTGATGGTGAGGGATATGCGTAAAGATTAAGGATATATTCTAGTGCTAAAGATTTCATTTGACACCGAAACACACTTAATGTATTATAGGTCTTGGTTTTCCTTCGATCGTACTATAAAAGGAAACAATCATCCGTAGATTGATCTAGCTTTGAGCCTATATATAGTTTAAGTGGCCTGCCTACCTACTTAGGTGGATATATCGTCAATGCTCTATGAGGGACACCCCCCACCCCACCCCGCCGCACGCCCCATGTTTTTTTTGAATAATACAAACATGTTTAATTTTGCTCCCCATGGGGATCGTACCCAGGTCTATTGGGTGCTATTCATGTGCTCTAACCACTAGACTAGAGACCCTTTCGAACCCCCGAACCCCCAAAAAAAAAAAATTTCTTAGGTAAGGATGAGAACGCACCGAGTCCTAACTCATTAAGGGTGGTGTAGGGGTATGCGTATTTATGTTCAACTTGATCTATTAGCTGCTAATTTTGAGTTGTCACTCACAATATATAGCACTCCACTCATCCAATTCATTTGAGGTCTCTTGTCACCAGAATCATCTCATAGGCTTAATGTGAGGTCAAGAGAAAATAGCAATACATCGATCATAAAAGTAACTGGAAATAAACTGAAGAGTATAATGGGCGCCATTAGTTTTTAGAGCAAGTGTTCTCCCACCCACCTCATATGGCTTAGGCAAGCCAAGTGAGATTCTTTGCTTATTACTTATGGTGATAGGCATTACCTATATGCAACTTCTTGATGATTTCTAAGCAGTCTTCCTTGAAGGTGACTTGTTGAAGGCCCAAGAAGAGTTCTAATTGGTTAGTAGTCCGTTGATCTAACATGGAGAATGGATTACCGTTTGTCGTGGGTTGGGAACCACGACAAGCATCGAAGTTGTTCGCCGGAGGTTGGTGTGTGGATCTCCGGTGGCTTGGACACTCAAAACACTCAGACTGTCAGTTTATCATGGTAGAGAATTGGGATGCAAATTTAGAGAGTTACTATTGTCTTTCATAATGATATAATATGTGCATAATTTAGGTATAGATTTATTAGGCTACTTTTATGTTATTTTTTCATAATGATAAATGTAGGTAACATTTAAGAAAACATACTAATAGATCCAACGGTGTGTAAGGGAATGATATGATCACAGTGAATTGATGGCAAGATGTTAGTTTAGATTTTTTTTTTCTTGGTGAATCTTGTGAGAACTAATATGAAGACGACTCTATTGGAACCTCTAGTTAATTAATAAAAGTAAGACATCTGAAAACATGGAACTTTTGTGTAAATTTCTGTTAGAACTTACTGTAGTTGTTTTTTTTAATTTAATGAAACAGGAGGGGGTCACCCCCTACACTGCGATGTTTGGTAGTATCATGACAAACATTATTAGATTTTACAAATATATATCGTGGTGGAAAATAGTGGTGGGAGCTAAGAGGTGTCTCTGAAATTGGGTGTGTAAAATGACCATATTACCCGCGCGAAAATGAAATATATAGACGTAGATTTTATACTTGATGGCCCGCCCCACCTGGCCACTCGTGTGTGAGTGCGTCTTGCAGCTTGGAGGACTTTCACTCCATGGGAAGAAGGAAAAATACTTGAAAAGAGGAGAGAAAGGATGGTATGTCGCGGCTACGGCGAGCAGCATGTCCCTTGAAAGCAGGAAAAGCCAGCCATGATACCTGATGCATCTCAAGCGGGCATGCAGGCAGCACCTGGCCAGCAGGCCGAACCCTAATCGATGGAATATACGGCTGTGGGTGCAAACTAAAGCTACCTGTTGTATCATGATTCGATGTGGGACTTGCAGATGACCTTCATGGCTAGCTTTGCATTGTTTTTGGTGGTGGTGCGTGTGTGTGTACCACATCAGTCGATTGTATAGCGGACATATAAACAAAGGACATTGCATTGTTTGGTGATGTTTTCTGAAAAGACATACATACACTGTGATGTGCAGGTGTGTGGCCAGCCTGCTGGATCGATCGCTAGCTTTGACATGCGTGCTTGCTCTCGATCTGCCTGTTGTTGTGTGTGCTATGTGGTCCAAGCCTTTCTCCGGCGCCGGCCTCTTGCTCCTCTTTGATCTGCAACTTTATTTTCTCCATCCACGCTTTTGCATTATATCCATTTCTTTTTATTTCTTTTCCCCTGCTTTTCAGATCCATGTTGTGGAGAAGCTAGCATACATTTTGGTTTGCTTTTAGTAGTTTATAGTTCAGTTGTTGTTTTTCTTCGCCTTGTTTTCAGCATACATAGTGAATTACTCAATTCAGTGACTTCCATATATCCTTTGGGACATACTAACAAAAATTCTCTCTAGTGCTATAATCCAGAACTGCCGATTTGTAACACATAAAAGTACATACACTTTGTTGAGCAAACTCAAGCTATAGCTAACAGCTATTCACATCACCATACATCAGAGTTTGCACCATCACTTTCAAAGCACGGTCTCTATTATTTGTAAGGATGAATTATCAGGCAACCAGAAATTAATTAAAGGTGATCATCAGTTGTTCCACATGTTCATGGATTGCAACAGCACATGAATCAAGCACCGTGGTCTACTAGCTTGATCTCTGCATGCGTTGCAAATCAGAAATAATTATATTCTTCAAACAGGAGATAAAACCATGAATGCATGCAATCCGTTGGTCTAAGGTTTTGAAAATGAGAACTCTCAGGTAGTCTGTTAGTGACGTGACAATGGTTGTGCGAGCATGCATGCATCCTAGAGAAATTAAACCAAGCAACAACAGGTTAAACCAAGGCAGAACTAATGATGCACTCAGGCTATGCTCTAGAAACATATATATATAATAATTGAAGCTAGCGATGGTCTAGTTGATACTTTTCCATTATTCGGCGAATGCTTTTCATCACTGATCGCTTTCTTTCTATCAATCCGGTCGGTCTGGATCGATCGGCCGGTACTAGTGGAGTGGCGCCAAACGATGGATCCATCCATGGAGATGCCATCAAACAAACCAGTCCACTGGAGGCTTTGCTGCTGCTGCCGCTGTCCCGTCATTACCCCCTTTGCACAAAGCGACGCCACACTACCGAAACCGCGCAATCGCCAATAATTATCAACATTCTAAGATGTCACGTCACACATACTAGCGTCCAAATACCACACTTTGATAGATAACACTATCTAGGTAGGGACTGCATGTCTGCTTTTGCGTATGCATGGTGCATATATATTTCTTCACATTGCAAATTTTATACAAGCACGAAGGACCGAAAAACGGCGACCAGATGTCTAAAGTTTGAGGCAAATGAACAAACGGTGGTGGTGAGTGAGTGAGTGTGGGTGGGTGTTGGGGTGGGGTGGGGTGGGGGGGGGTTGCAGGGTGTGGGGGGAGCCTAAAATTTCTTTCGAAATATTCAACCAATGTCCAACATCACCGCCAAACGCCCAGATCAAAACCATGATGTCCGCGGACCCCGCCAAGCAATGGTGGACGTTTCGGGGCACACAAATGAGCATTGACCACTTTTTCGATCCGAAGGATGAAAAATGAGATACACAACTTTTATTGAAAAGAAGAGAGCTACCAAATCTAAAAAAAAACTAAGCCAATTTGTGACAAGAGTACCTAGATAAAGTCCTTGGAGCAATAGAATCCCAACGCAAAATGGAGGGAACACGAATTGGAGCTCAAACACACAAACAGTTGACAAAAACAACACTGCAGCAACAATACCGGGCATGTCCAGTGTGCTTTGGCAGAAAACTCACAAAACCTATCAAATGGTGTCGAAAAAGTTATGAAATTTGAACATCAGCTTCTAGACACCAAAGGGAGGGGTCCCCACAAACTTTCAGCTCAAAACTCGTAAGTTTGGAGATTGCAGTCTTTAGCCCCCTCTTCGTGTCCTTTTGGTGGCCTTCGTTATTTACAATTTGATTTTGTTATAAATTTATTTGTTTGTCTTAAAGCAATGGGATGTAAAAAGTTGGTATGATTCCTCTTTAATGAGGATGAATTAAGCTGGATAGTTCTTTCAATTATAGAAAAGGTAAGCCAATCCCTAGAGGGGAAGCACCCGCCTCTGTTTACTGAGGTGGGTATTCTAAGGTGACCCCATCCCCCGTCTCGAAAATGACTATTAACAAAAAGAGGACATTATAAGAGTTTACCTCTAGAAATCGATTAACAGGGGCACGTTCAGGAGTCGATCCTGACTGCATTTCCTCACCAACGTACTCGGATGTTTGTATATGACCTAGTGATGCCTTTTGTGAGTAATCAGTCAATTGGTGGGGTGGCACGTACGCTACACTAACCATGAGTTAGGAGCACTTAATTTGGTCACTTTACTCGATATAATCCATCATTAACCGCCGTCCGATTAGTACTGATATTTAGGGCGTGCACAAATGGCTGAATGAAAAGATGGCTTTTCTATATAGATAATCACAATACAGTAACATATAATTATGAACTTTGCATATGCAATTATGCAAATAAAGATACAACAATCATATCTGCCGGCCATTGTAGTATCCTTCTTCAGCTTTGCATATATAGAATATATAGTAGGGTTTATTTTAGACATTTAATTAAGCAGGACATCTGGTGGCCCCATTTGTGATGGCTGTAGGGTGTGGATGTGCCATATATTTTAAGTACCACATCATAACCTGAGTGTCATGCTTTATTCAATGGTTTTATATTAGTCGACAGCTTTAATTTGATTTGGCTTATGCACGCCCTGGACGGCTCAAAAGTCAAGGTTGCTCAAGGTATATCCCCATCAACCATATAATTAACTGCAATATGCTACAGTAGTCAGCTAAGTATTACTGGTCAAGGGACTCACGACGTAATGATAGAGACCACTGGTTTGGGGGCTCTCACCAAATACTAGGTGCGATATATTATCCTGGATTTGCAGAGGTATGGTTTGCATACATATGTTCATATAGGGGTGTGATCATGTGAGGAATTGCTAATTTGATATCGACAGTAGAGAATAATGGACCATGATGCATGGTCTATTGCTGGTCATAAAGCTAGCAAGCGGTGAGTGAGACACAATGCCGTGGGGAACGGAGGTGCCCAACAACACATTGCGCGTGGAGGTATCCGGAGGGGAACAGGTAGTTTTCCCTGTGCAACTTGCCAATATGCCATGGATGCAGCAGAGTCCAAATGAGAGAGGCCGAGGCCGCGGCGTCCCCCTCCAACTCCGACAGCTTGGAACCTTATGCTTGACCCGGTCGGGTCGGCGACACACTTCACTGCACGCCAACAGCAACGGATCTCCGTCGTCGATCTCCGGCGACGTAGTACACGTAGTACGGAGGAGCTGGCTAGCTGATCGATAAAGGTAACCGGCCGGCCGGCCGCGAGAAAGAGAGCGGCAGCATGTATACATGCAAGTACCGGCGCTGTCAAGCTGGAGCACGACATGGTTGAGCGCAATGCATGCGGACCGACGTACTAGGGCTGCTGTTTGTGATCCGACAAACTGAACTGGGTGAAGTGATGATGAACTGCTAGATCCGTAGCCGGCAGGGCAGGCATGCATGCACGCGCACACAAGATTAAAGCAAGAGAAAACATGCGGTAGAGGTGCAGTTGCAGGGCAGAACGATGCTCCACCGCATGCGACACTACGACAGTACCTGTAGGCCATTGCAAATGCCTATTGCCTGTGTATATATACTGCCTACTCCCTTCATTTTGTGATTGAAGATGTTTAGGACATGATTTTACATACCAAGAAGTCATCAGAATCAAAAATCCTACGTAACGTTACATGAGACAAGATATGAGACGGCTGACGTGTAGCAATGTATCCGCCCTAATTAGAGGTATAAGTTTCCATGTCTAGACCTATTAAATGCTATTGCGTTGTGTCTCAAATGAGAAACAAACCAACCGTGAATTGGCCAGGCCAGCGCGGTGGGCACAGGGACCATCACTGTATGGGTTCGATCCCCCGCGGCATTATCACTAGTAGAGAATAGGGGCTACAATACCGGTTCCCAACCTCATTTAATACCGGTTTTAAGGATAGGCTTTAGTCCAGGTTGCTTAACCCGAGATTTGAACCCAAGACCCCCCCTACATAGTAGGTAGATTCTTTACCAACTCAGCTACACACCTCATGTGACATAGTCCTGGGCGTCCTCCTTTTGAATTGACTCATATAGGGCCTTTAATCTCGGGTAAAAAATCTTTAGTCCGAGTTGGTAACACCAACTGAGACTAAGGTATTACCAACCGGGGCTAAAGGTTGGAGGATCTTTAGTCCGGGTTGATAACACCACCAAGGGACTAAAGGGGCTTTTTAATCCCGGTTGGTGCTACCAACCCGGACTAAAGCCCCTCCCATGCAAAAGTTGTTGGTGTATCTGTTGGGAAGGGGACTTTTAGTCCCAGTTAGAGCCACCTAGGAACTACTATATTCTTTAGTCTCAGACTCAAAATTGTTCGAGACTAAAGCTCGGATGAAAAGTCTATTCTCTCTTCGGGTGTATAGTACGCCCTAAAATAATAAATGTTATAACAATATATATTAGGTAGATATATAACTTATTTGGGATATAATTAAACCTTACAAATATTACATGTATCCCACAACGACATCTATTTTGGTCCTTGAATACACATATAAACTTATTTGGGATATAAACCTTACACGTATCCCATAGCGGCCTCTATTCTAGGACGGGATGAGTACGATCGATTTGGTCTTATATATAGCTAGCTACGATGATTGTGCCTTAATTACGAAGATCCAAGCTATATACATAACCTGTAATCACAGTTGCACAAGTGCATATCTGCTTAAAAGGACTTTTCGTACTTACTTTTTTTTTAATAATGTCCCAGTCTGAAATTCGCTCTCACTGGGATTCGAACTCAGGACTTGAGGGATGCCTCTAGAGTGTACAGGCTGGCTGGGGTTACCAACCGAACCCAACATCCTTTGGCTACTTTTTTTTTTTTTTTTTGAGAAACAGGACCTTTCGGTTTTTTTTTTTAGTAAAACAGGACCTTTCGTGCCTGAAGAGCCTGTGGCCGTACACGGCATGGGCCGCCGCCGCCAGCCCGACACCTAATGGGCCGCGCTCTAGTGTACCCGATCAGCCCGACACCTAATGGGCCGCCCGTGCAGTCCGCTTCGCCAGATACTGCGCGCTGCATCCAGCATCCACGAATCCACCAATAGTAGATCGACACGTAGTTTATAGTACTTAGTACTCGATCGACGTTTCGACCATCAACACGACATAAAGCTAACAAGATATGCATGTAGATTTTTTTTAAAAAAAAACATGTATGTATGGTCCATTCTATGATGAATTGACGATCATAGAGAGGCATAGTACATATGCATCTATATCATCACAAACACAGGCCGCGCCGGCCTCAATGTTGCGTTCGCCACTAACGGCGGCGCATGCCAACCGTATCCACACATTGTCATGCATCAGAGATTCTGTGACCTCCTTTAAGCATCACGTTGATTGTCACTGCAAAAATATATCATACATATTTTGCCAAAAAAACAATCTAGGATTATCATTCATTGATCCAACATCTTTTTAGTTTATCTTAGCTATTGCTGTAGTAATATAAAAAGGATTTGACACGCACTTGACACATACTGAGATCACATGCATGGATACACACACCCTCTACCTTTAAAAGAGTGTGGTTTTAGCTATATATGAATCAGATTCATCCATACGTAAAACTACAATATTTTTAAGACAAACGAATAGGTTTCAATTAGAAATGATATATGGATGCTAAAATATCAACTAGAATTGTCATGTGCTCGATCTCTAGAATGATTTTTCAGACATGTCGTTTGTTGTGGAATGGAAGCACATCTAGATCGATCAGTGTTGATGTGTGCATAAGTGGTGGGGGCTAAGCTAGCTACATTACTATAGCTAGCCTGCCTAATATGACCTGTCATCAGTTTCAGCTGGTTGAGCTAGTCAAGAGTAGTTGTCAGCGAATTGATGGCCGGCCAGCAGGAACTTAATTTCGATCAATTGATTACTTGAATGATGTAGTAAGAATAAAGCACGCATAGGATCGGAGCAAGGGGTGCATGGACGCAAGCGAGGGAATATTCTTGAACAAGTGCACTTCTTTTTCAAAAGGTTTCAAGAGACGGTGGTATGTGTTGTTCCACTGCCGTCCATGCATGCTTGCAACAGGCCGGTCATGTGGTTACGGTTATCAGATCATCAGATTATTAGGGAATAGGGGCCTGGAATAGCTAGCTATAGCTACTACGAGATGGATGGATGGCATCTGAATCTTCAGCTGGGACCATGAGCATGATAGATCGATCATAGATGGATGTGATGGGATCGTGGACTAAACAATAGGAGTCGCAAGACTCGCAACCCAACCACTATATGGCCCCTATTCTGCACTACATGACCACTACTGGTCACTCCTTGCTGGCTGCCTGCTGCTGAGAGATGGACGAGCACATAATCGATCGAACGAGCTTGTTTATTTACATAAACAGAGAGGATGAGAGGAAGCAGAGAGGAAGCATCACCCCTGGATACGCTGAAGATCTGGAGCATAATTAACAACAATTCTCCAGGGCCCTAGACCTAGAGGCCACTAGCTTTTCGAGCAGAGATTCCTCGTCGGTCCGTGCGGACGGCCTGCCCTTTATTCGGAAAGACATATGAGGGAATCATCGTCACCGCCAGTCGGGGAACGGCCGGAATGATGGCCGGCGGGCGCTTTGCTTCGATCGCTTTCTCTCTACTCATCATCTTTGCAGTGCGGACCGATGATATTCAAGGGTAGGAATGATGTTGACTCCCCAGTGGGAAGCACGCACGCACCATCACACAGTACATTCATTCACTCGATGTCTCGACCCATCCGCAATTTCCGTCCTTCACTTGTATGTCGATCGACTATACCGATCAGTGTAATGTAATGTGAATCCGATCGATCGACGGCAACGACAGTGCGCGGTCTACCGATCCATTGGATATCTTGTTAGGCTGACAGTTCGAGTCAAACCAATGGTGTCCCCTCCATCCCAAATTATAAGTTATCTAAAGAGAATCAAAGCATCTTAAGTTTGATCAAAATTATAAAAAAATTAATATAGATTTGTGACATCAAATTAATAGGTATACTATGAAAGTATAATTAATGAGTAATTCAAGAATACTTAGTTAACATCCTAAATGTTATTATCTTACAATATAACTTTGATCAAACTTAAAATATTTTGACTCTCCAATATTCTTGGAATGACTTATAATTTGAGATGGGTGTAGTATCTTCGAATTAATCATCAGTCAAGGACTTTTGCCTACAACCTTGCCTAGGTGGCTAGATTAATATAATGGATGTGCTAGGCGAACACATTGATGGATATGTGCCCATGTGTAACGAGTGATGAGTGATTGTCAAGAGGTGATCTAGCTTTGATTTAGTGTCTGAGACTAACCATGCCATGAGGGTAGTGTTGTACAACATGTCTCTTATATTGTGATGTGCGGATGTTGTACATTGAGATGGTCGGCGACAACGGAGAAGAGATCAAGTGAGTTCTTGCCGATGGGCCGAAGCGTTGAAGGATGGATGTGGAAGCTTGAACTGAGGGACTAAGGGTCGGATCATGGATGGCTAGCACATGGCGGCGTTGACAAGGAAGTGTATATGTGGAGACAACGTAGATGTTGTTGGCCAAGTCCAAGACGATGGTTGATCAAGTCAAGCGGGGCACTGAGAAATTAGTGATTGGGAGGTCGAGAACCAGTAGTGACACGTAGAGAGACTGTGGAGGATGAGGAACAGATACACGACTCCAACTAGGTTTGGCAAATTTGGCCACAAACCCACCGCAAAAGTGGCAGGTTTGCCAGGTTTGAGACTTAAAACCAAGGTAGATCTTGGGATGACACGTGGAATCATCGGAGAGCTTGCATCGAGAAAAAATGTCTTCATGAAGAGATTGTGATCGTCCGATGCCTAGAACTCAATGTGGACCCTCATGCCCCTAAAGGTTAAGTGGTTAAGGAAATATCTAAGGACAGGCTTAAAAAAATGTGTGATAGTCTTATAAATAAGGCGAGGAGCTACACCAAGCCACCCTTCTTTTTGAGTGTGTTTATATTTGTATTTTGGCAAAGTTCTGCATATGTACAAGATTTTATCCTTTAGGCCTAAGCTCCACTTTCTCATTCTCAAAAGTACTCCTAGCTTTTTGTATTTTGACAAAGTTCTCCATATGTTCTGCATAAGTGTGTTTCCCGATCGTGTGATGATCAACAATAATAAACTAGATTTGGCATAAAAAACAATAAACTAGAGTGTTCATCTTAAAAAAAAAAAAAAGAAATCAAATTCCGCTCATCATATATCAAAATAAGTAACAAATTGATTGTGAAAAAAGAACCACTCAGTTTCCATTGAAAGCGCACGGTACTTTTTTTTACGAATTAAGGAGATGGATCACTTCTCCAATAGTCCAATGAATGAATTACATAGAAAGTTGGCCTGGCCTGCTCGGGTATGCTTACCAGATCGAGGCACAAATTACAACAAAAAAAAAAAATATGAAGTCCACATATATGAGAAGCTGGGGAGCGATCACGTAGATATTATGGATGAATCATGGATGGTATCGGATGATGATGTGATCGAGAAGACCTTGGCGACGTCCTTCATGAGCCCGGGTTGGCGTTGCAGAAGGTGATGAACTCGTTGAAGTCGATGCAGCCCGTCACCGCCGGTGTCGATCTCGCCATCATCGCTGCACTCGTCGGGGAGGTGGACCTAGCTGCCGCAGCGGCGTCCGTCGGCCTCCGGCGAGATCTTGCCGTCGCCCGTTGGTGTCGAACGCTTGAAGATCCAGCTCCATGTCCGCCTCCGCCATTACGAATCACCGCGCCCGGCGGATCAATCGCTCGTAAATCTCGGTCGATACACCGCCACGACGCTTCTTAGAGCTACCGGCGTACCCCTCGACCTCGGCGGCGCTGCACGTCGTGCGTTCGCGTTTCTTCTGCGTAGCGTCGCCGATGTATCCACTGCATATATACCAAGAAGGGCTCCTAATTTCTGATGAAGGAGAGGACACTCGGGGGGAGAATTTCTTGGGTCGCCTCGCTGCCATCCATCGCCATGCACCACCAGCTGCAGTTCACCCACCGGAAGAATCGCTCAGCCGGGGACGGAGCAGAGGAGGAAGGAGGCCTTGCATGCCCAATTCCCTTTTCTGCGGACAACTCGCGGTCGATCCGACCACGTGCATGCACTCTCCCTCCCGTTTTCTCTTTTGCATGCACTCTCCCTCCCCATTCTCTTTTCCTCTGCTCCTCTATTTCTTTTTTTTTTTTTTTAGTCTGCATGTGCTCTTTTTCATCTTTTTAGTGCAGTATGTGCTGATGTCGTACGATGTAGGTGAAAAAAATAAAACATTTTTTAAAACTGCCATAATTCCTAAATGGTGCATCTGTTTTTTAATTCCGTCACGCACCATTGTGTTCTACGTGACGAAAGCGAATAAAACTAGATCCCCTTTCGAAATATGTTTGAAGATTTTATTTTATTTTTTTTTTTTCTACTAGCAAATTATGTATATTAACTTTTCTTTCGTTTTTCTTTTCATTCTCTTTCTTACGTCTTAAGTTATGGTATTTTTTTCGTGATTTTTTTTTTTTTTTGAGACATAAATCATTCAGGGATAATAATGGATGAGGAGATCAAATAAAAGCAACTTTTATAGTATTAGTTATATACGTATAACATATACATATAACCTATAATATCACTTATAAAACAACAATAAGACCTAACTACGACATGTACTTGTCTAACATATATGTACTCCCTCCGAGCTGGTATTAGAAGTCGTTTAGGATATGATTGTGCATACCAAGGAGTCATTAGTTAGGGGTAAGTTTTCCCTGTATACCCCTATTTTAAGGCACTTGGGAGTGTGCTTCTTAGGAGAAAGAAGCCAAGCTTACTGGCTAGTGTAGTGCAGTTGTTGCTGGGCCTGCGAGGTTTGATCCCTTGTAAGTGCACTTTATTTTTTCCTCTTTTCTATCATTTTGCATGGCTTGCTCTACAATAATGTTTTTCCTCTTTTCTATCATTTTGCATGCGTCTGTTATTCTTTTTATTATGCTCAATGCATGATCTGTGCATGATTTCACATCTGATATTAGTTTGAAAAGCCCTACTACTACTGAATGTGATACTACTCGGAGTATCGTGTGTATCGTGTGTTTGTTTCTAGTATTTTCTTGTGTCATCTCTCATGTTCCATGCTTCCTTTGGTGGGCCGCGCCGCATCCATGGCGATGGAGTCCAGCTCAAGTTTCTTCATGAGTGCTTGACGGCGTCCGGCGTCACATCGATGGACTGGCGAGCAGCGAGGCCACCGGTGAGCAGCGAGCGTGTTGGAGAGATAAACGGGCAAGAGGGCACGCATGCAATCGAGGAGACGCAGCGCTGTGCATAGCGTGTGGCTGGCTGCGTGCGGATCGAGGCGATTAACTCATGCGGCTATTAACTCACGCGTGCGGTGCTTGCATGCAGGGCAGGGGCAAATTCGTCCGATGTAGCCAGAACGACATCTATTTGTGCCCACTCGCCACCGCCCGTAAACGACTTATTTCGTACCCCGAGGGAGTATTATATAAGTTATAGAACATAACAGAAAGACCTAGATCTCATCTTGTTTGACATGTACTTTATAACTTATATTATACATGTAAAAGTTATAAAATATAAGTTATACGTAACTTTTGTAACAAATATAAGTTAGATGCTACATGTAAAAGTTATAATTTATAAGTTAGACGTAACTTTTATAACCAGTATAAGTTAGGTGCTACATGTAATACGTAACTTTTGTAACCGATTATAAGTTATGTGCTACATGTAAAAGTTATAAGTTATAAGTTAGACATAACTTTTATAACCAAGTATAAGTTAGGTGCTACATGTAAAAGTTATAAGTTATAAGTTATACGTAACTTTTGTAATCAGTATAAGTTAGGTACTACATGTAAAAGTTATAAGTTATCGTAACTTTTATAACCAAGTATAAGTTATGTGCTACATGTAAAAGTTAAAAGTTATAAGTTATACGTAACTTTTATAACCGATATAAGCTACATGTAAAAGTTATAAGTTATAAGTTAGGCGTAACTTTTATAACTAATATAAGTTAGGTGCTACATGTAAAAGTTATAAGTTATAACGTAACTTTTTTGTAACCAATATAAGTTAGGTGCTACATGTAAAAGTTATAAGTTATATGTAACTTTTTGTAACATTATAAGTTATGTGCTACATGTAAAAGTTATAAGTTATAAGTTAGACATAACTTTTTTGTAACCAATATAAGTTAGGTGTTACATGTAAAAGTTATAAGTTATAAGTTATACATATAACTTTTTATGTGTAATTTAGGTTATATTTCATAAGTTAATATATATAATTTGATATTAGGAAAAAAAAAAAAAAAAATAAAATCTCCAAAACATAGTCGAGTGGGATCTAGTTTTGTTCGTCTCATCGTGGTAGAGCACCTTAGGTCTTGACGAATTAAAAACGGATACACCATTCAAGACTTATAATAATTTTGTAAAAATATTTTTTGCTTTTTTTTTACGACATCAGCACATGCAAAAAAAGCAAAGGAAGGCTGCTATGTACGGTTGGATCCACCTCTCGAACTTTCCAAAAGAGATAAAAGCGGGAATAAAATTTTCCTAGATAGGAAAGTTGCTTTTTTTGGGATCGACCGAGCGACTGGGCATATTTTAACCGAAAACGGATAATTGAACCGAACCGAGCCGAACCGAACCGAATTTTCGGTTTTTCGGTTTCGGCTTCGGTTTCATATTTTCAGTGTTTCGGTGTTCGGGTTCGGCGTCGGTTTGCTGGCCACGGGAACCGAACACCCGATCAAACCGAACTCTGCTGTAGAGCACCCTCGTGCACAGTCATCACATGGCACAAGGCCCGGCCCAAGAAGGCCCATCACGTGGGCAACCAAAACTCCCAAAGACTCTCGTGAGGCCATGAGCCCGTGACCGTGTCCCTGTCTACCGTCCGTCTCTCCTTTATCTTCAATCTCTTTCTTCTTCGTTCCTCTCGAGTCGCAAATCTCGATCGATCTAGACGAGCTGGGCGACGCAGCCGCGCGTGTGAGCGGCGAGCGTCGAGTGCGGACGAGTGGCGAGCTTGGCGGCGTGGCCGTGCGTGGCAAGCGGCGAGCGTGGCAGCGCGGACGCGCTTGGCGAGCTGGGCGGTGCGGCTGCGCGTGGCAACCACGGCGGCCGACGCGGCGCCGTGGCACACAACGCAGGCACAGGGGGCGAGCTACGGGCAGCGGTGCGGCAAGGCGTTCCCAGGTCCCAGCTGGCCAGCTCCATGCCGGCGACGAGTAGGTGCGAGATCTCGGTTGAAACCGAACTCCGAACCGAACAAACCGAAGCCGAAGTTGTCGGTTCTTCTTTCTCTTTGGAACCGATCGGTTGCAACCTTGTCTGAAACCGAAGTTTTCCTCCACCGAATAACCGAACCAAAATGTCGGTTAAAACCGATTGCCCAGGCTGACGACCGAGTTAGCTTAACTCGCGGTCGTCTGCGATTTAGTCACGCCCACTTGCATGAACTGTGCAAGACATCATCAACTAGCTTCAAGGCCCAGTTGATAAGAAGGCCTTGGCAGAGCCCATATATGAGAGTCATACGGCCCATTAAGTGAGAAGCGCAAACGCACTGGAGGCCCATGGCCCGTTTCCAGCCCACCGAGGCTCCAACCAACTCCTCCAGCCGACTCGGACCGTGTCGTGGAACGGTGGAAACCGCGCAACCACGGCGGGGCCTGTTCACCGCGATCGCCGCCGCCTGGGTCTCCAATGGCGGTGCAAGGCGCCGCAGCCCGCCGCCTCCTCGCGCGCTCGCGCCTGCCCTCAGCCGCCGCGCGTTCTGGTCGGCCTCGTGGGCCGGCGCCGACCCGGCCGCCCCTTCCGCCTCGACGACGTCCCCGAGAACGACAGCAGCAGCAGGAAGAAGAAGGCACCGTCCGGGTCCGGGCACCACCGCCTCGCCTCCGTCATGGACGCCGTCAAGGAGCGCAAGCTCCCTCCCGAGCTCCGCGGCCGTGGCAACGCAGTAAGGTGGTGTCTCTGTCCCAGATTCCTCGTTCATACCTTTCGTAGCTTTGTTTCTCTGTGCAGTGGCTGCCTACTGAATCTAGATTCAGCATGATGTATGCTGCAAGAATAGTTGTTCATGCGGTTTGTGCAATTTGTATCACAAAATGTTATACGGACAAAATCCACCATGGGTCCATGCGCATGGACAATTTTGCAGGCTAACCTTCACAAAAAGAAAGTCTTAACTGATAGACGTGTTAGGGGCTCAGAAGCACTACTGTAGGAGTGGATGTTGTGTCCTTGTGCTACCATTCCAGACGCGAAATTGGTATTACGGTACAGTCAATGCCCTCATCTGAACTATTACATAGTATCTAAAGGTTTGATATCTTGTTTCTACTTGCCTAGATTGATATTTTCTTTTGTTTAGGTTTCTGACTGTAGCTTCCAAGCTATAATTACTTTTTGTCAAATTTTAGCTCACGCGGACATTTTGTTTCTTGTGTGAACTCAAGTGTCCATTTCTAGATTAACCCGATCATCCTGTTCTTGCACATAAGACCCAATCAACCATCCAAATGTTTGGGTACCTGGCACTGCAATCCTTTTTCTAATCACACTGTATGTGAACTCTGTACAACTATTGCACTGGATGGTGTTTTTTGAGGTATATCTGGGGTGCTGACAGTGGTGGACACAGATGCAAAATATAGGCGGGGCAGAGATAGCCCACAAACTAAAAAACAAAATCATATTAATGTGCGCAAACAGTTGGAATTGAAATTAAACCAGTTTTACCTGTAGTTTCTCTCTTCATGCCAAGATAAGATGGACATTGCGACCTTGGACCATCGTTATTGCTCCACCCCTGGTCGCTGGCGCAAGGTGCAAGGTGACCTTGGGTCGTCCATCCCTCCAATCCCTGCTGCTAGCTCTTCCCCTTCTTCCATGCCTGCAGGAGGCAAGCTGCAGTCTTATCCTGCGCGGCGTTCACTTTCACGCCGTTGTCTTCCGTTACTGGTGCACGCCGCCAAGGCTTGGAGCCCCCAACATCACCAGTGGCAAGCGAGACAGCGTGCGGGGGACTACAGGCATTGGGCGGCATCAGTGCTAGGCGATGATGGCCAATACCAGGTATATTATATAAGCAGTGATTTCAAATCTAGAGGAGTAAACGGGCTTCCGCCTGAGCTTCCAAGGATAAAGGAGGCAAAGTTGTTTTCTCAGCCCCTTCTTCAGCTACTACCTTAACACCAAAGAAGAGTTTGATCCAAGGATCAGATTTTGCGGTTCTTTTTTCTGCAGTACCACATTCATGAGTCATGACTGGGACCTTTGGGCGAAGTGGATAGTGGATCTAACAGGGCAGACCCAAGTCTTGGCGGCTAGGCCTCTAGTTTGCCTGTTTAGTCAGCCCAAAAGTTAAACAGAGGCTTGGCTGATGTCAGGCAGATCCCAATGGTGTCAGTGAAAAATTGAACTTGCTTCAAAGTTCAAACCTCACCCTAAAGTGATAACTATTATAATGTTTATAAAATGCCTTATTCATGATCAAATGGAGCTCGGCAAGGCATCTGAGCAAAACCTGGAGATACTGCCTGCTGTTCCTTTCTTTCTCTTTACGATGGTCCAAGCTCCCACTATGCATCCTTGATTTGTGCTGTAAATGAAATTTAATGTAAAATTATGCCCTTACCTTTAGTTGTCACTTAACTGGCCAGTTGCTTTTAGTTACTTCTTAATCTCTCAGTTTGATTACTCATAAGAGTACACAATGCATCACGGACACGAAAACAGCAGGTTGGGTCTATGCATTCGGATATCTGACTTGATGTCAGCACTTTGTTGATTGTCATGCCAAATTGCCAATAATTTTTAATTTATTTCTTGATAAATGTTCAGGTTAGTATATCATTGATGCATCCTAGTTCTGTCAATCCTGCATTACTTATCAAAAGATTCTGTTTGTCCATAATAGCTTGTTTGCCATTGTTCAGGTCTGAAACTGACATTGTAAATGTCGTTGAACAAAGAATATGGCATTCAATGGAGGAAGGGCACTTTGAAAATCTACCAGGGAAGGGCAAACCCCTAAACCTTACTTCAAACCCTCATGCCGATCCTGGCGGAGGACACCCTTTACAGGATACTTTCAAGGAATGGTTGTGCACCTGAATGGGTTGAACTGAATAAAGAAAACCGTGGGATGATCGTGGGCTGGAGGTCGGCATTAAGGAAGGCATGGGCAAACCGCTCTGAGGATGATGATTCTAACTGGAATGATAACTGCAGGGTGCTCCAGGAGCAAATTCGCCAGATAAATGATAAGGTGCTACTTGAACCAGCTCACATGACTTCTCGTTAGTGGAATCACCAAAATGGAATAATAAGGAGTTCTATTTTGATGTAAAATTTCAGGTTTTTCGGTACAATCTGATAGTACCCTTTGGGCGGCAGATGTTTGGTCTGAACTGGGACAAGGAGGTGGACAAGTTGAAGTAAGAAGAAAGGACAAGGAGGTGGACAGATCGGTGAAGAACATAGCATCGAGTATTTTTGTTGTATCAAAATGTCCTGTAACTAGGAATATCTAGGGCATATATACACATACTTAAGAAACCCTGACAGCTGAGTATAGGTATTTCACGTAGGCTTTTATTAGTTTATATGCTTTGGAAAACCAAGTTTTCCGGTGCTGTAGCCCATCTTGTGGTAACACTCGATGTATGTCACATACGCAAATCCTGAACTTATTTCTCAGCGATTGAATTTCTCAAACATGTAGGAGAATTGGTATCATTACTGCTGTTGTTTTATGTAAAGTTGGTCATATTCAGGTGAATGCTGAAACCCTGAAACTTTGAGCAAAGCTATGTACTCCCTCCATATTGGAAAAGGAAGATGTTTTGGACAAGGTTTGGGTCAAACATTGGGAATATAAATCATGAATAAATTTTAAGTCGTTGAGTTTGGAAATGTGGAAATCATATCAATAGATTTGTCTTGAAAATTACTTTCATAAAAATATACATATATAACTTTTCAATAAATATTTTTATAGAAATGATAAGTAAAAGTTATTTTTTATAGACCGTGTCGCTGTCCTAAAACGTCTTTCTTTTCAAGTATGGAGGGAGTATATAAAAGGCTATTATACCTTTACTATATATGTATAGATAGAAGTATTGAACATGCAGCTACGATTTTTAGTGAAAGAAATTTGTATAGGATGTTTGTATTAGGACTCATGCAACATAACCTAAGTGGCTATGTCAGCATAAATATATGTGCAATGTGTTGATGTTAAGGTTCTCGATTAGTTACATTCTATTCCATGTGGACACTTTCTGGGTCTCATGTGGACATTTTTTGTATTGTAGTATGGTGAGGTGGCAAAAAAAATTATGGGCCTCATCAGCTTGTGCAAGACTGCATTGGCTAATACAATAAATTTTGATGTACCACCTCTCTCTGCGCAGATTCATTTGGTTTTGTAATAAATACAAATGTTTTTTTATATCAAACAAGTATAATTGCATTCATGATGAAATAATCTGCATAGTTAATCTATTTTGGTGCCATAGATGTTGATTATTTTCTCTTTAGATCAAGATTAAGATACTTTGTTCGGCAGAGATAGTATCTATTCCCTCTGTTCAAAATTGTAAGATTTTTTTTTTTTTTTACCTAAAGCTTGATCACTTGTCTTATTCAAAAAATTTGCGCAAACATTATCAGATTTAAGTACTTCCTCCGGCTCTAAAAAGAATGCAATTCTCGCTTCCTAAGAAGTCAAACAATATAAACTTTCACCAAAATTAAATTAAAAAATACTAACATTCCTAATGCAAAACTAGTATCATTAGATTAGTCATATAATATATTTTCATAATAAATTTATTTAGAGACATAAACATTAATACTATTTGTTATATACTTAGTCAAACTTGAGATACTTTGGTATGCACGGATCCCATAATTGCATCCTTTTCTAGACAAAGGGAGCAATTCTTGAAGGACATTTATTAATACAGCAAACCACAACAAAAGATGTGATATTTTGCACAATCTTTTTTAATAAGATGAGCGGTCAAACTTAGGGTAAAAAAGTCAAACATCTTATAATTTAAAACAGGGAATTAGTACTAACTAATGCGCATTAGGCCTGCTTTGAGCATTGGGCAACCTAACACAAGACATATAGAGGTTAATAGAGAGGAGTACGGCAGGTCAGTACAGACTTACAGAGGAGCAGAGGCAATGCAAGAAGCAGGCGAGACCGGTCAGCTAAGGAATTATGTTGAAACAGGAGAAAGGTCGGCACTGTCAAGCAATAGATTTTCATGTCAGGCGCAGTGTGGCTCCCCCTATCGAGTCAGGCCTCGCGTCGCCCTCGCGTGGGCGGCTCGGGGGGCGAACCCCTAGCCGCCGCCGCCGCCGCTCCCCCTCCCCTCCCCTCCCCTCTGCCTTGCCGCCGTCGGAGCGCCACCGGGAAGCCCGGGCGGCTCTCAAGGATGGTGGCGGCGGGGCTGCACCTCGGCCCCCGTCTCGGCTCCGGCGCAACGGAGGCGACGCGCGGTTGGAGGCCATCCTCTGGTGCTCGCTGGCGGCCGGCGGCGGAGGTAGTACGACGGAAATTCATGTCGGAAATTCAGCTGCAAGCTCTGCAGCGGTGCTACACAGCAATAGCCTCCCAAATTAAATACATTTCTCATTCTATCACCATCTCTTTCTTTCCCCTTTGGGTGTTTATTGTTCCATACATGAATGCTGCCACCAATAGTTTAATTTCCCCTAACTGTATGAAAAGATAGACACACTGAATGATGAAGGTGCTACAAAGCTAAAGAGAGAAGAATCTTGAAGAAATTGGTGTCAGGTTGTTTTCATTTCATCGCCTTGTGTTACTTGCTGGTGCTGCTGCTACTACTTGTATTTCCTACTTGGCAGGAGATCGCGTAATGTCAGCCACCATCTTGAGCGCAGGGCAAGGGTTGTCGATAGGTACCTGTTTATTGTTGCCATCATCAACATCAAGACAAAGAAGTGGGCATCATCAGTATAATAATAATCCATATTAGCATTTCATGATAATTTTTTTTGAAACAACATCTCATGCATAATGACAAGTCTCCCTGATGCCTGTGCTAGCTGCCTACATCTATGAATCAATCTATCTGTCCACTAGTATACAGGAGTATCGCTGTTGGTGCATGTGTGCCTGCCTGGCCTGTGGCCTGAGTCTTGTCTCTCTTCATTCAGGGAGGAACAAGAGGGAATCCATGGGTGGTCACACACACAGAGCTACTGACAGGCAGATATATGCATGGAACATTTCTGGTGAACGTGGGCATGAAGAAGCTATCTCACCAACCAAATGCATCAATGCACGCTCTTTCCAGCTCATTCAGGATGGAACCTGCAGGCCCCCAACAAACCCCTCCCTCCCTCCCACCCTACCGGAGAATGAATGAATGGCTACTGCCGGTGTCCTAGCTTTCAGGGTTGATGGTGCGTCACCTTCTCAGCTTGGTCACAGCTAGCCTATCCTCACAGCAACAATTTAATGTGCAGTGTAGTGCTAATGGAACCAAGGAATTAACGAATGAATGGTGGTTACTGGAGGTAATTAGTTACCATGTGTCCAGCTTCGAGTATCCAGTAAAAGTTGAGGTTCTTGTAGGACTTGACGAAGGCCTGGGTCCCTGACTGCCCCTCCTTGTTGCAGTAGATGGGCCTTCTGGGAGCGTTAAGGAAGTTGTTGAGGCCGTCCCACCTGATTCATGACAAAAGCAGCAGCATCAGACATCAATAAGCTAACTTGTTCATTCACGTTCAGTACAGGTGAGTGAATTGTGATCATCAGAGTGCAGATAAGGAGCAGTGGATTGTGTGCTACTTACTTGAGCTTCTGAACCCAGTCCATTGTGCCTTTGGTCGCGCAGATGAGGTCGAGCTGCAATGGAAGAAAAAAAAAAGGCTTGTTGTTAGTATCTATCTACTGATAACCCAAAGTCATTTTATTTTTGCAAGGGTTTTACTACGGTACACCCAAATGACTGTGAACCGTTCATTTGTTTCGATCGGATTTGTTCACGATCACTTATTACCTCTTAGGAGGTAATAGATGAAATAAATATTTAATTAATTTTTTATTAGGTAACATACGATACATAAGGAAAGTTTGGATTGGGAAATATTTGTTTTCCTAAATTTAATTGATACATGCATGATCCGCTTGTACAGTAAATCTTTTTTAACTTTGTAACTAACTTTGGAATGATATATTTGGACTATAATATAATTTTTGTATGTGACGACACGCTTCATTTTACATGTGTACATGATCAACGTGTGTATGTGATTAGCATGATGTCCTAATTAGCGTGTCAGGTGAGCTGGTAATTAACTTGAGTGAATAACATATTATTATTTAGAGCAATTTTTTAATAATTATAATTTTTGGTCAACCAAAATTTCTAATGTGTGAACCACAACTAGACCGTCAATTTTTTCACAGCCCGATCCACACTAATAGCAAAGAATACGAAGTTTTTTGAAATTTTCCACGGAAAAGGAAGGGAGACCAGGAGCGTACGTAATCAATGTGTGTATGTGCCAAGCCACCGTGATTAGGGGATGCAGCAATATGTTTGTTTCTTTTCCTAAATTAATTAAGTAATTAATAAAATCAAAATTCTAAAAAATCAAGGGCCCACATTAATTTGAGATATTACCTCCTAGCAAGTAAAAAGTGTACCTTAGCATTGCCCTTTTTGCAAACAAGAGCTTGTGAAATGTCAGTTGGTTTAGCAATAATAATAATCAGGTAGATAGGTAGGTAGGTAGGAAGACAGGCATGAGCCAGGATCAGTTGAAAGACAGAGAGTGGTGTTGTTTCTATGTTCAGGCTTTGCAATTTGCAGATACATATATAGAACAGAGATTAAACAACAAGGTGATCGATCGCATTGAGACAAATTCGGAAAGTAAGTGAATGTACAGTAGTTCCTAGTGTCATGTGATGTATTCCTTGGGATCCATCATCACACAACACGTGCGAAACCATAATGGTTTTGGCTGTTTATGTGCCTGTGATCGACAAGCAAAAAGGCAAGATTTCCATCCGCGCACATGGAGCGGACATACAGACGACTCTGCCTGCAAATCAAATGTGCAGTGACCGGCCACTGTGTGTAAAACATGTTGGCATGAATGAATGAATGAAGCCTTCATCTTTGGGTCCCGGACATACAGAGGCTAATATAGTATTGTTGCATCTAGGTAGGCAGGGGTATCGATCTGTCCAAGAACACGCGGACATTGCTCGATCAGTCCGTGGCAATGCCAGTAATCGATCGATCAGTTTCATCAGAGTCACTCAGGTGAGTTTTGTTTGGTTCAGTCATTCAGAACGTGTACCTGTCCGTTGTAGATGGTGACATTTACGCCGAGCTTGAGGAGCTGGTCAACCTCCTGTATCCTGGGCTTCATGAAGTCTCCGGCCAGAGCGTAGAACACGTCGTTCGACTGGTCGCCCCAACTGCCACACATTTTATTAGTCATTCATTCCTAATTTGGATGGTATGGTATGGTAGATCATCCGTTGATGATCGATCGCTTTCGATCGGTCTCAGCAATTTTGTTAAGCTAAAGCAAGGCAACGGACGTACTTGAGATCCTTTGGGATGATGCCCAGCTTCTTCTTGATGACCGTGTTCATGATGCTGTCGATGTCGACTGATGACGACGACGCCGCCGCCGCCGCCGCCGCCATGGACTTTAGGTAGCTCGAGTAGCCGTTCCGGCGCCTGAAGGCCGCCAGCGTCGAGACCGCCGCCGCGGTGGTGGTGCTCGAGTCCCCCGACGACTCGTCCTTGAGGAAGTTGTAGAAGTCCTGCATTTTCAATGTAATTAGCAGGATGCAGCAATGAGTACAGGCGGCAACAGGTATGGTGCGTACGACGGAGTTGGAGTTGGCGCTGACAACGCTCTCCAGCTCCGACCACGATGCCTCGGCGTCCGTGAACTGCTTCTTCTCCAGCTGCTCCTTGATCTTGGCCGCCACGCTGTTACACTGCTGCAGCCCCTTCTCGTCCACCCGGGACACCTGGTACAGCAACGGCCCCCACGACAACTGCAACACAACACATCCATCCACCGCCATTAATTTACTTACTCACTCCTGCTGCTACTGAGTGTATGTAGTACACGGCAACCAACATTGCGTACGTTGACTATTTTAGCGATGACATCACATCACATGGACAACTGACTGACTCACTCACCACGAAGTCGAGCGGCGAGATCCAGCTATCCCCGAGCGCGACGCCGGCGAGGGTAGCACGGAGGCGGCCCTGGTCGACGGCGGTGAGCGCCGCCAGCGCCGTGGTGACCGCGAACTTGCCGCCGTAGGACTCGGCCACGATGTAGAGCGGGCTGGCACGGAGCCGCGGGCTGTCTCGGTACAGCGCGCAGAGCAGCGTCACCAGGTCCCGCGCCGCCTCGCCGTCCGTGTGCGCCATCAGGCTCCTGTTGCCGCCCTCCACGTAGCTGAACCCCGTGCCCACCGGGTTGTCCTGCCATCGCCATTGTTGCCATTGCCGTTCATCCATGAACATGCGTTGCAGTATAATTGTTTTGGATTGGGATTTGGATTGGTACTCACCACGAAGAGGAGGTCGGCTTTGGCGAGCCAGGTGGTGGCGCGGGGCTTGAGGTCCGCGTCTAGCGGCCCGATCTCCATGAAGTTGCCGTACCCGACGCCGGACGCGCCCTGGTAAGTACGTGATGATTGTTGAGCCATTGCATCCATCCAGTGTAAGATTTACAGCAAGATTCAAGATTTGGTTGATTGCAACTGCAACGACGACAGTTCCATCCATCCAATCCAATCCAATCCAACTTTGTAATTGCTAGTATGTAGTTACTCGATCACTCACCGGGCCTCCCTGCAGCCACAGCACGGTCGGCCATGGCGTCTTGCCGTTGTCCACGCGCTGCGGGCTGTGGTACAGCCACCAGAACATGTGCGCCTCTGAAGCAGCATCAGCAGCCAGAAAGTTCATCTCGAGTCAATACCGAGCGAGCAGCTAGCGGGAAGCAGATTAGATGAGCTTGTAGTGTTACTTACTGGGTCGGACCTCGACGTAGCCCCTCCTCCTCGGACCCGTCCGGCGTGCCGGCGGCGGCGGCGGTGGCCACGGCGCAGGCCAGCAGGAGCAGCGCGGCGAGATGACCCCTCGACGACGCCATTGCCAACAAGCAATTAATCTAGTCTATCTGTGACAAGGACGCTACGGGCTCTGCTTGCTTTGCCCTTCTCTCCCTCCCCTGCTCTCTTTTCCTCTCCACCCTATATACTTGTAATCAAGAATCAATCGACATGGAAGGACCAAGGAATTGAAGACGCAATCCGAGGTGAAGAACGGCTTGGCTTACAGGGGACGAAGGCTGCATCTATATAGGAGTACTGGATGAGAGAGTATTGTATTGTACAACAAGGACTCCAGGAAGGAGCATGGCGTACGTGTATTCTCCTCTGATATGGATGGGCTGATGGACACGACGACAGAGGCCGCCGGCGGTAAAAAAACAGAGAGAGAGAGGGGGTATCCGTCCAACCGGGGAATATTTTCAATTTATATATAGTCCATTCTGCCCTCCATACACGAAACTATCTTTTAAAAATGAACAAAAAAATACTTTTAATTTATATATAGTACTCAAGGTTTTAAATCTTTGGCTATAGCCTCCGCTATCTCCGGCTATAGCTGTTTGAGAGAAGGATTTAGCTAAGTTTTTTTATGTACATGTTAGCTTTGGCAGTGTACATCCACGGATGTAGAGGCCGAGATGTTTGTTGACTCATCCATTATCTCAAAAAATGTACATGTTAGCTTTTAGTTGCCGCTATAGCCCGATATAGTTGACTATAGCCTGTTTTGAGACATAGAAAGCTAAATGCCTTAGTAGGAGATTTAAAACCTTGATAGTACTCTCTTCCATCCACACAAAACTATCATTTAAAATGAACAAAAAATATTTTCAATTTATATATAGTCCCCTCTGCATTCCACGCACGAAACTATCTTTTAAAAAATGAACAAAAAGAGCTCGGTGTGCTGTTATTAAAAATGCTTTACATATTACATATATATGCCCTATGTTGAACGAGGGTCATTCTCGGCGGGCGTTTCGTTTGGCAATGAATAGCTTGGAGACGTTATAAGCGATGATGAAACTCACTTTGACTCGTCAGTTTTCAACTATGGATGACGCATGTAATAATTCAAGTTATGCGGAGGCTATATTATTGTAGTAAATAAAAATAAAATAAAATCGTACATTGAGGCTGGTTGTTTGGTCCATAATTAATTGTACTCTAGCTCATATGGTACTCTCTATTCTCGAAAGTAAAGCCGCGATCTCCAATTCTCTATTGAGAATGGCCTAAAAGGTAGGTAGTATGAAATTTGATGTTTCTAAGACAAGAATACGAATACGAATACAGTGGGATGCGAGACGTCAAAAACGTCAGATTAAATGGTGACTTCGGCTTATAGATCTATAATATGTGGCCATAACGCATATAGATCCATAACACATCAGAAAAAAAAAAATCACCGTCCTAGTCACTGTCACGTGCTTTGTAGAGCCGACGCCGAGTTTTGCATTTTACTTCTAGACTAGAAAAGGTTTCACCAGAACCGGAGACCTATTGGTGAAAAATGTTTACTTCTAGAGTAATGTTTGTAAGTTTCAAAAAAAGTTTGTTCAAAGGGTTAGATTCAAACGAAAAGTCCACAAAGATAGGGATTAGTTGATACCGATGGTTAGTTGAAGGAATCCTTCGCCGATGGGAAAGAGGCGGGTTTCTTTCGGTTACAACGTATGTATCCGTCGTTTGTTTGTATCGATGGGCGATGGCACGCGTGCTAGCTTTGTTCAAATCTGCAGGTCCATCAGTTGATCACAGTTTGGATCTAGCAGATCAATGCAAGGTGTGTTTAGCAGTGAGGAATGTTTTAATTTCTCTGTAGAATAACTAGTGGAACGGCTGCAAAAATATGATAAATAAAAAGAGAAACGTTTCAAAGAGAATTATTTGGAACCAATTCTTATTTTTCTACTACTCTTCTTTTTCGAGAATTCAAGGCCCATTTGGTAGGGATTCAGATTCTCATACAATCATTTTGGATCTACAGTCTGTCAAAAACGTTTTAGGTGCTGAATCAGTTTTGTGACCATTTGGCTCTGTTAGGCTCTAGATTCTAACTATTTTTTTAATTAAGCTCCATACTTTACAATATTGCTAGCAAATGAAATGCTTAATGTACTCATACTTTACAATATTGCCGCACATGTCCGAGTACGAAATGTAGGTAAAAGAAAATAAACTAATTACACAGTTTTAGATGTACATTGCGAGGCGATTCTTTTTAAACCTAGATTCTGCCATGATAGGATAATATTTACCACTAACAAACAAAACGTCTTACAAATTGTACGATGTGACATCTCTCTAAAATTTTGCACCAAATTTTGGGTGTTAAACACACCTCGCTCGATCCTTCACCGTTTGTTTGTTTGTCTTGGGAAGGACGGCGGCAGGGATTAAATAATTGAAATGCGTGCCTCTCATCCTTTTTCTGCTAGGCCATATAGTCCCCAACGCAAGCAGGACAAAATGGGACGCAATCCGCTACCTGCCACGGATACTATAAAAGAGGTGGCGTTTTATATATATATATATATATATATATATATATATATATATATATATATATATATATATATATATATATATATATATATATATATATATATATATATATATATATATATATATTGTTGTATTCTTCAAAAGTCTCACCTCACCACAAAAGCATAGGTCGACATGACTACGACATGTTTGATACTTGATATGATACTAAAATAGTTTTGGGTTGATCTCTGTGTTAGCTTATACTACACTAGGAAGGGTCCAGGGCATCCATGTAAACTTTATTGACATCCTAGACATCCTAATGCAAAGACGCGTAAACCCTTTACATGACCGAGAAGAGAAATACTTAGTATTTTTGCTAGACCAGTTGGCTTGGAGTCTTGGACCATGGTATATATATATGCTAGGATGTCACTTAGTTTGGAGTCATTGGACCATGCCTACCGGGCGCGCGGACCGATGTGCATGACGACCGCCTTAACTGAAAGCATAAGCCAGACACAAAACCCTGACGTAATGCAGACTCTACCATGATTTCTATCCTCATTTATTACCTCTCTATTTATTGTTTTTTGCTGATGTGGTGTTATATTTATTGAAGAGAGAGATTAAAAACACAAGAAACCAAGTCTAAAAATCAGGTTTTCACGTAAAACAAGACAATTTGTGAGAGTGACAAGTGAGTCATGTGACATCATGATAGAAAATTGCATTGTGGGAGATAGCTTCTTGACACAATGTATAAGACTATATAAAACCATGATAGTTTCTAGCACTGTGAGTGCCCTAAGATCCTTGTGATGGCTTCGGTTTATCCGTTTGGGATTCGGAGACGGCGATGTTCCTTTGATTCAGAGAACTGCCGCCGCCGCGTGCGATCGATGAGAGTTTCTACAGTACTGTATTGCCGTCCATTGTCCGGTGGTGTGTCTGTGTCAATGTCATGATCGATAATCTTCCATGGCTAGCTGCACGCGTCTGCGCGCATGCTTGCGTGCTTGGACTTGACCGCCGGGCCCCGTCGGCGACGGCGATCGCCCGGTGTTTCGTGGACCATTATATCATCATCGACGACGACACTGTCGTCCAACAACAATGCAAGCTGCAGATAATGGTCGTCGTCGTCGCTCTCGATCTATATATGCGGCCGGGCCGGCGGCCAGCCATGGCCAATTTGGCTTGGCCATGGACAAAACCTAACAGATGGAGCCCAAATGCCCAATAATGCTTGGACGACACTGTTGACAGGATGTGACGACCGTGCACGGAGCTATTGCTGTACGTTGTACTGTTCGTGTCCGTCGCACAAATTGAGCAAAATAACTACTACTGTAGTACTGTACGTAGGAGTGGTGGCACTCCAAAAGTTGCTTGTTGCCTGCACATCATTTTTCACATGAAGGAGAGGCCAGGGCAGGCCACTGCACCGGACTTCTTCGCCGTCTTTTCAGTACTGGACAGACATGCAGTGAAGTGTGGATAACATAAAGCTAGGGTCTGGGACTGCCGATTGTCGGCAAGCTCTCTGGCTACTATCACGAAATGGAACACCCCACGACAGCTTATTAAAATTTGACAAGATATAAGATACTTGGATTAATATATTAATTAACTATACGGAGTATTTTATATGTTTATTTACAGTACTATCCAAAAATATGTCTTTTCAAGAGTCTGTCAACCTTAAATTTAGGTCCCGCTTGCACTTCTCCACGTCTAGCTTATTGCGGCTTCTTGTAAAGAGTTCGGCTAGACAGTCATTTAAAAATGACCATTTATTTTAAAACATACTTATGTTCTATAGCTTTACAGGAGTAGGAACTAGATTTTGGATTGCTGTTGCTAAGCATGTCGTAAAAAGCAATGTTATTAAATTATGTTGACGCCGCAGTAGCGGCCACTGACGACATCGATGTCGGATCAGAGCACCCTTCGTCGACTCCATTCAGATGCCGTTGCACAGAGCGACCCCGACCCCCGAGCTCCCAACGGGCGACTCGGGGCTCCCCAGCCGCCGCCGACCAGCACCCCGCCGCCCCCCTCGACGGCGCGCCCGCTGCCCCTCCGGCGTGCGGCGGCGGCGGCCAGCGGCGGCCCGCACAACCGGCCTCGTCGCGGCCGCTCCTCTTCCACCCTCACCCCCCATCTCTCCTCCTCCCTACCTCCGGCCGGCACTCCGGCGAAGCTTCGCGCCGGCGGCTGCCAGATCCGGCCCGCTTTGTGCGGATCCGGCGCGTCTCTCCGCCCGGATCTGCCCCGGGAACCCGGCGGTGACACCCCCTCCGGCCTCCTTTCTCCCCGGGCCCGGCGGTGGGCGCGTCGTGGTCGTCCCGGGCGCCGCTTGCACCGGCGGCTTCTCCGGGCGGGCTGCGCGCGGCGGCACCGGCGGGGAGGGGTCGGTCGGCGGATCCGCCTCCCCTCCTGTGTCGGCCCTCTTGGTGGGCTCGTGCTCCCGGGCGGCAGGTCAGCGGCAGGGCGGCTCCCGACGGGTTGGCTGCTCGGGGTGGGCCGGTGCCGCCCTTCCCTTTGCTGCCGGTCGCCAGCCGGCCGGCTCCCTTCGTTCGGTCCGCTCCGGGTTCCCCCGCCTGATCCAGCCTCGCGGTGGATTTGGCCGGGCTCCTCTCATGTCCGGTGGTGGCGGCATCCATGGGGCTCGCCCGCTTTGCGGATGAGCCTTGCGGTGGCGTGGCTGCGCCAAGGCGGCGCGTGGCTGTCGGGCGCTTGTTCGATGCACTCATCAACGTAGTCATGGTGGCGTCGTTGGTTGCTTCGCTGCCGCGGGTGCTGGGCCTGCACCACCGTGGTGGTGGGGCGGGCGGCGCCGGTCGTGTCCACACTGGGAGATGCGGGCGAAAGCCCTTCCTTTTGGGACGATGTTGACGGCGCCCTTGGCGTCGTGTCCTTCCCCTGAAGGCAACGCGGACATCTCTTCCATGGATTTCGGCGCTCGCGACGGCGGGGACGCAGCCGCACCATTGGCCTTCTTGGTGGCGTCATTTGTGGATTTGCAGTGTCTTGTCGTCCGTCGTCTTTGTGCCTATCGTGCCTCATGCTGCTCTTCATTTGGTATGTCTATTTAGTGTTTGTGGTAGCCGTAGTCATTGTTTGGCGGATGCTTTGCCGCCGGTCGTTGTTTTGGCGGATGCTTTGCCGCCGGGTCGTGCTTGGGCGGTTGCTTGGCCGCCGTCGTCGTGTGCTTTGCCTCCGAGGTGTTCCTCGCCGCTTGGCGGATGCTTTGCCGCTGTGGTGGTTCCGGTGGATGCTTTGCCACCGAGGTCGTGTTTTTGGCGGATGCTTGGCCGCCAAGGAGGTTACGGTGGATGCTTTGCCACCGAGGATGTTGTCTTCCCGGCAGATGCTTTCTTTGCCGAGGTGCTTCTTCTACGGCTCCGATCACGCTAGCTACCTAGGTGTTGAGTTATCTTTTTGTATAGGCGCAGCTTGCCGGGTTGTTAGGTGGAGGGTTCCTGCCCCTCGCTTTTCTTGCTTTCCGTTTATGTTTACGGTTATCGTTGGTGTTTTAAGCCTTGTGATGTCTTCTCGCATCGGGGTTTGTTGTATTTGGATTTGGTTTTCCTCCTCTTAATGAAATACGGGTGAACGGCCCGATCGCGAAAAAAAAAAAGATGCCGTTGCACGAAAGCCCTCCTGCACACACCACTACACCCATGCTCCGCACGTCACCTGCTAGCTTGGTCCCTCGTGGCAGGCTCGCGGCCAAAGCTACTTTCCACGACCCCAACCTGGAGAAGCAAACCGGACACGTGTTGGTGAACAAGTAGGGCGCGCAGGCCGGACAACGATGTTCTTGTCCGGATGACACGCGACCGCTGCCAAGTTCCATGAGACATTTGCTGAGCACTGCATCCCTTTGGAAGTGTGATGCGATGCACGAGCTCATGCCTATGATGGCGATGCACTGGAATGCGGGTAATGAGGTGACACCCTTTGAGGCCTTGAGTTGTCGCTGCACGTCAGTCCCCCTACCATCTCTATCACGTCATTGGTTAATTGGTTAATTAGTTAGTACAACCTTATTTCCACCCCGTACTTGGTTATTTGTGTTCAGTGTTTCTCCAAGGTGGATACGGCTCATCGCCATGCCCTTCTTGGAGCATGCAAAACTTTTCACTTCCACTTAATGAAGCACGTGCTAATGCTAAGGCGTGCTTTTAAAAAACTTTTAAGAACAAAATACATGGAGCTGCCAAATTACAGTTGTGTTCTTTGCAATGGGATAGTTGAAGAATCTCTGCATTACCTGTTCATTCACAATGCCATTTTGCTACCAATTGTTCGAATTGGTTTCAGATTCAAACCTATCCTCGACTTCGATTTCTTCCAAAATCTGGAATTGTTTAGAAGACAACTGCATCAAGTGCCTTTCTTCACTGAAATTATACTTATATGTGCGGGTCAATTTGGAAGACCAGAAATGGTTTAATCTTCAATCAAATTCAACCTTCCTTTCAGAACTCAAAGAGGAACTTCAAAGAAGAGTTTGCGTTGTTGTTGTTACGCGCCAAGATTTTTTTTCTTTCATTGAATTATGGATAAACTCTCTTGTTTAGTTTCACTAGCTTTAGCTATTTGTTCCTCTCCTTTTTAGTTCCCTGATCCCCTTCTTAGGATCCCCTCTTTTTCTTTCCTGTAATAACTTGTAAGCTATTTAACTTCTAATAAAAATCATAGTAGGGGCGCACTCCTGTTTTCCTAAAAAAAAGAGCAACTGTGTTAAGTCAAAGGTTCAAAAATGAATGGATAGGTTCTACCCAATCTGCTGACTCATCTTGTAGCGTGTATGCTTGTGCAATTTCGTTCATCTGCCAACCCAGCAGTTATTTTTTAATCTCCTGTGACCAGGCAGAGACCTTAGTGAAGAATTTCTAACCATGCAACTTCCAACTTTCAACCTTTTTTATCTCTCCGGAGGAGTACTCCCTCTGTTCCAAATTATAAGTCATTTTGACTTTTTGAGTTCATACATTTAGTTATGAGCAAGAACTCGTTTGGTTAATAGCACAGACTGAAAATAGTCAAAACGAGTTATAATTTGGAATGGAGGAAGTAAAAATCGCCTGAAATAAATCAGGGATATATGAGCAAGAACTTCGTTTTCGAGTACGTGCGTGTGCGTAGTATTATTCAAGCTTGAAAGGGAACTTAACCTATACGGACAAGAAAGGAGTATATGTTTTTGTGTTTTGGATGCGCAGGTCCATCACGCGATTGAAATTGAGATGCAGTGAACGAGATACTCTACCTTCGTCATCTGCTTCCCCATTCAGTTTCCCTTTTCCCCAAATTCCAAGCATCCATATCCATATCCTATAAAATACAGCGCAGTGAGTGACCAAGTGATGAAAACCGATCGATCGACAAAAGTTGAAGACGCGTACCAATTTGCATGTTATATCGATCGGCAGCCAAAGCTAGTTTTGTTCAGAGAACGTAATATATATCGATCGGCAACCTACTAATAGAATCTGAAAACATGTTTTTTTAGTATTTTTGGATGGCTAAATAATATTAGAATTGATTTTTTTTAGTTAAAACTGGCAGTAATATTGTTTTTCTTCTATTAAAAAAAAGAACAAGGGCAGCAATAACGATGTAATGGATTGGGCCGACTTTCGATCCATTTGTGGCCTCTAGTTTGGGCTGCAACCAGCCAATGAAAGATAGATAGGAAGCCCAGTTAATCCAGTGCCATGCATGGGCTGATGGGCATCATCCTCGTCGCCGTCGGTCGGTGACAGCGACTATACGCGCCCAACCATTGACGCGCCCAAAAAAAAAAAAAAAAAAAAAAGCGCTACCATTCACATGCCCGTCTAATTAACGATCAATATTCATCAATTAATATAACGAAGAACCGCCACATGTTTGGGACAATGAGCGATCCTAAGTTTTCATATGGACACAAGAAGATGTATAGCATGAATATAATGCATATTCTTTAAGAATTTCAGAAGAATTGTATGCTATGATCCAATCATTTTGTTTGTTCTGGACTTATGAGATTCCGAGCATACCTCAGCTAATTAAGATTTTATTTGTGGTGAGACCCGTGTCCTGATTCCGTTTCAAGTCCTCCACTTGGCATGCTTGTCCACGCCCGTATTAAGTCATCCATTTTACCTTTTTTTAGATTTATTTTATGATTTAATGTTATTATTTCCGTCGATATCTTTCATAGGTCTAGAGTGTATGACCTTGTTTGGATCACGCCCCTATGAGCGGTACTAATTGACAGGGGGGGAAATTGAATGTTTAAAATTTTACAAAAGTACTAGACAAATTTGATTAGAATGACAAATGGTGAAAAGCAAGTTTTTCCTAGCCAAGAGGGGTTTTCAGCCCCTCCTATCCAACAATTCTAGTTGCTTAATCTTTATCAATCAACTATTTGAGCCACTCAATATATATATATGTATATATATATATATATATATATATATATATATATATATAGTGGTAGGGGGCTTGAGCCCCCTCCCCTTCTAGATCCACACATGCTTGAAGAAGGGTGCAATATACTAAATAGGTGACTAAGATGAGATGGTGAAGTAGAGATAGCGGGAGATAATAGGGTCATGGTGCCCATGCAGCTCGCAAAGAAGTAGACAAAAACTCAAGTCATGGAGCACATGTAGCTCCCAAAGAAGTAAACCAAGGTCAAAGATGGATCACCATAGTGCTAGGAACTATGCATTAACCCCTTACGCTTGAGTGTATAAGGATCGTATCTCTATTGTATTGAGTTGGAGTAACCATGTATTTATTTGACTTTTGGCTACTGTGTTTGACGATTCATTTTATTGTGAATCATAAAATGAATAAACAATTATTAATGTATCTCTAATGATTGACAAAAAATAAATAATATCTATATAAAAAATTCGAATAAGATGAGTGATCAAACAAGACGGCACACGGAGTCCAAAATGACACTTTCAATGGGGACGGAGGTAGTACCTTTGTACTCATGATACTGCCATTATACTATTTCAAGTAATTGGATACCATGGTGGCCACTCAAGTGAACCTCGAGTAAGATGCATATAAGTGGGCAAGGTTGGTGCCCTACTCTACTTCATGTATAGTCATTAGAAGAGCAAGAACCATGTGAGAAAGCAACTGGTGTTTACATTGAAGTTGTGGGTAGGTTTGGAGCCTATAGCTTGTAACCACCATTTTGTTGTTTTGTGCTCCCTACATTCCAAATTATAAGTCATTCATTTTTTTTTTTTTTTTGAGAGTCAAAGCATTTCAAATTTGACGAAAAGCATTTTAACTTTGACGAAAGCATTTCAACTTTGATTTTTTTTTGATGCATACTTAGTTTCTCTTATTACAACTTATGGTCAATTACTGCAAAGCCAATGACTTAATATAAATGTTTTGAAGTATAAATCTTTTGGCCCATATTATTTGCACTAACCATAAATATATTTGTACTAATAATTGATGGTCTAGTTTATGCATGATGTTTGACTTGTTTGAGTTCTTATACGTCCCATATTTCCTAATGAAGGGAGTACAGCATTTTTTAAATGGTGGGGATAGTATTAATCTAAACTCTTGACCATATATATGAGCACATTCAAAAAAAAAAAAAAAAAAAAAAAAAAAAAGGGGGACCATATATATGGGCCCTCTTCCGTCTATACATTTATAAAAGTAAGTATTATCATAATCTGAAATCCGTTCGTACCGATCGGCAGTTGGACCATGCATGCATGTGCCTCATTAGACACAAGCCTTTTATTAATTTACACTGAACCTTGCTAGCTACAAATATGTTGTCTCTCTCGGTGGTTCATCTCAGGCTTCTCAGCTCCTTCCGTGCTTATTGGGCGTGCATGCATACGTGCTTTTGAGGCAGCTTAACTCTGCATTTGGAGACTGAAATGGTGTATATATGTTCAATACAAGCAGTACTTGGCGGATGCAAGATGCGGGACAAGGGGAGCTAAAATAATGGAGACGTTAATTTGCATGAAGATTTAATGATGATTTGAGGCTTTTGCTATAGTGATTTAGTGGTGATTAGCTGCTCCCTGGCGGGCAGCAGCCCCAAGTCCCCCTTTGGATCCGCACTTAATACAAGCGTTGTTTAAGAAGTACTACTTTTTTTTTACATAAAGGATAGCTTATATATTTTTATTTTGCGAAGGGGAAGGACTGTATTAGAAGAGTGTATAATACACCACTGCCATTTTGCAGGAAACATCCCGGTACAATTGATAATAACACAAACACATGGCGATGCCTCCATCGACCACACTACCAACAGCCCCAACACACCAATAGAGTCCAGCCAAGTCCACCTTCGTCTTCGCCATGGAACTCCAAGACCTTAGACAAGCTGCAACATACGTCGCCGCAGAAGCACCACTGCACACCGATTCTGTTGAAAGCACATCGACAGCCCCATCAACGAAAGAAAGGGAAGACAAATCCGCAGTTGTCATCGACAACGACAGCCCGTAAGCAACTCCCACTGCAGGAAAATCATTCTCCCCCTTTCGCAAGGAAAGAAAAAACTAACCTCCAAAAGCCACCGGCGGAGAGATCCACCAGAGCCGTCTTGGAGTAGCAAAAACAAAACCACATCGCCAGCAACAAAAGACGGCCAAAAGGCCCTGTACAAAAGCCGACGAGACTTGGGAACCCAAATCCGGTCAAGCGCCAACTCACACGTCCATCGCCATCGCCGGAGCAGAAGACGACGAGGTGGAACGGGACAAGGAGGATCTTACTCCACGAAGACAGTGCCACGCCCACTTATAGTCACCGCCGAGATTTACACCCTAAAAGGAGCCTAATCTACACCGTCGGGCGAGGAGACGCTGATCCCCCATGCATCCGAGGACCAGGATGTCATCGGAGGCGGAGGGGATCCGGCCAGAGCACAAGAAAGTCACTACTACAGGTTTGATTTTGCAATAGCACTTCAAAATGATTAATGGTGGCCGTTATTTAAAAAACCACCACGGTTAATGCCCCTATTAATCATGACGGTTTTTTAAAATTTACCGTGATGGTTTTTATAACCCACATGGTAAATAGATTAGTCGTGGCGGTTTTTATAAAATAACCGCCCACGATTAATGATAGCCCAAATCGGACCCGAAAGCCCATCCAGGCGATATCGGGCTCCAAGTATATAAACTAGCACACCAACCCTAATTGGCTCACTACTCTCTTTTCCCTCACTTCTCTCCTTTCCCCACGCCTCCCTCCCCCTCTCTCCACATGAATCGAGACCCGACGTCCCCACCCCTCCCCTACCGGTGGCACCACCGGATCCGGCGCCGCCCCACCCCTCCTTCCCGACGGCGTCCCCTGTTCAGCCGCCCCCCTCCCGAGTAGATAGCGGCGGCGGATTCGCATGCACGCCCCGACGGCGCGTCGCGAGTCCGCCCCGGCGGCGGCAGTCCCGCTTGTGCCCGACGGAGGAGGCAAGGGCGGTGGGGATCCGGCAGGCAGTGTAGATCCGGCAAGTGTGAGCACGGATCCGGCGAGGCGGAGCTCCCGACGGCGCCGTGCTTGGCGACGGCCGACCTCCTCCCCTTTCCTTCGGATCTCCGGCCGGGCGGCGGCACCCGAAACCCTAATGGGCCCGACGACCCAGATTTGGGCTTGTTAGGGTTTTGTATTGGATTTTCTTTTTATTATTTTTTTCTTTGATTAATGGTGGCGGTTTCAAAAACGCCATGATTAATCATGGATTAACCGTGACCCTAGCTCGGTGGCGGTTCCAAAAACCGCCACCGAAAAAAAAAAACCACCACCTAAAATCAACTCGTAATAGTGAGTAAGGATAGTTCATATCTAGCTTCATCTACCAAAAGGTAGAATCAAGCCAATTATTACAATGTTAGGCCAATAGGCTAGCATTCATCTTGTAGAGAATTCCATCTCACGACATAACCGCGAAACAGACATGAAGTAAAGTTTAGATTAATAATCACGACCAATTGGAACCAAAAAAAATGCAATGCCGACGTCTCTAGGTGTTGACCTGCAAGGATTAATTGGGCCCGTTTGGCGAAGCTAGTGAGTTGCCCTAAAAAAAGAACTTGTAAAAAAAATTTTGGTTTACATTTGTCAAAAACAACCTTGTTTCTCATTATCCAAATCACCGAAAATAAGGCCAATGCTACTGTCAATAACAATAAATTATGTATGTTATCCCTCCTTTAATTTAGACCATATGTTAAACATATCATGAATGCTATAGGGAGGCGATATACCAAACAATAATAAGTGTATAGCGCGCCAAGAAATTTGGCATAAAACAGTCGAGAAAGAGGTGTTGAATGCTTTTCCGGTGAGTGACATAAGCTGCATCTCGTGTCACCATTCCAATTTCATTGAGCAACGATTAAATGCCAATCCCTTAGGTTATTACCCACTAGATTCCTCCGAAAATAGATGTTGGGTGGGGTTAAACTAAGTATTTTCACCATAGAATCTTCTTTTCTTCTCGCAATATTAAACAACAGAGAATATTTGTCCTTAAGAGATTGGTTACCCAACCAAGTGTCTACCGAAACAGGGTTTGCAATCCGTCTTTGACTTTGAAAGACACATAACTCATAAAAGTGTCTTTAACTTTCATCAGGCTTTTCCAAAAATGGGAGTCAGTTGGTCTTTTGGAGCAACTCCCTACGGTCTTTTCTTTGATATATTTATTCCTCAAAAGTTCCTGCCACATGCCCTCTTCATTTAACAATCTAAAACGCCATTTACTCAATAAACATGTGTTTGGTATCTCCAGATTAAGTATTCCAAGGCCACCTTGTATCTTTGGTTGGCACAAAAATTAAGTATTCCAGGCTGAGATGGGCCGTTTGGATTCAATATGGGCTAGGATTATCTGTGGCGGTTATTTTAAGAAAACTGTCACAGACAATCAATTTTGCGTGGCATTTTTAAACCATCACTGTTATATAAAAAAATCGCCGCAGTTAATAAAATAGAAACGTCTTATAAAGATTTTTTTTTTGTTTGTAGTAGTGATACCAATGCAATCATATATTGTAGTGCCTAGTTCACATCAACGAGAGCTAGAATACTGCATTACATGCTAGTATATATATGACAGGCAGGCAGAGTAGGATGGTGAGAGAATTGTATGTGTAAAAGGGCTAGCTACTTCCGACTGGTACTCTTTCAACTTCAACAAACAAACTGATCACTCAAGGAATTATATATAGTAGGTACAAGTCTACGTACACTTCACACACACAACTTTTATTCAGGTCTGTGTCGTCCTTGCTTGGTTTTTTATTGCACTGTATCACGGGCTCACGGCCACCAGCTACATACTGGAGGACCTTGATTTCCTGTGGAAATTAAAGCTAGCTATAGCTATTAAGATGATGATGAACTAGTGGCTCGATCTTGTGGTGTACTTTGTGATCGATCTAGACATGCATCAATGCATGTTTGTGTCCTGGTTTCCTTTGGTGCCTAGCTATAGCTCTAGCAAGCTGGACAGTGTCGGTACTCCACAGTACCCTAGTGCCGCGCGTCAATAGTCATGCCATGCATGTGCCATTTTGCTCTGTTATCTGTACGCACACATCTAATAATCTATACACGTACGATATGCTAGTACGTACTATAGTGTAATCATATATTCAGAAATTTTCTAATAATATAATATGTTCTAGCTACCAATAAATGGCAAAGTTGGACACATTTGAATCAATCGTGTTTAATATTTAGATACAGAATAATGTATGCATGCATGGTCCATTCGAAGGATCGGAATTGCCAACTTACCAACTTGCAATCATTACTCGATCTATACTAATACGTCGTTTTATGAATATTCATCTCTATCAGTAATTCAGTATGATATCGATACAAATATGCATGGTGTGTATAGGGTATATATTTCATACAGACCTCACACTAGCTTTTTTTTTTTTGACCGAAGTCAGGAAGAGAAACCCCCACCCTTATATTTTTGGTTTTTTTTAATAATGCCCTAGCCTGAAATTCGCTCCCACTGGGATTCGAACTCAGAACCTGAGGGGTGCCTCTAGAGTGTCCAGGCTAGCTGGGGTAACCAACCGAACCCAACATCCTTTGGCACCTCACGCTAGCTTAGCTAGGCAGCTGAGCGAGTGTACGTTCTGAACTTATAGATTGTATAACTGGCGAATTCCCCGCGCGTTGCTGCGGTCATTCAAGAAAAAATACGAATAAATTTGATTAGATGTTAGTTTCATTATATGAATGGGGGTTTGATGCTGGATGAGTCATCATGGAAGTGGCTTGATGCATTAAAGGAACCAAGTGGAAGGATATAGTGGGTTCACTTAGTGAAGAATAATGTGGACATCTTGCATGTAGAGAGAAATCATCTAGTGGGGTTTACCTTTATAAGAGTTGATAGATAGATTTCCTCTGATCCGGGAGCCATCTATCTTAAAGAGGCGTTATTCGGCGAACTGATCAGACATCAGCAGGTTTTCTTGTGGTGGAACCTGCCCACCAGGGTTCAAGTCCTCGACTTGGCACTGGTGCTCGCATTTTCCTGGCTTTATTTTAGGATTTTCTGGCGTTATGCATTAAGTGATAGGCGTCGTCCCTGTCGACGGCGAGACGTCTGTAGTGACTTCATGAACATCAAGATCTGTTGGCTCAGTTCTTCGGAGGTCGTAATAGGGAAACAGTTTTTGCGGCGTGTGTTCTTAAGGGCGAGTATGCGTGTGTGCTGGGCGTCTGTGTTGTCATGACTATATAACTGATTTTACAGCGTTTGGAAATGATTTTCCGTGACGGTTTTCTGGAAAACCGCCACCATTAATCGGTGGCCTAGCAGCCCCCCGCTAGGGCAAAACCGTCACGGTTTATAGATTAACCGTGGCAGTTTTTATAAAAAGCCTGCCACGGTTAAACAGGCCAGCCCACCAGAAATTGGAAAAGCCCAAACCAGCCCATTAAATGATGTTGTGTATATATATAACGAGGACAAACCTAACCGTAACTCGTCACTCCCTCCCCACTCCCAGGCACTCAGATTCAGATCCACTCCATCTCCCTCTCCAACCTCCACTCCAGTCCCCAAAGTTAGACGACAGCGTAGCCTTCTCCTACCACCACTACCCTCCCCATCTTCGTCTAGGGCGTCGGGCGCGAAATGGGGCGGGCCCGACGGCAGCGAGTGGCGGGCGGCGCGCATCCAGGCGGGCGCAGCTGGTCGCGACCAGCGCGAACGCGCGGCGAAGTCGCATCCATGCGCCGGCGTCGGGGCGGATCTCCATGTGGGCGGTCGGCGATGCAAGTCCAGGCGGTGGCGCCGTGGATCGGGCGGCGGTGCTCGTCCAAGCGGCCGGTGGCGTCAAGCGGCGGCCCCGAAGCATCAAGCGGTCGGCGGCGTGTGCAGCGGCCGCGGCGCGCGGCGCCCAAGCCACTCGGGAGGCGGCACACTCGTCCAAGCGGGGCGCGACGCAGCGGCGGCGCGCGAGGTCCAAGCGGGCCGGGCGGGTGGCGGCGCGCCCGTTAGGGTTAGCTTTTGGGCGAGGGGTGGCCTGTTAGGGTTAGGTTTGTTTTTTTTTATTTTTTATTTTCTTTTTTGTATTAACCATGGTGGTTTTGTTTAAAAACCACCACGGATAATATTTACCACAACAGTTTTTGCTGGTTAAAAAACCGCTACGGTTAATCCATCGATTAACCGGGACCCTAGCTCGGTGGCGGTTGCAAAAACCGTCACGGAAAATCAGTTGTGTAATTAAAAAAAAGGTTATTCGGATAAGTTGTTGTTTCCTACAAATGCAGCACACACGTGCCTCGTACTTGTAGTACAAGTACAGAAATTATCGTGGTGTGGATGCAGACAGCTAGCACGGGCTATAACTTTTACAACACAATATAATATGCGAAAGTCTAGGCACCCGGCCTGAGCCAAACTGAGAGGGGATGTTTGGTTCTAGGGATTTTTTTTTTATGTTGGGACTAAAAATTTCTTAGAAAACCAAACGTATGGGACCTTTTTGAGACTTTTTAAAATTCCCAAGAAGTATCTTTTTAGAGGTTTTTTTTTTAAAAAGTCTTACGACTAATCCTAGGACTAAACTCTCCATTCCGAGCAATGCAAACTCCCATGTGCCATGCATGAACATGCACATCTAGTGGGTAATACTAGACCATCGGCTCAATTCTTCGGTGATGCTCATAGAAGCAGGGTTTGCTACGCGTATTCATAGGAGTAAGTGTGCGTGCGTGTTATGAGCGTCTATGTTGTACTGTGTACTCTACTAAAAAAATGCATGGTATCTCTCTAGTCTTCCACGTTTGTCTCTTATCATTCCAACTTTATTGAATGTCTTAGTATGTTATCCTCTCTAGTCTCTAGTAGTAATAAAAAGACTAATTTATTTTTGGTGAAGATGTGGACAACACATTTGAACTTGAACCATTGATATGTTTTCAAATACTTCAATTTCAATGGTACCTTTTCCATTTAGAGCTTATTATTTTCATTTGAAACGCGTCTTTAATTACAAGTGTAATCAACCTTAAATTGTTTATCGTCTATTGCTATAAAAACAAATATCGATCATATTTTGTTTAGGAAGGCAGACTGTCCACCTCTAACCAAATGTCACTGATAATTTTTTTGAGTCGGGTATTTTTTTTTAAGATGAACACATTGTTCGCCTCTAATCAAACATCATCGATCGTTAATATATATTATCATTTACAGAGGCGACCACCTCTGAAAATTTCGAAGAATACACAAAAACCAAAACAAAATTCCTTTCACTTGATTATACAGATAATTATGATTTTTACAAATATTAATACTTTTATATTGAATATTTCGATTACTAAATGAACTCAAATGAAAAAAAGTATCAAGTACAAAGTTTTAAATCTTATCAATCACTACAACATGAAACAATATTTTGAGACTCTAAACAATTTCAAAGTTTTTGTTTCCATATAGTATGTAATTGGTCTCTCAGTTCCAGAACGTAAGAGCTTCAATTTTCTTATAATTGAAATTTATAATTGTCTTTATCCAAGTTTACAAAAAAAGATAGCATCTACAACGTCAAATTAGTTTCATCAAATTCACCATGAAATACATCTCTTGGTATGATTTTAGAGATGGGCATCCCTGAAGAGAAAAACTGAATTCAAAGCAACATCTCTTTTGGATATCTACAAAGTCAAATATGTTTCATCAAACTGATCCCTTCCCTTTGGTATGATTTCAAATTCACCATGAATTGAAAGCAGGATATTGTTGATCATATATGACAATAATAATTCTCTATAGTTACCGAAGGGAAGGGATATAGATGAGTTTTTTTTTTCCCCCTTAACTCGTGTAGCTGCATGGAAAAAAAAATATGCCAAGATAGAAAGTACGCATGCTTGGATTGGAGCTGTTAGGGCTTCTCTTGTAACTATGTGATGGCTTGCGCTGAACAACACTCCATTGCCATTAGGTAGGCATCAATCATTGGAGAACGTATAGTTTCAGACGTTTGTGAGAAAGCTAAGCATGCAGCAGACGCACCTTTTGAGCTGGAACGCGAGGGATTTCACAGCATGGATCAAAAGCCTGAAGCTTCCTCAGCTAGCTCCTTAGCTTGCCATATACTTGCACTCCTAGCTTTTGTTGGCATGCCCGGGAAGCTAGTCGCTGAAAAGATGAATGCTCTGACAGATCATATACACGAGGATGGTATGGGCTTCTGCAGTTCGTCTTTAGCTAGAATGCATGGTCATAGATGTTGCGGTTGATCCGTCCTAGCTTGTAGCTCCATCAGCTGACCCATCGACCGGTCGCTACCTTAGCTTGTGGTCCTAGCCAAACTTGGTGATCGCTGCATCCATCATTTTCCTGCCCACCACCGGCCCTTGCTTGCTGCATGTGTTGTCTATTACAACTACATGGTCATTACACATGTTGTGTATACGTCGACCCTCTTCATTTTGGCCGTGATAGATCGAACCCAATGTAATCCGAAATACACGTTGGAAAATTTGGAAAAGCAAAATTCTTGAAAAGTGAGAATCTTCCTGTGGTTCGTAACCAATGCTATTGGAAAAACTGAAAAAAAAATTGTGAGGGAGATAGTAACTGTGCCTTTTGTGATTGCTTAGAAACAGTAGATCACACTTATTTTCTAATTTCCTGTAGCAACACTGATATGGTCCATTGTAGCTAGAAGTTTGGGGGCCTCTGAGATCCCTCAAAATCTAGAACAATGTTGGATTTGGTGTAAGAAGTGGATATCAAACAGTGATAAATTTCATGCTATGGGAATTGGAGTAATATGTTGGGCTATTTTGGAAGTGCAGGAACACAACTGTTTTTGACAATGTGATCATTAAAAATCCTATTGAAATATTTTGTCAAGCACATGCTTATATGACTTATTGGTGAGGTCTTTATGAAGAGAATGACAAGGACATGTGGATCAATGGAGCAAACACTATGCTTAGAATTGCAAAAGGTGAATTTTAGGGATAATTTTGTAAAGTCATCCATCTCTAAAAATGGTTTCCATACTAAATCTGTTTTAAAGATTTTTAAAAATTGTAAAAAAATTGAAAAAATATTTATGTATTTGAATGGGCTCTTCAATGTTCTCAAATGGAAAAACTCGCCAGCTACAAAATTATGGATTTATTTGTTCTATAGCTTTGGTCTACCGCCTAATGAAAAATGATTTCTAGAAGCAGTTGACTAAATCAATCATCCCTACAAATCACCCATTTTTAGGTTTTTAGAAAATGGGCATATTTCTAGGGGCACTTTACTTAACATAATGAACCCTAAAATGTATTTTCATCGGTGTTGGCTCATAAGCTGCACTACTCCCAAAATAGTTAGAAATAGTTTTTTTTTTTCTTTAAAGTGAACTGCTATTGAAAAACAGAGATATCTGTGAAAATCATTTATGCACTAGTGATTTGTTAAAGTTTCAAACTTTGACTACAATATCGATAAATATATATTATCTTAGATTAAAGGAGTATATATTATAAAAATTATTATTCATAAGGAATATTATAAATGCCACTCTTATGTTTTCAGTATATATACAATATTTAATATGCTAATGGTAGATGACTTATAGTTACAGCTAATTGGAGAAAATACATGACCTGGGCTCTTGGAAGTGCATCCAGTTGCCTGACTTTTTGTTGTATAATGAGCTAGGTGTTAAGATTAAGGGTTTAGGGTGGGTTATGGAACATGATTGGGTACCCACATGGGATTAGACTAACGTCTGAGGGCGATTTCCCAAGAAGAAAACATAGTTAAGTCATGGATAGATAAACAATTAAGCATTACCTTCCATGGGTAGAAAGGGACTACTAGCTAGTGGGTCACCCATGACTCGTCGTAATAAGATCAAATTGACATCTGGGCGAAGTTGATCAAATTAGTGTGGCAGTGGATTAGCGGTGGGGAATAGCTACTGGATATGGAGACAGTGATGGTGTATTGTGAGTGAGGAAAATGCATGAGCTTATTGTAGAGAAGGAAGATGAGAAGTTGAAGCAATAGTTCACTAGATGCTTATTGCCGGTAGCAAGAAGGCAGCAATGCAAGAAGCTTGATCACTTAGGCGATCGACATGTCACGTAATCCAAATTTTTTGTTGTAGTATTGTTTTTGTTAAAATGGAAAAAACATGATGTTTGTCATTGTAGAAAAATTTCCAAATACTTCATTGGTTCTTTTTTTGTACCATCAATTGTTTTTTTTTTGAAAAAACATACATGTTAATAATAATAATAATAATAATAATAATAATAATAATAATAATAATAATAATAAGATTCATGTTTTTATATATTCACTGTGACAAATACTTTCATGATATATAATTTACATGTTATGAAAAAACTAGATGAATTTCTTAAACTTAATGTCTAAACATGAAAATATTTAAATTAATTAATACAAGCTAATGCAACATGAATAATTTAATAATAAAAAAGAAGAAGAGAAGAAGTGGTGCGATGGTGGTGCCGGGTGGGATGGTTGGAGGCCGGGCTTAAGTGCCCAATTAAGTTGCTGCTTACTTGCCTGTGATGGAATGGAGTTAGAGAGATGGTGAGATGGAGACGGCAGCAAAGAAGGCATGAGGAAAACAAGAGTCCAATCCCTGCTTACATATCTTTTGCCGAAAGCATGCATTGCCTTGCGATCGTGGAGAGACAGTGCCTTTGCTCATCCCATCCGTTGTCGTCGTCCTGTCCAGCTGAGACAACAGACAGATGATGAAGCGTTCAGGGATGCATGACATACATGGATCATGGATGGACGGCTAGCTAGCTTTGGTAGTGGCAGCTGCGGTTATAATAGGAATAAATAAATACTAGTACAAGTTAATATATACGACAAGACAATTAGCGAGCGTTTCCTCGATCGTCATTTGCGTTTGTTTGCGCTTTACACGCACAAGAAGAAGAAAAAGAATGCCTGCCGTGTGTCGTGTCGAAACTGAAAGCCGCCGGCCATTTTCTCCTTTATCTGTCCCCAAGCTATTCCCCCAAACTTCGGTTGCCGGCGCTAGCTGCTTGTTGTGCGTGTTCGTGGTGTGTGTGTGGCGCGGAACGAAGTGCAGAACGGCAGAGAAAAACACAGCACACCACCGGTGCCTTGTGTGGTGAAAATTGAAAAGATGCCACTTTTGGTGGGGGCGAGGAAAGATAGGGAAAGGCAAGGAGAAGAGAAGCAACTTTGGAGTTTGGACCGGACCGTGCTGGAGTCAGTGAGGAGTCAGCTTTTGTTTGGTCAGTTGCGGCACCTTGCCATTTCCCCTCTGATTCTCTCAGGTGCTGCCGCCGCCGCTGCTGCAAACACTTCACTGCGTGTCCGTCCATGTCCTCGATCTCCCTACACTCTGCGTGGACACTCACTGTCCCTGTACTACCTAAACCTACTGAACGAAGCAGCCAGCAGTAATTTTAGGAGGAGCAAGTATTCCTACTAGTATCTGTAGTATTTACAGAGAAACAAAATGCTTGACTACTACTACTGCTAGTAGTTGGAAGTGGCGGTGGGCAACAGCAAATGTCAGTCCAGTCCTGTTGGCCATCCATGCCAATCACCTGACCCTGATCGATCATCATGCGTGCGCTACTACTGTCTTGGTGGTGGTGATGGTGCCGGATCCAATCGATGGTTCAATCAGACAGTCAGTCAGTCAGTCATCAGAAGGCCGGCCGGGCCGTCTGATCTTTACAGTGAGTGTCCCACTCCAGTTCAGCTGCAAGTACACTGCTTGCTGCCCGAATCCGCATCGGCCGCCACGCAGGCACCACCTCCTCTGCTCGAGCCTGCGTGGGACTCGGCGCACGCACCAAATTCCTCGCACACCACTCGAGCCAAAAGCAAGCCAGGGCAGCGGAAGAAGCAGCGAAAAGCCCACGCCACCTTCCAATCCCCCATCCCCACTCCCCCTCCCCCCCCTCCTCCGCGTCCGCGTCCCTTTCATTCATTCCTTCCTTCCTTCCCCATCTCCCCTCCTCCCTCGCCGGCCGCCATTGCGCTCGCTCCTGCCATTGCGCCGGGACCGCGCACGGCGTACGCAGCGGTGGCGGGCGAGGCCGGTCCAGCGTCAGCGGCGGGTCCGGGTCGGAGATGATGCTGCGGCGCGTGGCGTCGGCGCCGGTGCCGGTGCCCGACTGGCTGGAGGCGCTGCTGTCGACGCGCTTCTTCCTCGCCTGCGCCGCGCACCCGGCGTCCCCACGCAACGAGTGCAACATGTTCTGCCTTGACTGCGGCAGGGGGCGCCTCGCCGCCGGCAACGGCGCCCGCCTTCTGCTACTACTGCCGCGCCCACCGACACTCGTCCCACCGCGTCATCCAGGTCCGTCCGCCTCCGCCTCCGGGTTCCTTCTCTCCGCGCGTTTTTCTCATCTCTCCCCTTCCCTTCCCTACCTCCTTCGATTGGCAATGCGGCCGGTCGGCGTGGCGGCGACGGCGAGGATTAATCTAATCCACCCATCCAGTCATTACATTACTTTGCCTGGCTGCAGATACGGCGGTCGTCGTACCACGACGTGGTCCGCGTGTCGGAGGTGGAGGACGTGCTGGACATCTCCGGCGTGCAGACCTACGTCATCAACAGCGCCAGGGTACTCTTCCTCAACGAGCGTCCCCAGCCGCGGGGCGCCGGCGCCGCCGCGGGCAAGGCCGCCGCGTCCCCTTACAACTGCGAGATCTGTGGACGCGCCCTGCTCGACCCCTTCCGCTTCTGCTCCCTCGGATGCAAGGTCCATGCTTTTCCTCCTCCTCCTTCTTCTTGCTTTCTTGCGGTTGCCGATTGTTTGTTTGTTTGTTTGTTCCGCCCACCAACCACTCACTCACTCCCGGCCGGCCGCATTATTCATTCATCCATTGAATTCCCTGCTATAATGCCGCTCAAGAACACCAAAAGATTGCGCCGACGATTCTTGCTTTCGTGTTCTTGAAAGAAAAATGCATGGCAACGCAATGCTGCCAAGGAATGGAACGAATTGGCGTCGGTTGGGGTTCTGTTCGTTCGGTCACGTTTAATTCGCCGCCCTGCCTGGTGCCTGCCTGCTGCCGGTCTCTTACACCTTCCTTCCTTTGCATTGCTTTTAATTCGCGCAGTTGGTGGACACCAAGAGGAGCAACGGCCTTGCGGCGGGCGGCGGACACCGACGGCGGCGCGACCAATGGCAATGACGAGGAGGCCAGACCGGCGGTGGGAGCAAGAACGGCGGCCCGGGGGCGCGGCCGCAGGGACGGCGGCGGAAAGGGACCCCACACCGCGCGCCGTTCTGGTCCTGACGGACGGACCCACCGGCAACAGCAACGGACGGATGGATCGATCAATGGCGTTGGCCGGCGTCCGGAAGAGAAAGAAAGAGAGAGAGTTACTCCACCAGCGCGCGAGCGAGCATCAAGGCCACTCATTAATGGAGGAAGCGATGATCGGCGCCGTCGATCGATCTCTAGCTCCTCCGCCATGCCCGCTCGCCCGGCTTCTTCATTCGGTTCGGCTGTCGTACTTATATATATATAATATACTTAGAAAGAAAAAAAAAAGAAAAGAAACAAGGAGAAGAAGATGAAGAAAAAGATACTTGGTTCATGCCCGCCCGCCCATCTAGAAAGGAAGCAAGGAAGATATATACTAGATAAATTAAATAGATAGAGAAAAGGTAGTAGCAATGCAAGCAAGGTGATGAGCTCGGCAGGGCAGCCGCGCGCATCCCCAACCACCGGAGGCCTGGGGAAGGAAGGAGCCGGCCCGGGGCCGCGCGCTCGCTGGACTGCAGTAAGCAACTTGTCTGTCCCCTCTCTCTCTCTTCACCATACCATGCCATGGCACCACCATTTGGTACGGTAGGTGAGCATGACATGCCTGATCATCTCCTCTCCTCCTCTCCTCCTCCTAGTCATCAACTCATCATATTCAGACATGATGATGCTGTTAAACTTGAATTAGCAGGAAATGGAATTAATTCTTTTTTTTTACATTACAGTAGTACTGATGGATGATCTTTCTCTCTTTTTTCTACTTTTTTCATTATAGTAATGTACTACCTGTTGTTTAGTTTTGCATCATTGCACGTTAGTTGTCAATATATGTAGAAAATTATTCCTCAATTAAGCATTGTGGGAAGGGGACTGATGAGAATGGAGGAATTGAAAATGCTGAGAAAGCGAGGCCAGATATAGGTAGAGCCAGGCCAGAGGCCAGCCAGCAGGTAAGGGTGTAGCAAGCAAGGAAGGAAGGAAACCAAGGGATGGATGGATTCCAAAGGAAAACGAATGATTGTCTTTTTGCTTGTCTGCTGCCTGCCTGGGCCTGCCTGCCCAGCTACTCTACTGGATGGAAGGTAGTTTCATCAGCTTGCTAATGAGCTTGCTTTTTTTTGCTAATATAATATAATAAAGTAATTAACAATGCTTGCTAGGAGAGTTTATATTGTCGTTAGGTATTTACTTGCTACCTCCTCCTCGCAAATAAATCTTGTTTTATAATTTGTTTAGGCAACGACTAACATAACTTACACACTCTATCTACCTGTCGTTGTTGCCCAACAAAACCTTGTGTTTCGTCTGTTTCTCTTCTCTCACCCATCATTTTGGAGCAAATGTGATGTGCCTTTCTGGATGCATGGGTGGAATGGGGTAGCCAGCCAAGGATATATATATATATATATATACATATAGTTTAGGGCTAATATAAATATTGGGCCTGCATTATTGTGTGTATGTATAATGTGGCTAGAATCATGTTTGTCTGCTTGTTTTCTGATGACTCGACACCATCCAATCAGGATCAGACTTGAATTCATTATTCTTACTGGCCAAATGTATAGTACTGGCTAAATGGTACCATATACCAGCAGGATGGCCGGCCGGCCGGCCGGCAACAGTTAGTTGCTTAAATTAACATTTTAGGTGGATTAATTACGATTAGGATGTGCCCTGTTTAACTGACATGCATGTCATATCATATTAATTTGCCTTTGTTAGTATGCTAATAATGAGGTTTGGTTGTTGAGCACTCATACTTTGGAGAAGGAAGATCATTAGGCAGGCCGATTAGTAATATTTGTACAATTTGGGCTGGGCTAAGTTTGGTTGGTGGGCTGGGCTGGGCTTCTTGTTTGTCTCTCGCCTGCATTTGTAGGTGTCTACTAGTGGGCCCACCAAACGGCCCAAACTGGCGCTCATCATTAATCCATTCCCATTTTGGACTAACAGTTGGCCCATGATAAAGGGTGGGCCCACCATTTGTACCAGTGGAGTATGAACAAAAAATCCATTATGAACATTTTGGACTAACAATTGCCTTGTCGTCATCTTTCTAAAAAAAAAGTAGTATGAACAGCATTCTGGGCCTTGACGATTTGTAATTTGTCGTTTGTATGGTGCCGATTAAGTAGTATGAACAGCATTCTCCATTCATCTCTTGACGATCAAAGCCACGTGAATGAATTTGTCATCATCTAATCTATGGCGGTGCCGATTATTAGGAGTATTAAAAAAAAGTGCTTTGGTTTTTGTGGTCCCCACCCAGGTCCACGTCTATTTACAGTACAATAATGCACCCATGAAAAATGAAATCAAACAACCCCTCAAACATCACATCATGCATGATGTTGGATGTGGATTCCTTCTTCTTTTCTCAAATCAGGCCCGCCGCTGCTTGGCCCATTATGGTCTGCTGGCCCACTCCGTCCATTTATGGCCCATGGACTCCACGTAACAGAGACAGACATCTTATGGGCCTTGTCGTCCTGGCTTAGAGGAAGACAGCCCATGGGCCACGGTCCAACTTCAATGTCAAAGTTTCAAAAAAAAAATCATATCATATCACGGAATAAATAAATGGTTTAACCACTTAAAAAAATAAAAATCAAAAAATCATATCACGGAAACTTTAAGAATGCCGGCTCAGCACCGCTTATTGTGTTTTGGCCAACAATTATTAGCCCGCGATTTTTTTTCATAGGTTACAAAGCGTCTACGTCGTCAACAATTTCAACTATTTTTTTTTCTTCACCAAACTCGTCGAGTAGTGAACCCAGAACTTCAGCATAAATCTAAATATTTTTACTTTTTATATTCACTCACTCGCGAGGTCGTCCTGATAAGGCTGATAAGACAAAGAGATCTCTACTCTAAGACGTACAAGACGCTCGTTTTCGTTTTCTGGCATTGCATTTCTGGACTTTCGTATAATAATTGATATTAGATATAGAAAAATAAAATAAATAAATAAGCCTAGTGTTGACATGCATGCTGACTGTGCATGTACAGTTGACCCGCTCTGATTGTCAACCCTTGCTTATGTTGGTACATTGCACCCAGCTTTTTAATTTCGAACGTTCATGAACTTCACGAGATGTGTACACATCAGGTACGTCATGCTTGGTTTATATAAATATATTAATTTAGGACAATATATATGTGTATAGAACCTAGATAGCACCAGATGCATGATAATGAATCAAATCATTGTTGAGCTCGATCGCTCAACAATTTGTTGCGTTCATGGGTGCATCCGTCCCCATCCTTGTGTGTGTGTATATATTTGTACGTATATATAAATATAATTATATAATATAATGCATCCACAAGTTTTGTCAACACATCGTCTCAAACGAAACTACACCGAGAGGAACTGTCCTGCCCGGAATTATATGTATTTTTTACGATAGTCAAATGCTATCATAATTTAGCATTGACGTCAACGGATAATAATAATTGTCTATTTCTGTCTTGTTTATTGTGTTTCAAGATCGATTTGTCCAATGCTGCTGACCTAGTTAGCACTCAAACAGCCTGAGTCCAATGTTTGTTAATATACAGAATTCCTACGTGTCGGCTTATGCCGCTCCTGACTCTACTTTTTTTTTTTATTATTATTATAAGGTGATGATGGCGAAGTAAAATTAGGTGATAGAGAGTCTCCAAGAACACTTCGTGTGTTCTGATAAACTAGCGGCATGACTCGGTACAAATATCACTTCTATACATGTTACAATATCTGTCTTTGGAGGTTGAAGTCCTTCCTCCAATCCATATATGGGCCCCTATAAGATCTGGTAGTGACAATAGAGCTTTTGTCAGCTTTAGCCATCTGGCACAATTTTTTTGGATTCCATGAAATTTTGTCACTTTCACTACAACGCGCATGATCTAGTATCTAGCATTGATCTATGAAGGCACAAGATGAACAAAACATGAAAAACAAGTATAGGACTTAGTAGAACTCATCAACACACAGGAAGGTCTCCAATCTGCCTTCTCTCTTGCTACAAAAGTATGGATAGCCTATAGAGTATGTGTTCACAGTGTAAATCATGTAAGCTCACAATACTCAAAAGGTCAATCTAGCTACTAGTTCTCGTTAATTCCTTTCTTAATAGTATGGTCAAAGACAACAGGGTGATAAATCTATCTACCCATGTATCCTCTCCTTTGTGATACTTGGCTCTAGAAAGGTCCGTAGCCTTTATCCCAAGTCCTTTATCGCATTGTCATTTGAAACTTGGGGTTACAATCTCTTATGCATTGTGACCTACCTTCCAACATTTTTCTACAAAATAGTCAATTTATAGTACAATTGTCATTAATTTCATAAACTTACCAATGCTTACATAATGGTTGACTTGGGATGATGTTGGGACCCAAGAGTGGTGTGAGAAGTACACATATAAGGGTGACTTACCTAAGTCAGCATCGACTTTTTGATCACCTAGCATCATCTCACTATACTTGTAGGGCAAGGACTACGTACATGGCTAGGTTGATTGGTCATGTTGATTTAGATCAAATAGTGCTTGATGTGGCATTTGACCTCATAGATGGTCCAACTGGCAATTTTCTCAACAAAACATAGGAGGTAGGAGCTTGGCTTATAAGGCAAATGGGATCTTCTATCACAATCAATTCTTAAATTAGATGTAAGGCATCATCTAAGAAGGTGATTAAGGATAAAAAAAACTTTAGGCTATGATAGGATGACACTAGGGACACCACAGGTCCACACCAATAGCTCCAACATGGGAATAGGTGGCCACGGTTGTAACAGAACCCCTAATTGGTCGGGCCCACCTTGTCATTGTCCCAAAGACCTCGGACGGTATTTGTGCGGATACACCCGATAACTTAAGAAGCCCCGTTGATAACTCATACCGGGATCAACAAAGGAGTAGCTACAACATTACAACATTTGTTACAAAAATATAGATCGAGTGCGGAAGAATAATAACATAAATTTTTAAAAGGTGAATAAGTTACATTTGAGTAAACTCAACTTAATTTCGAAAAGCGAGTAGAACTAGAAGACAACCGGATCATGTCGTGCTCCACGACATAACCCCGTTAACATCACGAGTCAATACCGCAACAAGGGTTAACAAACCCCGATGCGGGAGTACTCAACAAGACTTACCCGACAAGAAAAAGAGGAGAATGACTCGGGAATCTTTGGTTTTAGGAGTCAAGGTAAAGGCTTTAGCAAGAATCAAGAACTCTTTTTGCAGAAAAGCTTACTAAGAGTGAATCCTTATTTTCAATATTTTAACTCATATTAGTATATCATAGAATCTAGGTGATTCTATACTAGAGCAAACATTTCTTTCATAAGTCAACTTTCTTTCTTCAAAACCATGTTCCATCAATTACTACGATGAAGGTCAGGGAATCGGGTCTCCTTCACCGAGAAGCAACGGCGATCCGCGAATCGATTCAAAATAAAAGGTGCTACGGCTGCACTGGATCATGGGAAGCACGGTGCTCACGTTGGTTTGGACGGAAACAAGACGGAGATGGTCCGACGACGGTGACGGGCGCGCGCGGCGGCGTAGCGGCTGGCAACGACGGCGTTCGGCGTCCGGAAGCCGCTGTGAAAAAAGGAAGGGTCGACCATGACCACGACGTCAAGGCGCGTCAAAGCGCTTCGATGGTTTGGCGCCGGCTCACCGAGACGCCAGGACGACGGCGCAGGTCCCGGGCGGCGCTCCGCCGGACTCGGGGCGTAGGCGGCGTGCGTGCTCTTCCGGCCAGACGTAACGCGAACTGGCTTAAACGGGACGCAGGGAGGTGGCGAGGCTAGAGACGTGGGCCAATTTGAGTGGAGGGAGCTCGGCAGCGGCGACAATGGCACGGAGGCGGAGGTGGTTGCCGGCGGCGATGGAGGAGAAAGAAAAGTCGATGACGACGCCGACTTCGCGTTTTTATAGAGCAAAGGAGGAATGGACGGGTGGACGGCGATGTCGAGAAGGTGGGCAGGTGGCGCAACGCGGCCGGGCTCGCGAAGACGCCGAGGCGTCCACGGCGGCCGGCGACAGCAGTGGCGGCATGGGCAGCCATGCCGGTTACTGTAGCACCCAAAACCCTAACTTGCTGAATTTGATCAAATTCTCCTCAAATTTGAACTGAACTTGAAAAACTCCAAAAGTAACTTGGCCTAATTTTTCAAGATCTACAATTTTCACAATTGGAAGATTTTCAAATTCGGCCTCTAAATATGACTTTTTTGAAAAGGGGTCAAAAAGAAATAAATTTGAATTCAAAATTACTTTTAAAATCATATAGAAACTTGAAAAACTTTGTACATATCTTTTGTTCATCAAGAAAAGATCTACAAAGCATCTTTTGAAAGTTTTGCCAAATTTTGCTTAGATTTTGAAATATCGAAAAGGGGGTAAACCTAGAGTTTGAAACTAGGGTTTTCAAAATCCAATTCAAAATGGAATTTGATAAAATTCAAACCATCAATTCATAAATTTAAAAACACTCATCCAATCACACACTTAGGATCAAAAACATAAATTTAAAATTTAATCACTCTAAAATTCTTAAGCTCAAACAATTCTCTAAAATATAAACTTATTTTAATTTGATGCATTTCAAATTTTCTAATCATGCATGCTTTTGCGATGATCATGATGATATGGCAAAATTTTAGTTGATTAACACCAGGGGTGTTACAACAGTGGCCCTAATGGTTTCTATAGTGCTAGGTGCAGTGGAGGCATCGATAGACAGTTAGTGGTGGTCAAATCAAGGGTAGTATTAGGTTACTAAGGTGCTCCCTAGGGACTGCTAATTACAATGGTTATTTGCATTGTAAAATGTAGTATGCCTTGATTCCTAGGGACATAGTAGTACTTCATGTGCTTGCACCCAATATAAATGCATGGCTCGAGCCTCCCCTGAGTGGAGCATGAGTTCTTGATTCTTGCACTCACATACATCTTTCCCAGCCATTAGTTGTTGCCTATCCCTAAGGTAAGAGTCTTCAGCTACAAATGCTCTCCCCATACTTGTTGGGACGCCATTAGACTAATATGATGTTTTTTACGGTCAATAGTATTTAAGATAAATGTGTAACATGTGCCACATTTATGAAAGGCAAAAGTCAAAGTACCTTGGAATAGGTACACATTATTTTTTGCAAGATAATAATAGATCGATGTATCTATGTAATTCTTTTGGCGTGATTTGATTTGGTTGAAATCGACCGCCTTTTCCTACCTTTGACTTGTGAAGATACTTTAATTTATGGAGTAGATGGCAATACCCATGCACCATCGTCATTGGTTATTTTTAACATCTTTTGTGAGGGTGATGATGACCTAGCTAGCAAGATATTGTGAAATTAAGATGTGATTGATTGATATGTATATGAGGAACGCACTCCATGCACAGCTGGACTTTTTTTTGAAAGATCCGCATGCCGCTTTGATTAATAATAAGATAGGAAGCAAATCATCCGTTTACATGCGCGAGAGGCGCCCCCCACATAGCCTAAGCTATATGAGGTTTAAGAAACTAGCCGATTACTCGCTAATGGAGCGTGCAACAATTGGCGGGCTAAAAGACACACATCACTTTGCTCCCGGCCATACAACAACCCAACACCGATATGGCACTATACCTAACATGATTCAAACCAAAGAGACAACAGGGAGACATACGGTGGGAGTCGCGCTCTAGGTCTCCATCTCCCTTTGCATCGCCTTCCCCGCACAATCGCCTGCTAGGGCCTTGGTCAACTTTTTGTTCCTCATGCGGGTTGCGATCATGATTGCCTCAACAGCCTTCTTCCGGAAGATCATCACCATACCGATCAATGTAATCGCCACTTTGCCTTGTCCCGCGCTTGCGCATTTGGTCACCGTCAATGAAGCTCAACTCCTTCATCAACTTGTATTGGGCGTATTTGGGCAACCGAACACCCGGCGACTTGGCCGCAAGTCTAGTGCTCGGCGAGTGGAGACCAAGTCCTTCTTGCACCGGTGGCGTCCTTGGTGCGGACATGCTTGGGGCCGGAGGTGTCGGGGTTGGGAGGAGCGGGGGTGGTAGCTCGCAGAAGAGCCCCCGCAAAGATATCAAAATCATTAGTGGCGGCCTCCTCCACGTGGCCGCCCTCCTCAACCGGCTCGGCCTGCCGTCGACCTCCGCAGCTCAATTCATGCGCCCCCCGTTGTGTCAATGTCCATCCCGTTCGCCACATGAACGATCATCTCCACCTCATGCTCGATTCGGCCACGGGAGCCATCCACCACAGTAGTCGCACTCGGGCCCAACAATCTCCCCCGACCGGAGGCCTTGAGCGAGCCGGGCGATGATGGAGGCCTCGAGTCATCGGTCTTGCATCATGTCGTGGCCTCAAGGTAGCATGACCGTGATAGTCCACCCGGGGTCATGGCCCATGAAGAGGCCGCGATGTTGCGCGGCTCGCCGGAGAGTCATGTCGGTCCTGGGAACGAGAGCGCGACGTTCCCGGGCCATCGAGGCGTGGCGAGATAATCCCGTTGCTTGCGCGCCGACCGACGGTGAGCGGCTCCAGAACGCCCGCGGTCCATCGGCTCCTTGTCCGCCGCTTCTACTTGGCGGTCACCGGGTGGCGCAGATTGTCGACGCTGCTCGTAGCCGAAAGCTACAACAAACATCCCGGCCCGAGGCTCGCGACGTGGATGTCGCTGCGCCGGAACATGGAGCCGGGTGCTTAGGGCGTTGGCCACCTCAAGGGGTGGTTGAGTGATAGCCAATATGGGCTGGTGGGTGGAGCTCAAGAACATGGGTGGGAGCTTTGGTGGTGGGCTGGTGGTGGAGCGGGGGGAAAGCAATGCGGCTATGAATGTCGGGTTTCATGCCGGCAGGGTGGGGGGCGACGATGTGGTGGGGAGAAGGTGATGCGGCCGTGGATGATGTTAGGCGGGAAGGTGAGGCGGTTGCGCTATTTGGTTGGAGATGGTGCGAGGCGGCGAAGTTGGGCAAGAGCGGGAGATATGTCCCAACCCGGCGGTGATGCAACGAATAGGTTCTCTTCGCAGGTGGCGACCTGATGGTCCGCAGCGAGGCACCGAAAGCATCGCCCGCAAAGCGCTTCTTGAAAGCGAGACGGGGCAGCGGGACGGAGCTCCTGCAGGGGCGGTCGCGGGTGCCGCGGTTGCAGCACGCTTCCGACGCCCCGTCGCCGCCTTTGCCAGTCCGGGAGAGTGGATCCTCCTGCCCCTGAAGGAATGGCGTCAGGCTGGACGAGCACCGATTTGAGCTTGTGGGGTGCTGCACCTCCAGCACGGGCAGGCTCTTGAGTCATCAGCTCGGACGGCGGCGGAGTCGAGACGTCCACCGACGCGGCGGGAGCGGCAGCAGGAGAAGTGCACAGCTGGACTGTAAAAGATCACAATAGGAACTTAAATGTATATATCAACAAATAAACAAAGTTGCAACCTAAGTGTAGCTATCATTAGGTTATGTTGCTTGTGGTGATCTTTTTTGTCTGAGTTTAGGTCTTAAGATTGACATGAGAGCTCAATACTATTAATTCATTTGGGGTATGCGATATGTCTCTGGATGGTAAGACGCATGTGGTCTCTGAAGCAAAGATGTGCAAGTCTCTGTTCATAGGTGAGTTTGTCCACGTGTATAGATACTGTGTTCTCAAAAGGTAAATGAATAAACTTTTTTTTTTTTTTTTTTGCGGAACTGCAAATGAATAAACTTGACATGTAGCTACACTATGTCTAAAGAAACAAATAAAAGTTGACATCCACACGCACTACAGTAGAGGTGGATGAACTACATTTTCACAGCCATAAATATATGTTCGCACGTGCGTTATGACCTGTTGCACGTTGACACTTGAAATAGTAAAAGCCATCAATAAACTGGGTGTTTGTCGAACTAAGCTGTTTAAACTTAGCTGCTAGGGATCCAATTCAACGGCCTAAGCTAAAGGACAGCTAAAGTTAGATAGGTTGCTTTAACCTAACTAAAGTTTAGCTGAGTTTATTAGAGGTTCCTAATATGATACCTCGAGTAAAGTTTAGTGAGAAAAACTTTTAGTTGGCTAAAGTTTAGCTTTGAAATTTTAGTGGGTGGCTCCATAAATGGGCCAACATAGTCACATATAGAGAGAGAGACCACACTCTGATCATCATATTATACGGAACACAATATTAATTTTTCATCTCAAAAAAATATATATAGCACAGTTGGGTCCGTACGCGTGTTCTACTCGAGATCTCAATCGTTGATCATACATATATATAACTTATCTAGCCGATCGAGAAGCAACAATAATAATGCAAAGTCAAACGCACGCTGGAATACAACAACATGATACGAGTAAGATATGCAACCGATGGATGCAAGACCGGTCAATGCTTGTGCATGCGTTGAGAGTCAACTACATGTCCAGGGTTTTCTTTTCAGGCTTGTGTTTAGCTACGTTGATCGATCCAAGTGCTATAGCATAGCTGGCACTGGCAGCTTCCTTGACTGGAGGAAGGTCTTGTTCTTGCCGTCGGCAGACGCGAGGTAGGCGAGGAAGGTGGCGAAGTCGGTGTCCATGTACCGCCGCGGGTTGCCGGCCTCCTCGTCCACCAGCTCCGGCGCCGGCCCGATCACCCTCGCCGCCGGCAGGCTGTGGAACGACGCCACCGAGATCCGCGGCCGCGTCGAGTTCACGCGGACCCGGTGCAGCACGCTCTTGTACCGCCCGTTGCTGTAGATCTGCAATACAATTTCAGACATATATGTATTCAGACATCCATATGTTGCAGGGTCAACACCAATGCAACTTTTTGGCATTGGCTCGCGTTTGACTAGTTCTTAATGGATTTGACTATATCTTTTCTCTTCAATTCTATATATATCCATCCCGCTCGGAGAGATCAAAAGTCAACCTGAAGCAGATTGCGAGGTTACCTAGCCTTTTATATGTTATTCTTTTCTAATTCCAATTAAGGTCAATATCAGTTTCAAGGGCCAAGTGATTAGCTACAATATACATAATGATCCATGCTGTCAACAGCAACTAGCAGCGACTGATGCATGTTCATGCAGTTGCCGGTCATCATCGATCATGTCGTCATCATGCACTACTGTCACAAAGCTGCCAGCAACACCAGGAGGTTGCTGCTGTGCTGGTGGCACGACGTCGTACGTACGTACACAATACGTAACATATATACATACCTCTAGGTGGTCGCCGACGTTGACGACGAAGGATCCCGGGACGGGGTCGACGGTGAGCCAGCGGCCGTCGTGCATGACCTGGAGGCCCTCGACGTGGTCCTGCAGCACGAACGTGAAGAGGCCGTAGTCCGAGTGGGGCGGCATCCCGAGCGTGAGGTCCGGCTGCGGGCACGCCGGGTAGCAGTTCACCGTCATCATGTGCGACGACGCCGCCGCCAGCTCCCCGAGCACGCCGCCACCGCCACCGTCGTCGGACCTCGGGATGCCCAGGGCGTCCAGCGCCGCCGCCATGACCTCCATGAACAGTGCGTGGCTCGCCGTCGCGTACCTGGTGGCCACGTCCCTCAGGTCCGCCGGCTGCTGCGGCCACCGCGGAGCCACCTCATGTAGTGGCTGGCAGACGAGCTTGAGGAAGTCACGCCAGCACAGCACGGCGTCCTTGGCCTGGTTGAAGCTGGTGCCGTAGCGCACCGGCGCCCGCACGTCCGCCGACATGTGCCGCGCACGCTCCGGCAGCGGCAGCTCGAAGAAGCGACGCGCCACGTCCAGCATCTCGCCGCTCACGTCGCTGTCCAACCCGTGGTTCACCACCTGCATCGATCGATCGACCAGGATGATGCACGTACGTCAGCTGCCGGTCAATTGCAACGATCCATGATCCAGCTGACGTCACGCATGCAGCACAGCAACGAGTGACCTCGTACCTGAAAGAAGCCGTACTCCCGGCAGGCGGCGTCGAGGGTGGCGAGCACGGCGGCGCGCTGGGAGGGGTCACGGAGGGCGGCGAGGTCGACGACAGGGAGTTTTGACCCTGCCGACGCCGGCGGCGGCGGCAAGGACGGTGGCGTTGGCGGCGACGGGACGGTCGGCCGCGGGCAGGACGTACCTGTCGGGCAGTCTGGTAATGCCGCTGTCCGAGAGGTGCCTCACGCCTTTCATCAGGGCCACGGCGCCGTAGTCCTTGTCGTAGGAGGACTCCTGCTGCTCATGGCCGCCGTCGTCGTCGTTGTCCTTCTTTTCTGCTGCTTGATGCAGCTGGGTGTTGGCCAACAAGTCGACGATCGCCATTGGCGCCGCAACCAAGCTCATATAGCTAGGTGACGCGTGTAGCTAGTAGCTTGCAATAGACACACTTCACACTAGCTAGCTAGTGTTGGAATCGTGAGCTAGACTAGATAGTTGTGGAAGATGACAATTGGTGCGGTGTGTGTGTAGTGCTGTGATGGGCCGGAGCTGCGGCTATTTATAGGGGAAGGCGATGGCGATGGCGATGGCGATGCCGACCTCTGAAACCGGCCATGGTTTGGCTTCAACTCTGGCCTGTGGAGAAAGCGGTTTTGGCACCAGGTCTCCGGGGTCCTTTTGTTGTTTATTTCTCATTTATATTACTTGTAAAATATCGATCATATATATATATGCCTTCTTCACTAGTTGACTAGTCAAATCGATCATTGCAAGCTCACGAGCACTCCAACCCCCACAGCCGCCAGTCCACTTCAACCCAACTGCATATGCCACGTCAGACGGCTGCCTCCATGGTGACACGTGGATACGTCTGCGTGCACCTTTACCTCACTTTTTCTCACTAGTATAGAGCGCACAATAATGATGAGATTTTTATATTCTATAAGTGTACCAAAATTTATGTATGATGCCAGTGGTTGAACTAAAAAGAACACTTCAGGGCTGTCAATCCATGGTTTTTCGCAATCCAACCTCTCTTTTTTTAAAAAAAATGTAGGTATCCAATTTTGAGGTGTAATATGGTTTATGATTAATTGAGGGTATGTTTGGGAGGACTTCGTCTCCTCACAAAACGGCTTCAGCTAACAAAGACTCGTTTTTTTTTTTTCTTCAAAAAATCAACTAGGAGTCGATATGATAAAGCCAAAATTTATGATTTCACCGGCTCGACTCCTCTAGAGAAACTAGAACCAAAAGAAGCCTGTCATGTATTAATCAAATCTAACATTTTCCTAATAATAAAAAGAACACACACTAGCTTTTTTGTTACTCCTTCATTGCTAAAGCTTTTGTTTCCTTCAAGTAGCATGAAGTAAATATAATTAATTCCACATAAACTAACTATGAATAAGGTATAAATAAAAATGAAATATTCAAAACTGTCGGCAGGGAAATTACTCTCCTCACCTTGTATTGATAAAGGAGGTTTTATTGAAAAGAACATTTGCAGAAATTAAGCTAAGCAAAGATAGAAAGACAACGATGAATTAATTGAAAGGAACGATCTCTCTCAAATGTTCCACCCTATTCAGGAGATTATAAAACTATTGAGTTTTTCATAAATCATATCATCAATGTCCTAAAGCACAATAATTCAGGTGTTGCTGCCCTCTAAAACAATCAATTGATTTAACTTGTTACTTGGTTTGACACGCCTAGTGTCTATATACACCAGAAGATTTCATTGTATGTATTGTTCAATAATTGATGAGTGAAAAATACGAAGACAATAATTAATGGTATATGACATAATTTGACTCCAATAGGGCTATTTATCGTTGCTACTATCTACTTCCGGCCTCTTATTGTAAGTGTTGACCATTTTAGACTTGTTTTTTTATACGAGGATTAAAAAGTAAGTCAAATGACCTTGTTTGGGGTAAGATTGGTTGCATTTATTAAGCAAGGAAAAATAAGGAAGAAACTATAAAAAAAGAGCACCTACAAGCATCAGCTCGGACATAGATCGAATGACTTACAAAGAGAGTAACTTGCTAGAAGTCTAAGCAATAAAACGTGGAGATACCATCATATGACCCGAGGCTTAATAATTGGACATTTCTTGTTCTGGTCTATATACGTATATATATGTATAGTGGCGAATATTCAGTGGCCAAAACACGGGGACCATTATCTTTGTGCAAGCCCGTGTTCGTACTTTCATATCACTACTGTTGGCACCATCTTAACCAGCATGCATGAGAGCATGGTGCACCGCCAAAGACCGAGCTAGAGAGCTACATAGCTACTATGTATGGAGCTGATCATGAGCAATATATAAAGCCATATCAATAGGCTGCAAGCTCATCCACGTCGTCTCCATCGTATACTACAGTGGTGAGATAATACAAGAAGCGATCGATCTGATCTCTACATGTTATCATCAGGAGAAAAGAATGTCCATATGGATATATATAGACTAGAGAGAGAGAGAGAGAGTACAAATGCAGGAGATCGAGGAGAGACGTCGTACGTCGCAGGACAACAGGACAAACTAGAAACAAATTGCTGTTTAGAGATGCATGTTGTGATTTGTATTTGTATCATAGCATATATTTTTCGATGCTGTGGTACATACGTACTGTATATGGAGCATATGAGATCTACTAGACACGAGAGAGGATTGCTTTACAATGAACATGAACATGTATATGTAATGTATGATCCGAGATACGATGCAGCTACTGTACCTGCCATATGCATGTGGAGCTACTCGACACCTAGGGAGCTCAATTATTGGGCAAACAAAGTCCCGGGCATCCGGGCAAGGTTCCGTGCTGCCTTCGCTTGCATAAATTGCTTTGATCGAGAGAGAGAATCCGAATACCTGCTCCATATATATCCATCGAAACATGGTCTGCAACAAGAGAAGGAGAATCTATATCTGCAGATCGTCGTCAATCGATCGAGCTGCATGCGATCGCAACTGTTTACTCGCCGTGTGTATATATTCCGATTGATCGATCCGGGTGGCGATTTGGTCGGGTCATGCATGAATATATATGGTCATGTTTAGTTGTCATGCAACCTAAAAAACGCTACAGCACCCGTCACACATTGAATCTCTTACGCATATATGGACCATTAAACGTAAGTAAATAAAATAACTAATTACATAGTTTAGTTATAAAGTGCGAGACTAATCTTTTTAAGTTTAGTTAGTCCATAATTAATTGAATAATAATTACCAAATATAAACGAAAAGTCTTACAAGTAATTTCAACCCAAAATATGGCAGCTTGCACAAGCGACGGCTACCCAATGCAACTAGTACTTGGTTTACCTGTCGTGGCGATATGCCGGCCTCTGCTGGAAACCACGTACGCTGTTCTGATTCTGACGAACCCAGGCCAAGGATCTTGGCCGGCATCGATCGATCGATCGACCTCACCTCATCCCTTGCCTGTTCATCGTATCTATCTATAGCTTGCCTACGTATGTAAAAGGAACAATTTTAACGCGTGAGAACAGGGTCGTGCGATTCCTGTATTTGGCGGCCAGAGACAAAGTAGGAGGAATGAGCGAGGTGGCGATGCCTCCACTGGAAATCACATTGGTCTCCGACGAACCCAGGATATATCTTCGATCGGCAATGGCATCCATGTCATCGACTCATTCCTTGTCCTGTTCATCATATCTCTAGCTTGGGTAAGTGGAGGGTGTACGTGTTAACCCGCAACACGTCGTGCAGTTGTTAATCGTGCCACCCTTTCTTAGCGCACAACGCTCACACACTCTCTCGCTCTCTCATCGGTGATCGGCTGCTCCTGCCGAATCACTCACTTTCTATCATCATTGGGTGCTAATTTTTTATAATCTTGATTGAAAATTAGATAAGCTTCGGGGTTTAGGTTTAGGTGCTTGGTAGCGGCAGCGCGCTGGCCTCCCCGTGGCGGACGCCGTGGCAACCGGGCGGCGGGATTCTAGCCCTCTGCACTCGGATCCGGGGCCCTTCGACCGATCTCGGTGAGGGGGCGGCGTTGTGTGCACCGGCAGCGGCTGTGGCGGGTGGCACCCACTCGGGGTGGACTTTTGTGGTACCACCGCCTCTCGAGATGGTGGCGCGGTACGTGGTGCAGGGGTGGCTCGGTGGAGGTGCGGCTGTGGGGGTGGAGGTATCGGCGGCCATGGTGGTGGAGGTGCGGCGGTGGCCGTGGAGGAGACGTCAAAGCCGGCGGTGCGGTGTGACCCAAGGCCCCCTGTTCGATTGTGTTGGATGTGGGCAAGCACCGCGAAAGCCATGTTGGATCTGCCGGCAAGACGACAACGGCGCCTTCGGGCATCGTCTTCCCCTTTGGAGGCATTGTCATGGTGTTTTTCCCACTCCGGCTGGCTGCAAAAGGGTGTTGGCTATGCCGTGGTGGCATGGTTGATAGCGGCTTGCTTGGAGGAGTGTCGGTGACATTGTGGTGGTGTGACCGCCAGTAGCCAAGCAAGGGCACCGGTGGTGCCATGGTGGCGTGGCAAGAGGAACCTAGCTGCTTCTTGAAGGACATGGGCTACGCGGCATGGCGATGGCAGCGATGTGGGGGGCTCATGTCGATGACCCAATCGACCGAGCGATTTTTTTCCGTTGTGGCTCGTGTCGATGTCCCAATCCGACCAAGTGATGTTGTGCGGCGCGGGGGTGAGGTCTTAGTCCAACCTCTGGTCACTTGTAGTTTTTGTTGCTCTTGTTGTCGTTGTTCTTCCATTTGTATCGCTCATTCCGGGTTTACTTCTACTTTTTAATACAATCGGCAGCTCTCCTGCCTGGTTTTAGATTAAAAAAAAAAAACAGATAAACTTGACTTAGAACAGATCTGAAATGGACTATAATTTAGAATGCAAAAGTATGCTTGGTCATAATTTTATATTTCAAAAACCACAACCGATCAGGAGAACCTGTGTTGTAAGTGCAGTGGTCTTTCTTCTCTCCTTGTCAACAATATGCAGAGCACATTTTTGAGAAGTGGGTCTTTGAATCGTGGCCATTCTTTCCCATGAAGCATGCATATACTCTATCATAGAACAAGATCTTGTTTTGATTGTGTTCTATGTGTATATTTGTGCATGTCTCTCTCTGTTACACACACACATGAAAGGAGCTGAGGGGAAAAGGCGCATCATTGAGCTATAGCAATATAATCTAAGGGCATATTTGACTGATCTCCATCGACCTTGGCCAAACTCGACAAGTGTCCCTAAGACAGATGCCAAAGCTATGCAGCTACGTAGCTAGTGTACGGCGGAAAAGCCCTTTGATGCTACCGTGTCCGACAAAATAAAGCTATATATACCTGTGTGTGGTGGCCGTGCGATGCCTTTGCGATCGAAGAATATGAAGCATCGTCATGTGAGCGTAGACACGTGTCCACATATACATGCATATGTGCTCATGGAACAATCACAAGTACTGGGCTACTGGCTAGTACGTGAGCATGCTTTTCTATTTTAAGTTGTCGGCCTTCTAATCTAGCCTTGTATGCATGCTTTCGGTGACGACCGACTTTTACATGTAGAAAAAACAATTAATTTTCATTGTCGCCACATAGATACTAAAAGCATATGTAGGGATATAAATATTGATCATACATACCTCTATAAAAAAAAACATTATATTTCACCAATATATGATACTCTCTCATTTCAAATTATTAGACATTTTTTGCTCTTCTGGATGTATTGTTTTTGCTATGCATCTATATATATTGTATATCTTTTTTTTTTTTCCAAAACATATATATTGTATATCTAAGTACATACTAAAAGTTGTGTATCTAGAAAAAGTCAAAATATCTTATAATTTTGAATTGAGGGAGTACTCACTAGTATAAACTATAAAATCCTTGTATACAGCGTCTAAACCTCATTTACATTCGTGTCCCGAAGTGTAAGTAATACTCCATCTCTACATATAGCCCATATCTATAGTTAGATATCCAATTGTTGTAAGAGAGTGGTATTTAGCTCTTTGAAAGGATATTAGGACTATGACACAACCTTACACCTTATCAAAATGGTGTAGACGAATCTCATATAAAACCCTAGATTATGATGATGAATGAAGCACCCACAAACAAGAGTTGATTAGGAGTTTGGTGAATTTGATTTGTATATTCTATAAACACAACTCTATAAGAGTAAAAGTGATTTCCATCCTCTCATAATCATACTTAACCTCTAGAATTGAACCCTCTAATTCTTTCCCTATATAACAATTAGCCCAATCAAACAAAGTTAACATGGCAATTCTAGGAAAGTAAACACATGTTAAGTAATTGCACAAAAGTAAATACTCAAAGTAAATAGATGGTTTTAGGAACATGACAACGTTTCCATGAGGAATCTTAGAGTTGGCACTCCCCATTATCCTCATTGGAGCACCCACACAAGGGCATAGCTCTCCAATCATCCCAGCAAGGGTCAAGTGCTCTCTTCGGGCTGATTCTTCATCACTCTAGCCAGTGGCAAAGCCACGTCAAGCTTCGGTGGTGCACGGGCACGCAGGAAAAATATATTTACTACTAAGTAGTGTACTTTGACCATATAAATCGGTTGAAAGTAGACTATTTTTACACTGTTGTTAACATTGTGCACCACCATAAATTTGGCAGTAGCTTCGCCCCTGACTCTAGCATGGTGAATCACTCACAATCATTTACATAATCACTTTGGGCCTCTCACAATCGCCTTCAGGAGATCACCAAGCTAGTTTCTCGTGACCACCAAGTCATCTAGGTAATGCCAATCACCAAGGGAATAAGAACGAATTAAACTCCCACTTGACCTAAACAAGCTTAATGAGGAAGGTTGATGCACACTTGCTACTTTCTATGCACGGAACTGTTATAAATGGCAAGAGAGTGCTCATGGCCGAGATGTGGAGGGTATAAATACCCCCTCCCACTCCAACAACTAATCATCGCCCCCCCCACCCACCCACCCCCTCACTGAAAAAAAATGATAACACAATATTGGTCTAGTGCCTTTTTGGATTGAGCATTGGACTAATTCGGTGACTACATGTACAACGGATGCATTCTCCTCCATTTCTAACATCTTTGACAATATGGCTTTGCTTCCAATTGATTTATGGGCTTTCTCTGAGCTATCTAGTATTAAGTTTGACAACTAGTACCACATCTACTCACTAGACTCATCTAGATCAAGCTATTATCCGATACCCTCTTTATAGTATGACCAAAGGAAACATTAAATAGTTCTAAACTATTCTAAGTGTATTTCAATGCCAAACGAACCTTAGAACTACTTTTGTCCTTAACCTTGTCGATCATCCTTTGAAAACTAAAATGAAATCCATCAATAGGGGTGTGAAAACCATTGATTGCCCATTAATAAAGAATCATTAATTGTGATCTAACTTATAATGACTCAAGAAAACACACGTTAGTCTGTATCGTCATTAATCACCAAAACTGAATTTGGGGTCCTAGATTCTTTCAGTCTCCCCCTATTTGGTGATTAATGACAACACAACCTTGAGTAAGCGCATATAAGAAAGAAAACGAGGTTTTCAACCACTTGGTTTTGCATGAACATGAGACAAGCAAAGGGGTCAGGCATTTTCATGTGAACCAAGTCAACAACATGTACGCATCAAGATATATTAATAAGCATATGTAGAACAAAAACATATACACTATTGAATGAAATTAGCTCCATATATACTATTGTATGAAAGCTATCGGCATCTATGGAGGTAGGGAAATATATATGTTCATTAATTAAAGGCTCAATGCAAGATGGATGATGAAGACGTCATTCGGCCTTGGAGTGGATGGAAATTCATATGCAAACTAGCAGCGACCTTTCACTTTGAGCGTGATAGATGAAGGGTTTGTTAGGGCAGTCGAAATATCTGCATTGCATGCACATACGCAGGTCAAGCACATCCTCTATACTCTCTTTGTTCCAAAATAATAAATCTTCAAACAATCAAAACTTTTAGCCAAATATATGTTAAAAAATATTAATATTAATATTTTGTAGTGCTTTGTGAACATAATTACATAATTAGATTGATCACACATTATATTTTCATAATGAACATATTTGAAGATATTTTTTTATAAATGTAGTCATAAATGTGAACATAATTACATAATTAGATCGATTTATTTTGGACGGAGCACGTGGTGTTTCTTTGTGAGGATGACAGCACTGGCGCATACATGCATGTTTAGCTATTATTAGGATTGTAATGTCTAGACACACCAAGTTCGATGGATGTAGACATAGTTCGGCCTTCAAGTGGTTCAAACTGCCAACGTTGGGGCATATATATGAGAAGATGAAGTGTTTGTTAATAGCCTTTTGCCTTTGAGCGTGAGAGAGTGTCTGAATGAGAAAGATAAATAGACAGACAGATGAAGTGTTTGATGGGGCATTACTAGCAGCTGAATATATCTGCATTGCCCGATGCACCTCTATACTCTCTCGTCCCAAAATAAATCTTTTGATTCATATTTCAAGTCAAGAAACCAAAGGATCAAAATTTTAACCAAATATAATTAAAAAAAATATTAATATTTGTAATGCCGTATGTATAAACATCGTTAGATTCATCACCTCATAAATTTTCCTAATAAACATATTTAGATATAAAAATATTCAATACTATTTTCTATAAATCTAGTCAAAGTTGAGATTAATCAACTATGAGATGAAGATATATTTTGGATGGAGCACGTGGTTTTTCTTTACGAGGATGACAGCAGTGGGTGCGTACATGCATGTTTAGCTACTATTATAGGATTGTATGTAATGTCCAAACGCATCAAGTTGCAACCAGAAACATACGTGCTGACATTTTCTTCAGAGTCCGGAGTATTTTGCTCCAGATGCAGTGTATCCTTTGATTCGCATCCACTAACCAAACCTTTCTAGCCTACCAGATTAGTCACATCACCTTATCAAAAAAGTCACATCATCCGTGTGATTCTGTTTGGCACTAGAACCAAGCCTACATCTCTAGCTCTACCAGATTAGTAACGTATTGGTTTGACATCACCTTATCCAAAAAATAAAACGGATCATTAGTCACATCACCCCTCGACGTGTGATTACACATACGGGATAATCGCGGTTATACTTATACTACTGCCAGCCAATAAGCATACTCTAGTAAGTTTGTGAGGATAACATGCATAGCCATCAGATTTCACCTCAGATGTGCTTTTTCACGGCAGCTTGCGCACGCAATCACGTACATTCACAGGTACAACCTTTCCCGGACACATCCAAACGATGTTCATGCTCTCTTTAGAAGATGGATGGAAGTGATGGAGGGCACAGCATTGCTCATGCTCTGCCCAAGACGGCAAAACATCCACATAGTTCCAGACAACAAGTTGCTCTACCGACAGACCCGGGATCGAGTCGGTCAGAAACAATGTTCCTGCTCGGCTTATCTGCCGAGGCAGTGTAGGCCTCGTTGCATTTTCGGATTGTCGTCAATCCACATGTGTTGGAGTGGATACAGAACAGCCGAAACGCAGATTAGTTGTACAGAGCTGCAAATCAAACGAAGCCCAGCGATCTCTCTCAATCAAAAGCCGGTATTGCCTCTATCAGCTGCTGCCAGTGCCATCTAATCGATCCATCCGGTCAGCAACTCAGGCAGCACGGCAAGCTTGATGTGGCCGGCGAAGGTCATGCTTCGTCTACATAAGATAAGATGAACGGACGCATGCAGATGACGGGTTTCTCTTCTTGTTCCAGGTTCAGTGTTGCCGATCGCCGATGAACACAACAGAACAGAACAGAACAGGTCAGGTCATCTTCACCCTGCCCCCAGATTGGCAATTACCATGGGCGGGTACGGCAGGGAACGGTCCCGGGGCATCTTGTCTTGTTTTGGCTGCCACAGTTTCAGAGGGCACAAGCAACGGCTCATGCCTGCTTGCTGGTCGCTTACTCCAGATAGCCAACTACAGAGCACACTGTTCGTTCTGATCAGCAGCATAGTACCTCGGATTCAGACGGCTCACATCTGCAGCCTCCACTTATGGCTTGGAGCTGGACATGATTCTGTTTTGGAACCCAACAACAGACTGCCTGACTGCCTGTTCCGTACAGTACACGCACAGTGCTGGGACCTGGAATCATGATGTTGCAGTGCACACCTCCAACACTCTATCCAGGACGGACAAACTTCAGTCTTTCTTGTTATCTTACCCCATTCAGCAAGACACTCTCACTGTCCAGCAGAATTTCCACAACTGCGGCCTTTCTCACATATTAGACAAGCTCGCACAAAGATAGCACACTTAGATGGTAGCATCAACTTAAACTATATTTAACATTACAGCTTCCTTTCCGACCTCACATTTGTCTTCCCTTTAGAACAGATACAAACACAAGGTTAGCACACAACAATTTTCCTTTAAACTAACGGCAACTTTTGCCTCGAACCCCCACTAGTTAGCAACCTACCTTTCCTCAGCTGCAACCATCATCACCAGAAACCTGGACCAAAACCATATGGAGGCCTCTGCACCAACCTACTGTCGGTGCGCCGCTCTTGTTGAGCACCATTGATACCGAATGGGTGAAACCCATTCACCATGGGATGGTGGACAGCTGGAGGACCGAAGAAAGCCTGACCTTGATGCTGCAGCTGAATACCAGGATGATGAGGATAGGCTGGATGCAGATGTGGTTGACCTAGCAATCCCTGATGATGAGGATAGGCTGGATGCAGATGTGCTTGTGGCAACCCATAACCAAAAGCAGAAGGGCTGATCAGGTGCTGAGGTATATGCGCAAACTGATTAATAATTGGCTGGGTGGGCCGATGTGCATGGGGGATAAAAACAGGACGAGGCCTCGAGTTAGAAACATGAGTGTTAGCAGCACGGCCAGTGGATACAGTAGCCTTCACTTTCTTTTTTTGCACATGACTGCTCCCTGAATCAGGTCCCCCCTTGCTGCTCTTCTTATCTTTCTGTCCGGGAGGGATGATTAGCAGCTTCTCCAGCCCAAGGGACTTCTCTTGATCAAGAGGCTTCTTGTTATCCTTCTGGATGGGGGAAATTACTGTCGGCTTCTTCTTGTCATCTTTCTGGCCAGCAGAAATGACTAGCTTATCCTGGTCCAAGGGTTTGGTCTTCTTAGCCTCTCTCTGAATGGGAAAACTGACTGACTTCTCCTGATCAAGGGGCTTCTTACCATCCTTCTGACCAGGAGATATGACTAGTTTATCCTGCTCAAGGGCCTTCATCTTCTTAGCTTTTTTTCTCAATAGGATTAGTGCTTGTCTTATTTGGATTAGCACGCTTCCTCTTAACAGTTTTCATGGGGATTAGTTACTTGGTTAACCTGGTTCAAAGGCTTAAACAACAGGGCCTTTAGTTTGGGCGCAGCAATTTTACCCTTAGAAAAATTGCTCAAATCAGAAGCAGTAGCCCTTAGGCATTCACAGATTTTCTGCATCTCATTCATCCCTACCGATCTGGCAAAATTCTGAGATCGGTCCAAGAAGTCCTCAACCTGCATAAATTGTTTCGCTACATAAACAAAGTTTTGCATGCACCGTCCAATACAATGTTAAACCAAAAATCCATAGAGCTTACATTCAAGTTGCCAACACCCCGCCCAGGTCTTCAATATCCATGACCCTTCAAAATTGCTAGCACAGAGCCCTTGCTCCCATAAACCCTCCACTGACACTAGCTGCACCAGACAAGGCCAAGAATGTACATAAGTGAGAAGAATGAGCCACAATGTAAACTTTGTCAAAAAACAATACAGTTTTCACAGGCAGTGTAACAATACCCAAAAGAAATAGAAGAAATAGAGGGTGGTTGGGTTTGCACTGTCTTGACCGAATTTGGGTGCCTATTCTCTGCTTAATGAAACAACCTCCTAGTTCCTCCTAGGTTGGTTCTAATTCAATTCCTTTCAAAATAGAAGAAATAGAATAGATGTAACTAGATACATTTTAGAATTATTTCTTTTAAAAAGAGCAACCTAGGAGGAACCACCGAACTGGGTGGTATTTTATTAATTAGGAAGAAACAGTTATCATATGGGCGCCCTGGGGGCTGGGATCCTCCTTATCATAGAGCACTGCATGCGATTGGCATCAATCGCGTCTCAGTGTAAGTCAGGTTCATAATGGCATGGTGAAAATTATTTACAGGAGTTAATATGTTGTATCACCCTCTAGAACACAGTTGATGTATGGCAGGTTTGTTCTGTAATCCAAGTTCTGATGCGTTCTAGAACTTATAAATGCTGTAGTATGCATAGTGTCCTGAAAAGGTATTCTTTATGTTTCCCATTTTATATTATCCGAAACTGAAACAATATGCTAGAACAGCATGGATTTCCAGGCTAGACAAGTTATATAATCAGCAACCATTGAACAGAAAAAAAAAGGGAATCCATAGCTTCTACGAAACTGAGAAATTATGCTATATAATAGCATGGACTCCAGTTAGACATGTTTTTCTGCTTCACATAAAATATCAAACTACAAAGATAAAGTTTTTACTGGACCACTGAAACATGGGTTGCTGTTAGTCTGTTTGGGGAATATCTGTCAACTGAAACTAATGCAGATAACGAGGGCGCCAACAACCTGGGTGTCCACACCCTCGACCAACTGAGCTAGCTCAGCTTCCAAGATGACTGATAGAGTTATCACACCTGGTGAGATGAGTGAATTATGTCACCAGGTGTGATAACTTTGTCCTCTGAGAAAATAAGATAATATTTAATTATTAATTAAATTGATTGTTCATCTGATCAGATTTACATTTAACAGGCCTCACACAGGTTATGATCTGTTTGTCAAGTGTAGAATCTACCGGATAAAAAAAGGTGTGCATTATTTATTTATACTAAAGAAAGGCATAAACAGAAAATCATCAACTCATGCCTATTGGTCCAAACATAAAATGAAATATTGACATGTGACAAACATAAATAGAAGGCAAACTTTTAAACAGCTCACTTTACTGATCAGTGATACAAAAAGTTCAGCAATAGACTCTTTATTGTTGTGCCCAAAACCCTCGAATAGTGATACATTCTTTCTCAATACTTGGGAAATCTGTACCATCTGCAAGAGGATAGAAGCTATCATATTACCATCTGATGATAGCATGATGAACCCAGAAAATGCAGTCAAAGGAGAATGGCATGTGCTCAGATTTGAGTACCTTTCAATATGGCAGAAAATGCAGGTAATATTGAGGACGCCGGTCTGCAATCCACATTGTAAGATTTAATGAACACATTTATTTTTTTCCTTGTTCAAATATTAAAGAGTGTTTCTTCAACAGCTATCGTATACATTCAGGTTACAAATCTATCATGGAAATCCAATATGAACAGTGAAACTACTGGTCAATCTACTAATGTTATCAAATCGTCTAATCAATCCTAGTCACCATGGCACCGATCAGCCCAGCTAATCGTGATTAATAAAGACTAATCATGAGTAATCATAGTGCATAGCTGACCACCATAGCGCCCAATCAGCCCAACTGACCGTCATTAGTTGGACTACTTGATAGCATTGCAATCTACTCATGATCATGCAGGTTGACAGAGATCAAACAAAAATTTACCTGTAAATGGAAAGCAACTAAAGAAATAATTGCCATGGAGCTCATTGTTCGGTCTCTGGGGCAGTTAACATCATGTACCTTAGCCCAGAACTTCATCTGTAGATTAAACAATAGCTGTTGTCATATCATGTATATGAGGAGATGCATGTTACTTAGCATCTCAATCTAAACCAAGATATCAAGACAAAGAATCACAATACCAGATAACAAAGCATCCGGAATCTTTTGTCAATTGATGAAATAAATTTAAATATGACTGATCTTGACATGCCATCTTTGTTTTCTACTGAAATATCACACTCTACACCAGTTCCCTGATCAATAACCTTCAGTACAGGAACTCTAGCAGTCACAATAGGTGAAACACCATAACAAAGACCCTGACCTGATGAAATTAATAAGATTAAAAAGAGAATTAATTTCACAAAACTGCAACTATAACTTCAGCTGGCCATTCAATAAAACAACTTTGAACCCTAGTAACAAGCAACTATAGCTCTCAAGAAAACAAGTTGTGTGGACCACTAAGACTACTCCTATTCGGATGGCAGGTGGGTAGGTGTTGTAGTTTTGTGAAACGGTCACCGTTAGATTGTCACAAATGGTTGTCGTTTTTTGTGAAATTAATTCAGAAAGATATATTAGACAAGGCAAAGACAGCATAACATTGTCATCAAAAGTTTCTTATTAAGTGCCTCATAACATCCAATATGTACATGTATAAAAATTGCATAGGAATTAACAACATTAATTGGAACGAAAAACTTTGCTGGCTAATTCTCCTAACTTGTCCCATTAACTACACCCCTCTCATATCAATCCTACCCTCTTATCAAGAAAGAATCCAATCATACAAGTGCCCAAACAATAAAATAATACAAAGCTGCTTCCAAGCCGAGATCGCCATCCCAATACAATGTCCTTATAGCAATTTCACAACTGACAACTAGCAACAATAATGAAACATTACAGGGAAAATTAGTGCAAATAGCCTCTGTAGGCTATTAGTGACATGTTGGTTTTTACATGGGTGTATCTGGATTGATGTTTGTCAGAAGCAAATATTGAACTCAATGCAGGAGCCTATCTAAGGTGAGTTGAAGCATATGCATTACACATTTATCTTTTCCTACCAAAGGGTGGTAACACGCACATGCTGTCATCACTGTATCAGAAATTTTGAGAAACATTTCAAAGCCATTTTATTGTGTCATATATTTGTGTTACAGCTCACATGCTGGCACAAGCTAGCAGAAACTGGACATCCAGCTTCCCTTATTACTATAATACTATTGCTGTAGCTATTGTTTTCTCAGAAGAGGAGCCTTTATGGTCACTTCAAGATTACTTCGCTCATATATGAACTCGCTAGATCCGTTTCATTCCCTTATTTGATTCTATTAGCTCCAAGTCTTATTGTGCAAGTAATTCGAGTAACAGATAAGAATAAGAAAATCTAGAAGGGACAAAAAAAAAAAAAATGCAATGTGAGATGTGAGATGTGCTTAGAACAATAATTACGCTGATGAGAAAATAAAACGTTTGCAATCTTCCTAATAGCAGAAATCTTGTTCCTGCGAGGATACTGATCAATTGTATCAGTATTAAAGTTGATAGAGAGATCCAGGTCACTTTTAGGAGTAAATAGATCCATTGTGAAAGATCCAAATGCTTCCACAGTTGGAGGCCCATTATTTTTACCTGAAAAGTAACACCAACTGTGAACTCAAAAGTATTTCAAACAGAAAGCACAGACTTCCTAATAAAAGTGGCAGCTAAAATTCCACAAATGACGCTATCAACTAACACCGACAAGAGGCGCGCTTAGCTGGAATGTAACACAACTGTAACAAAGTTCCAACAAAAATTCTGAAAACACAACAGGCCATGAATTAAACCAGGTTCATAATTTTGAATGCACTTCTTTTTTTTTTTTCTTAACGCTCTACCGTATAGAGGACAGCATTTTCTATATATGTTTTCCTACGATTTGAAGCATAAATATTTAAGCTGATAAGATATCCTTAAATAAGGTGTACGGTGAAACCCTATTCTGCTGTTGCATAGCTATCCATAAACTTTCATGTGTTTTAAAGAGGTATTATTGGTTCATCAGTCAAAAAACATGCCTGATTGCATATGCACTTATGATTTGCATGATTATATGCGTTCTGCAACCATTCATGAATGTAATCCATTTATTGGTCCCAAGAAAGTTTGGGTTTGTGCAAATGTCTATAAAATGTAAATAAACATCTGGTACAATTAACAATGATCCCAAGAGCGAATTACAAATACAAATCCTTGACCCACCATTTGTATTCATGTAATGTGCTCTTGGGATCATTGTTAATTGTACCAGATGTTTATTTAAGAATCCTTGATCCCCATATCTCAATCAAAAGAACCTTGACCCCCCCCCCCATGATTCCATACAAATATTTTTTTCCTCGAACATGCAGGAGAATTCTCTTACCAAAAATTCCAGCAGTGATTTTTTTGAAAACGTCGATCATAAGATATCGGTGTTCATAGTCCACTTGCTGTGGTTGCAATGATGCATAGATGTCCTGCAATAATTCCTCTAGAACTGGAAGTAGAGAAGGATCGATGACACACACTTCTGACTCTATCTCACACCTTTCTGCATGGCTACGTAATGCTGCATGTTATCCAAAATGTAGATCAGACACTAAATATATAGAACTTTCAGGTGCAGGTGCTCCTAGGTGGCAAGTACAGTAAGAAATATCTTTGTAACTATTTGTCTTTTGCATGGTCAGATAGGCAACAAATTCGTGCCCTTAAAAAGTTATATCTGTACTGAAGACTGAAACAACAAAAGCAACATTAAGCAAACAATTATAGAATGAACCTATGACTCATAATAGTAAATGCAACGAGATACACGTTCACAGGAACAGTTACATGATATGGGTGTAGGTGTTCGGTTCAGAAACAGGTTTCCAATATGGAAGGATTTTAGGAAACGCCAAATACCAACTGGGATGGGAACCAACACTGGTACAGGGTATCTGACTCATAAAAAGATTAGGACACTGGTGTTTGGATAACACGTGTAAGACTGTCCATGATTGCATTCATTATCTGGATGTACACAACAAAACACAATATTTGGATGACCTTGACCATCCAATCAGGATATCACCCAAAATATTGAAGAGAATCTATGCTTCCAAACTTTCACAAGGAAAGAAGAGAGCAGTGGAAGGATTGTTATTTCTTTCTTCTTTGATGAGGAAGGTTCTTTTTCAAACTGCAAGCAGACTACAGTTTCATGTAATAACTTTGCATTCCACATTGCATTAATACTTACAGATGGCATTCTATCTACAAGACCGCTCAATCCACAGTACAGGTCACTGATGGAACTGCTGGAAAGTACAAGAACCCCCAATGTTGTAGAAAGGCCGCAGGTACCAGCAGATAGAAATGTCAGTGGAAGGAATGTGATTTCTATCTACCTACAGTTGTACTCTACAAGACCAATCCATGTACAGATGTACTGATGCACATACAGGTCACAGGGAGCAGCAGCAAGCAAAGCAAGTGTAGAAAGGCCTAAGGTAAGCAGACAGAGATGTGTAAGCAAAGCAAAGTGTGTAGCAAGGTCGTAGGTAAGCAGATAGAGATGTGTACCTTGGGAATCCCATGAGATTGCCACAGCGGGCCTGCACGTTGGCAAAAAGAAAACAAAGCTCAAACACACGAAAAGACGAAGGAAGAAATCTAGCTAGGTTTGCCATGAGAACGCAATGAGAGAAACACGGCAGCATCACGGGCGGTTTCTGGTCTAGCGGAGGAAGGAAATCCTACCACGGCGGCGAACAAACAAAAGCACGTACCTTTCCGCATCTAATGGGCAGAAATAACTAAATAACCTACTAAATCGTGTATCGGCATATCGAATTTCATCACTAGAGAACGAAAAAAAGATAAGCAATCGAAGAGTGAGTAAGGGGGAAGAGGGGGAGACGAAGAACCAGAACGAACCTGGGACCGCGATCCCCGTCCAGGAGAGCGGAGGCTTCGGGTCCTGAAGAAGCCGGAGGCGAACCGGAGGCCAGTCGGATGTGACAGGCGGCGGCAGCCATCCAATCCAATCGTGCTAGGATCGGCGCCGGCGGAAAGAGCACCACCGCCCGCGCCCGCGCCGGAGGAAGGTCGGCTCGGGTGGATGAGGGAAGGTTTGCTCGGGTCACAGAAGGGTCTTTTTATGTCCGGCGAGGCCTCTGCTGTGTGGGCCCCGCAACGGAACTGGTAACGGAAACCGAAAGGGTCAGAAATCAGAAAATGCGTGGGGCGATCCAACCGCAAATTCGTTTGACCATACGGATTGAAAGAGATGGAGACATGTTAAGAGATATATATTTTTTGTTTTCTAAGGATTTATACCTAGTATATACTATATAATAATATTATGAATCTATAGCTATATGTGCTATAACTAATAAATCTATAAAAGAACAAAAAATGAAAATAAATCTCCTCAAGGACTTGATTTTACAAAAATGAAAATATGTAGATTCTCAACGACTTGATTTTACATAAGTCTATATTCCTAAAAATTGCCAACACGCAAGTTACTACCTAGAGTATAGTTTACTAGGGCTTGATTTTACACAAGTTTTTATGAAAGGACTTGATTTTACATGACTCTATACTCATAAATTTTGCATAATATATTTATTATCTCTAAGAGACATGATTTGTGATGCTTTTGCTATGGAATAACTGTGGTTTCCTAACCAATCTCATAAACCAAGTATCTAACAGAATATGTGTGGCACTGACGACACAACCAATAAGTATCTATTGCACTAAGTGAGATTGGGGGCTTGGATGAGGTAACTGAGCTCCAATTGTATGACATCTTAACTGCTAGTGAACGGAAGTTGGAGAGTTTGTTAGCGCTTCCAATGGCGGGAAGGAAAACATGGTTGTTGATGCAACTGAACAAGTGAATTGAAGAAATGTTGCCACTCATCATGTGTGATCTAGTTCATGGAACAAATATAATTAATGAAGATGATTGAGTGATGCAAACTCATAAATTGCTACTTTGTCCTTTAGTTATGAACTGGGATTGTGTTACATTTGTAGTGTACTGTTTTATTATCTTCTAGTAATATTTGTAGTGAGATGCTTACTGCTCTATTATTTTATGATATTTATAGTTTGTGAGAGGGAGAGACGCACATCCTAGCTGAGTGGAATGAGTTTCCACATACATCCAAACATGATAATTGCATTGAATCAGATTCTCAGTAATTTAATTCCTATTGAAGCTAATTACTATAATTTCATTCCTAGAATAAGATTCAATTCTTAACAAACAGGCTCTAAGTGTCCCTCAACACCATTATTATAACACTTAAAACTAGTGATCCTTCATCATCACATTTATTTTTAAAAAACTGAACCGAACACCATCAACCAGGGACATGAAACCATGAATAGTTGAATACCATCAACTACGCAATGAACTACAGTTCGCAGATTCCATGTTCGTCGAATACAAGACTATAGCATAGATCTGGGGAAAAACAGACAAGCAGGGTGCAACTGCAACACTGTCAGAAAGGCCTGTCCGTATATAACTCTTGGGCATATTACCAAATCAACAAATTATAGTTTCAAAAAAAAAAAACAGATTATGCCTATGTCCAGTGGGAGTAAGTTCATGGTGCACAATTGCAGGATGGACGATACTATCTTGGACTGCTTCCAGCTTGGTCTCCCACAGCCAGCCCCTTGATTGTCAAAGTTAACATGAGCCCTCTACTCTCGCAGATGCCATACTTCCTATTGACATCCGTTTCTATGTTGCCATCTCATCATCACCCATGATCAAAAGTGGTCGTCTGGCCAGAAAGAAAAAAAAAATGATGTAACAAAAGTCAATCAATCAAGGAGCGACAGCACTGTATTTATGCGCAACAAAGAATGAAAAACAGCATGTATCAAAAAAAAAAATAATGAAAAACAGCCTAATAGATAAGCTAACTACTCTTCATGGGTTGTATGGATTAGCTAATAACTACTCTTCAGTGTTTTTCCTTGACTGTTAAATGCTTCATACTATGCTTTCCTCTCCCTTCTCTCCCCAAATACCAACATCTGCATTTGGATTACGCCAAAGTCCTATCGCGTTCGCTTAAACAGAGAGAAGCCTAGGCAGCCGCCGCCGCCCCTACCAGTCAGCTTGGTCCCCTCCCTTCCCCCCAAGCATCCTCGCGGAGGTCAAGGGAGTGGGGATCCATTGTTTTTCCATAAGTTTTTCCTATTAGATCGCAGTCTAAGGGTTAGTGTCTCCATGTCCGATGGAGTTTGGGGTTCCGGCGGTGGTATGGAGTCACTGGAAGACGACAAAATAAAGAATGAGTACGGTGGATGCGCTGTTAGCCGTGCTTCGCGAATAATTGGTGTACTGGGTCGTATGTAACCCGGAATCCTCATGGGTTTGTGGTTCTTCCTGGATTCTTTGGGTTTCTTGGCGGCGGTGGATGCTTTTTTTCCTGGTCTTTGGTCCTCGGGCGCGGATTTTCTTTTCCTCTTTCCTTTTGCAAGGGGTCGACGATTTTTCTTTCAACTAATCGATTGGCTTGGTGATCCTGGCTATGGATGATGAACTTCCAATGCTTGGTGTTTCTTGGGAAGCAAAGGTGGACATGGACGTCATGGTGGTGTCGATGGCGGAACGGAGATCAGGAGGCGGAGGAAGATGAGATTGGATCTTGGCGACTCAATTGTAATTTTCTTTTTCTTTGAAGTTAGGTTGTATTAGGGGAGATATGCGCCGGGATGCTTAATATATCTTCAGCACCGCCCAAAAACATCTGCATTTGGATCCATCATGGATCCAACCAAAGGCCGGGCTTGCAGCAGATTATCAGGTCGCTCCTCTCAGGTCCATGGGGGTCCTGGAGAATATCTTCGACAGGGTTTCTGATGGCAAAGCCTGACAGAATCTGTGAGCGATTTTATTTGTATCCAATGATGGCGTGAAATTTCCGCATTGGAGGCCAAGGAGAACATGTTTAAGGTTGCTATAACTGACAGGCGGCGGAGAAGAACAGCATCCATACACTGAAGGGTGACAAGGAGCAGGGGAAGAAGTTCCATCTTGCAGATCGCTGAGAAAGGATTGCACAAGGTAGGCTTTGGCTTCATCATGGAGGGATAAGTGCTGAACCAGGAAGCCAGGAGCCGAGCACCTCAGTAGTTTCCTTTGTAAGCATCTAATGCAACAGAAACTGAACATGAAACACATCAGTCTGTTAGATAGTTATTCTCCTCCTAGCTTCAGCCTTCCTCCCTAGCTTCAGTCTTCAACCTTCAATTATCTGTTGTACTTCACATGTTCCAGATCTAATACAGTATACTATAAACATGTGCCCTATAAAAGTTTTTGATACTAGATTCAGTAGTTTTTGATTCAAGAAATAATTCTTCTGCAAATACAACCCTCCAATTAATGACAGTTCCCACCACCTTAAGTCTTTATTCTTTTAAGAAAAATTACTAACCTGGCAAAAAAAAACTAATTATATGCATGCCACTAGAATTGACATGAACCTTATTCTCATTATACGTTGCCAGCTAAAATCATTTCTCATTGGGAAACTTATGAGCCAATCATCAAAAATATTCAAAATGTTCCATTTCAGGCTAGTATAGTTGAAAATACAATGAAAAACCCTGCATTGCAAGATCAGTAAGGCAGGCTTATGAGACTTAGCCCAGATAAAGTCCAAGAAAGCCGCTGACTAAAGATGGACTCAAAACAAATAAAAAAATGTTTCCAATGACTTATCCTTTTTATGAAATATAAAATTCTTTTGAATAGGTCACCCAGTTATCATTTCCAACTTCTGCCACTGAACGGGCTCAGAAGATACACAGAGATAGGAATCAACACTTTAAAAGAATTGAAGAAAGAGAGCTTCCTGGTTCACAGGTGGGTAAGGATAAATCTATTTTGTACAGCTTGTTATTACTGCTAGCCAGGTAAACCAGAAGACTCAACTCTCTTTTCAATGCCTAAGGTGGAAGACCTCGTTCCTAGAGACAAAGTTAGAAAATAGGGCCAGCTAAGATGGAGGGGGATGTCAACTGAGGTAGAAGCTAGAAAATTCATCAAAGAACTCAACCAGGGTAATCCGTCAGAAATAACTTTTAAATCTCACCTACATTAAGATGTTGTCATGAGGCGTACTTTGCATGCTGAGAAATGATGTTTTCATGAGCTGCCTTAGTAAAAACATGTCACCGTTTTTCTCAACTACGAGGAAAGTTACATGTCATTTCATTAAGATAAAAGAAAAAAATACAACAAGCTGAGTTTAGGGGAAAGAACCCGAATTGAGGTCCCCAACACACACAAGGCAGACTATGCTTGTGACAAAACAGTGTCACCACTTACTGACATAGAAAGTGCACACATGTTTGATTTCCTGAGTTCCTCAGTCATCCTCATACCAACAGGCAAACATCTCTAATGGATTGACGGTACCTTTAACAGTGCAAAATGTCAAAGGTACATTATTGATAGTCATGTTATAATGTGATAACATTTCCAGATTACCAATACCTTTAAAGAAGAACTGGGAAGGGTAAAAACAGAATTGAGGCTGCAAAACAGCAAGGTACAGCTAAAAGAGAAATTAGCAGCCAGTGAATGGCAGCACAAGCTGCTGCAGATGCATGCCTCAAGCTGTTGGACAGAAGATCTGCTGGGCTGCAACAAAGGATAGAAGAGTTGACAAGACAACTAGAACAAGATGCACATGGAAGACAGGAGATAGGAAGTACGCAAAAGATTAAGATACACCTGCTCACCATGGCAGCGACTTCAAGTTATATCATCATCCTCTTGAGCTGACATGGTTTGTTGATCTTGATCAGAATGGTAGATTGCTACCGCTAATAAGAGGCACTTTTGCAAACAAGAATCTAATTTCTTTTCCAAACACATTCCCTAGATTAGATTCATGCCTCACTGGTTCGCAGATAAGTTGCACTTGTTGAGCCCCACCCATTTTGCAACACATATCTAAGATGTTATATATACTGTTATGTACCAACTTCTTTCTGTATAAGTTCAGCTGGTGTTGGCAGGCCTAACTTTCGTAGCTATAGCATGAAGACAGATCATCCAACTTCCAGTCACATGGTACCATAATACATTTCAGAGAACAATCAACTATAGAGAGAAATCTAATAGTGAAAGTAAATAGCATGTTACTTTACCTTATGAAATGCACAAAGACAAGAAAATATTTGGAGTGTTGATGTAACATTGATTACTATCTCGGTTTTGTCAGTGCAATGTAGAAACCTTGCGATATAACAGAACAATGCAACATATGAACCATAGTAGACACAACACTAAAAGCTTTGAGCGGGCATGGCATTTGAATAGAATGAAAAATAATCAAAATGAATATCACAGTGTATTTATCTTTGAACAGAGAGAATGTGAATTTCTGGAATTGGCAATGAACATTAACAATATCAAGCACAGTATCCCTTTACATTTAGGAATCACACACGGGACTATGAGAAGGAACTATGCCCATGAAAAATAGCATCAGTCTGGGAGTTAGTACGAAATGCAGCAGATCACTCAGTCTCAGATAGTCTATGCATACAGCTTGTCACTTTGCCTTCTTCCCCAAAGATAGAAGCAACTGAAGGCAGTGGCTCTTTTAAAGGGCACTGGTCCTTTCAGGCTCATCGTCATCACTAGCCTCATTCACCTCCTGAGCGGCCTCTATTCTCATCCTCCAAGGCCTTTCTCTTCTTCTGGGCATTCACCTTCCCAAGCAACCCTCTCAACTGATCAGTGGGAGCCACACGCTTCACACCAGGTGCGGCTTTAGCACCAAGACCAAGCCTAAAAATTCGCCGTCGCCACAGTTATCCAGGTAAAAGGAAAATCATCAATTTAATCATATACCTTGCTGGCCGGCCCCTCGAAACCTCCTTGTCATTGGGCTCATCCGGCTCTGATGCACCTATTTTGTCCATCCATGTCTGCGCTCGAGAATGACTGATTATGGCATGGGTCGATATTCGTTTGTAAATTGAAAAAAGTTTGATGCAGCAGAACTGCAGCTTGAATGACTAATTCGATGCGTTACGACGCATCTCAGCGTGGAGATCAGAGAATGCGATAGAGAGTGCCTAACAAACCGGAGAGAGATTGAATTTCATTTTCCATAGTGACCGCGTAGCAAATTAGCGGCATCGTCTACAAAACCCAACGCTGGCAGTAGAAGGAAGGTAACAGGAGAAAGCGTTGCATCGAACACCACACTGGAGGGAAGGAACCACGGCCCAGAAGGAAGGAACAGGAGAGGAACTGGAGGAGCCGAGTGGGCGCGCATCGCGAGCTCACCAGCATGAGGGCCTTATTGAGCGTGACCACCTTGGGGAGCGGCGCCTCGCTGCCGCCGGCGGCGGCGGCGGCTCGGTTGCCATCGCTACCAGCTGGTCAGTTAACGCCGCGGCGCGAATAGCAGAACCACGAAGCGGCAGCGGCGCGGTGCGGGCTGGGGACCTGGGAAGCGAGGAGAGACCGTGGTTGGTAGCCAGGGGGGAGCGGCGGCTCTCGGCGGGCAGGCAGTGGCGGCGGCGCTGTGGATTTGGCCGGCCGGAGGGTGGAGGGAGTAGGTGGGCCGTGACCAGGTTCAGTAATCCAATCGCGGGCCGGTCCATCCAAAAAGCCCAAGTGTTCGAAACAATGCGGCCCAAATACAAAACTGTTATCCCCTTAAATATGTTTTTAATCTATTGTTGGTATATATATTTGATCTTGAACGATTGATTGAGCACTGTCAATCAAATCAACAAAGGATTAAACATGTGCAATTCCGAGCTGTGTTTGTAGCGCTTTGCCAACCAAATTTTTATTGCACTTGTACTCCAGCAAGAATATTTAGTTACTCAAGGGCATGATATGCATGGGAAATTTCAGTCTCAGCAGAAGCACACCAGATGCCTCGGGCGGTCGCCAGTGGAGGACCAAAGAACAATGCACATGATCATCTCTGTGAACAAGGTCAGTACAAACAATGAGACCAAACACAAAGGGAGAGGACCTGAAAAGGATGTGATTGCTCACAAGCTTAAACAGACCGATTACACTCGATTATTGAGCAGTTTCTGCAGCATTGCTAAGCCTCTTAGAAACCGGCATTTTATTATTGTTAATACCTGCCAAATGCAATCCGCACTACCATGAATCACTCTAACAGGGTAATTGTTCCCTCGCAACAGCATTTGATTGACAACACATCATGTGCACAAACCTAAAAAAGAATGTAACACGGTCCTACTCATCAGTGACGCATCCTCTTGACGCTGGAGCCACAAGCTTGATGTACTGCAATAATATATGGGAAAGAGACATTCAGCACGGAGCCAAGGATTACTCTGATGCCAACAAGCTAGAACAATGTTCAAAAGCTATAGTACCTTCCAGAGAGCTCCACGGGTGGACTTGTATGGAGGGTGGGGGTCCATTTCCTCCGTCTTTCTTCGAGCTGTTGTTCAGTAAGTTCAACGTCGATTACCCTCTTATTTACATCAATGGTGATTACATCACCACTCTGGACAAGGCCAATTGGGCCACCTTCCTGAAAATGTAGTTCCTTTGTGAATAAAAACAAACCTTCCACAGCTTACTTTTAATATCATGCACCGCGGTGAGAAAAATAATCTAGAACTGCTACTGAAAAAGAAACTGGTACAAAAATTACACAGCTCAGATTAGATTGTCGCCACTGGTTGAGTGCCGCAACACAGTACCTGTGCTTCAGGGCATATGTGACCGACAACAAATCCATGTGACCCTCCAGAAAATCTACCATCTGTCAGTAGGGCACACTCCTGTAATGAATATTGGACAATGGTCAGGAGGTTATCACATCAACTGTAGCTAAGAATAACTAATCGAATAAAAAGCAGGATAGTTGCCACTTGCCAGGTGTACACATGCAATTGGGTACTTAGGAAGCACCAGATAATGCAAATATAAATCAACATGGGCAAAGGAAATCTGATCCTTTGTATTGTACACCCTCCATTCCCAAATTATAAGGCGCTTTTGGCTTTTCTAGATATGCAAGATTTTGCTAGCTTTGATATACCTATGTCTAGATAGCATAACAAAAACAATTTATCTAGAAAAGCCAAAAATACGTCTTATAATTTGGAATAAAGGAATATTTAGAGTGTACAAAGAGCTCTCATTGCTTTGAAATTTCAACAATTTCTGGAGAGCAGAAGAACATCCAAATTTTGCATCATCTGAGATGAGGAACATGATGCTACTACATTACCAACTATGTCAATATCATTCATGAATGAAAGATGGCAAAACGCTTTATTAGCATACTACATCTAAAAAAAAAAAAAAAAAAGACCAAATAAAATCTATAGTACAATTGCTAAAAATGATTTAGAGCCATGAGCTGAAAGTGGTACCTTTCCAAGACCAGCACCCATTATTGCACTTGTTGGAGTCAACATTTCAGGCATCCCTGGCCCACCTTAGTCCTTCTCCTCGGATCACTACTACCTTCCCCTGTACCACCAGGCAATAAAAATATAAGAATGAGAAACTTGCTCTTCAACTATATACTCCACTAGCAGTGAGAAGAAAAAAAGGCGATCATGCCTCCAAAAAAAGGGAAGCAATGGCAAGAAATAGGACAGTACCATGCAGAATTACTGCATGGCACATATTACCTTGAAATTGGCTGGGTTTTCTGGAGATAGCTGTAATCATGGATTCTTCACCCTCAAAAACTAATGGGCCCCTGAAATTTACCAAATAACAGTTAAATTTCACACATAGAAGTTTCCAAAGATAGAACGGAAGCTTCCAAAGATTGAGATAGAAGCAACAAATCACCTGAGAAGAACAGTCCCTCTTTTGCCAGTTATTTTGCTACAGAACCTTCCGGTGCAAGATTGCCATAAAGTATTTGAATATGGCCAGTTGATTTGATAGGATTGTCAAGGGTCGAATTATTTGCTGTGAGTCAGAAACAAATATAAATGTCACAATCAAGGTGTTAGCTGACAAGGCTAAAAGAAATCACAATTGACATTACCTGCCCTTCAGACAGAGGAGGGAAGATTTCAGCATTCTCGCTAGAGTTTTCCCAGTGACTGAAATGGGAGAAAGAAATACCATGTCATTAATTAAAATATAGAGATATTAAATTACACAAAGCAATTATTGACTGTACCCACCAGTCATGCAATCACCATCAAGAAGACCCTTGCCCAGAAGATAATGAATGACTGCAGGTGTCCCACCAATCTGTAACATGTGTGGATTCTTTCAAACAAATGTATTGGTTATTGATTAATTTAAGTTTATAAATATATTCTTACTTTATTGTCTTAAGTTTCTTAACTTTTCATAGAGAATATGTTAAGAAAATCACAATGTTTAAGTGCATTGAAAAAAAACATAGCAAAGCTTATAGTGGATTGAAAATGGTAAACTGGAAACTTAAGCTGGATCGGTATGGCTCAAAAGGGCCAAATCTTTAGTACCATTATAAGGAATTACCTTATGCAGATCCTCCATGACATATTTACACTGGGCTTGAGGTCTGCAAGGAAAGTGAACTTGGTCACTGACCTTCTGAAATCATCAAGGGTCAAATGCAGACCTACAGACCTGAAAGAAAGACAACCAATGAGCATTTGTCAACCTAAGTGGAAAGCAATGCCAGAAGATGATAACTCACCGAGCAATGGCAATCAAATGCAGAACAGCATTAGCTCGAACCACCAAAGTGCCATAGCGATAACCATTGCATTTTCGTAATGACTTCTCAGTGATGATGTCCTTAGGCTTCAAATCCATCTTTAGCAACTCTAAAAGATACTTGCCCAGCGGAGGAGGCCGGCATTCTTCTGGCTTTAAGCGAGGTCTTCAGCAGGTGTTGAAGAACTTGGTACATAAAAGACAGCAAGATTCATAGAAGTAAAAGCATACATCCTCCAAAAGCATATTTATGTAAACTAAAAGGTTAAAAACCATATTTACTGTTTAGTGACAAAGGAAGAAAGCAAAAACAGATATAATTCACACCTGTATGGAAGGCTCATGCCCAATGTTTCAATAACGAATGCCATAGTGTTTGCTGTGTACAGCCTACTACCGAGCCTGCCCCTGGACATGAGTGCGGAGAGACATTCTTTCTTTGCTCATCAGTGTGAGGCCACTAACATATTCTCCCATAGCACTGCATCAAAATGCAAGCAAGCCTTGGCATGTACAATGTGCATTGCCAAATATGTACTTCTATTCTACCAAAGAAGTAGAGTTGCTGAACAGACCAAAGGAGATAAACATACCTGGAAAGCAGATACTATATCATATGAATTTCCCTGAAAGTGGCCAGGCTGCATACACCATCAGAAAATTGTCTATAAGAAGCATTTCGAAAAGCCATGCATATTTGACAGATTCTATCACTGGTTAAGGACTCCAAGAAACACACACGCTGGCAATTGCCAACCATGTTAACCTGAATTTCTAGCATAAATTGCTCCACTGTATCAATCAGTTATTCTGTTCTCATTATACATTGCACTAATACTTGATGTCAGAAAGCAGTTTGTTCCATCACAGTTAACAAATGTCGCCCATGCTTATTCAAAGAGAGATCCAAATATATCTGCTGAAAAGAATCAGCACATTCCAGATTTAGTAATAATACAACAGGAGACCAGGCGGGCATTACCTTAATAGTTCTAAAACGCCATATATCTATGAGTACTGAGGTGCGGTCAAAGCTTCGTCCATTGCCAATTATTGACTGCCTGGCATCTGCAAACAAAGGACACGCTAAATCGGTAATCCAGTTGCAACAAGATCTAAATGTGCATGACTATTCTGGGCAGGATTGCAGAGAACAAAGTTGGAAATTTTGACTCCCTCCCTGCACTAGTTCCTACTATAAGCTCGGACTGAGCACCCAATCAAACAACAGGTTGGGCCACAAGTGGCGGGAGACACAGGGAGGCCTGTTGCTTTTCAGCAAATAGTGCAATTTTGGCTGGCATCCAGAAGAAAACTAACTTTGCTCTAATGAATTCCCCTTCCTGCAAAAGGAGCTAAAAATTTCACCATCAACTCCCGGAACCAACACAATCTCCAGCAGGGAAGTAAACACTAGTAGTCGAGACCAGGACGAGAATTTAGTGGCGTTTGAGTCTCATGTAACAATTCAGGACTTCGATGTGCGAGATTATGAGGCAGCAACCTTTGACTCCACTCACAGTCCACTGAACTAACTAACTGGTGCCCGGAACACATTTCAGAACACCCAATCCATCCATCACATCTGCAAACAGCAGGGGATACATCGGAGAAAAGGAAAACTCACGTTCTTGTCGCACCCAGGTATGGAGATGTTGGCGTCTCGTAGTGCTGGGCGCCCATGACGGTCTCGATGCTGTCAGCGATGAGGTCGCGTGACTGGGAGGCTACAGCAGCACACGAGTGCCCATGGAGATGGCGTCGCTGACGCCGACGGTGTGAACCGGAACCCGACCATGCCGGCGTCGCGGACGCCGTCGCGGACGCGGCACCTCGGCAGGTGGCGGAGCAGGGTGCATGTTGCAGGTGTTCCCTTCGTGCCACACCGAGGAGACACCCACCTGCGGCTTGCGGAGGTCGGCGTCCGTGAAGGCCCACCCCGTACAGCACCGCCTGCGAGCCTGCGACTTGGGCTCCGTGATGCGCGCGCTGTACTTGTTGAGCTTCGGCTCGTCGGGACCGCGGTGGCGCGGACGCGCTGGAGGCGGCGGCGCCGGCGTGACGGAACCGGCGGACGGGAGAGGGTGAGGTGAGCGCCATGGACTGCGCGCGGCGGCGGCGGCGGCGGCGCGGAGATGGGGGTTTAGGGTTTTTGGGTGAGTGATTGGTGATGAGAGTGAGCTGGGTGACGCGGAGTGGTGAGTGAGGTGGATGGAAAGGACAGAAATCGGCGATGAGCCTGAGCGTGCGTGCGTGCGGCGGCTGGCGGCGGCACGAGGGGAGGAGGAAGGCGACGAGACAGCTTTAGCCGCGGCCAGCCGGGTCGAGAAAAATGGACAGGAGTAGTTGGCGCGCCCTGTTTTT